>CM053596.1:105178450-105213253 GCA_028646575.1 Pseudocheirus occidentalis
TGGTGGCAAAAAACTGGAAATTTAAGGGATGCCCATCAATTGGGGAATGGCTGAACAAGTTATGGTATATGAATGTGATGGAATATTATTGTGCAATAAGAAATGGGAAGGAGATGGACTTCATAATTACCTTGAGAGGCTTATACAAATTGATGCTAAGTGAGAGGAGAAGAACCAGGAAAAATTTGTACATAGTCACAGATACATCATATGTGTGATGACCAATTTTGAAAAACTGGACTCCTCTCAGCAATGCATAGTTAAAAGACAACTCTATGAGTCTCAGGATGGAAGGAGATGTCTACATTCAGAGAAAGATCCAGAAGGACCAGAGGTTAAATGGAGACTAAAGCAATGCATGCTATCACTCTTTTCAACATTTGGTTTTTATTTCTCTTTTCTCATTGTTCACTTCATTGGCTATAACACCTATTCAAACAGACTATTGTACAATGTGATGGAGTTTACAGATCCTATACATGATTGTATGCCACCATGGTGGGGTGGGGGGTGGGGAAGAAGGGGAGAAAAATCTGAAACTCAAGTGATTTTGGAACTGAATATTGTAAACTAAAAGTAAACAAACAAGTCAATAAAAAATAAAAAAAAGATTGTTACAGAGAACCCAGGATTTAGGTCCTTGGACTTTTTTCTAGTCTTCTACTCACCATTAACACCAACTCCCACTCAGTGATTACTTAGGTGAAGACATACACATAAATCAAAATCTTGATAAGAATTATATGTATTGTCTCTACTATAATAAAACTCTACTAAAATAAAAAATCCAGAAATATTAATGGTTTGATGTCCACTTTCATCTGCTTTTAAACTGAATAATTAAAAGCAGAATAGATTCATTTACAATATATTTCCATTCGTGATATTACTCTCCAAGAAAGATGTATTCCCTAGACTCTTATAACTTGAAGGAGACATGCTTTTAGGAAGTCATCTCATCTCTGAACTCAAGGAATACTCATCCCTAGGGCACTTATCAAATATTTTGGTCATTAAATTAATTTGTAAAGCTAATGGCATCATCTTGCTTTCAATGCTCAGCACATAGATTTGGGTGCTGTATGTAGTCAGTACAGCACTTAATTTTATGTGGCTATCACGGAGCAAAGGCTATCAAGGTAATAGGAGTACTTTTAACTTTCTCCACGGGTTCAAAGTAGTACCCATGCTAATCATACTGGGAAAGGAACTGAATTAAGTGATTGAAGAGCCAATAAATATATTGTACCCATCTATATAATACCCAAATATACATTTCATTTGTTTTACAGAGGTGGAATAGTCAGAGTATCATAGAAATGCCAATCTAGAGTTGGAAGAATACTCTTCCCCAAGAACAGAGACCCCAAGAGCTAAGCAACTTGTCCAAGGTTAGAGAAGTAGTAAACAGTAGAATTAAGAGTAGGTTAGATTTTAATTATACCCCCATTTGCTTCTCTTCAATGACAGCAGTATTACAAAGGTCAAGAGAACTTGCCCACAAAGTGTCAAATTTCATATAAAGTAATCTTATGTTCATTGATTAAAGCACATTTACAATGCTTTCCTCTGAAGTATATTTAGAGCACAGCACAGTATAAAAAGACTGGATGCTTTCTAGGAGGGAAACTCTAACTCTGAGTGTTGGTTACTCCACTAACTAGTTATGTTACTATGGGCAAGTGTCTTGAACTCTTTAAGCCTCCATTTTTCTGTCAAAAAAGTAGATTGGACTGCTCTCTAAGATCTCTTTTTGCTATAAAATACTTTGATTATTTGTTTTAAAACAATTACATGCCAATTTTCCATTTTAGAAACATTTGTAAATTTGTCCATTCAGAAGGGAATCCTATAGATTTTTTTCCCAATTCCTTGCTTAGGGGATTCTGGCAAAATACCTCATTAAAGCTGTTACAGTTTAGCCCAGATGGGAGACGTCTCCCCTGAACTCTCCCCCTAACTTGATGACTTTATATCCCATAATATTCAGTACTCTTGCAAGTTGCCTTAGTTCTTAGGACCCAGTAGATATTCTAGTAATCAGTTCTTTTCTCCAGCAGAAAGTCCTGTTAAAGGCCTCAACAATAAAAAAAGAGGTGACACGGTCATAAGAAACCCTTTGCTGAGGCCTTGTCCAAGATAAAGAATATTTTATAAATCTACCTGTCTCTCTTTATAATACTCCAACAGTCCTTTTCTATGTGTAACATGTGATAAAAACAAAATGTCTCAAGTAACCAAGAATCAACAGTAATTATTTCAAAGGTATAAGAACTTTATCTAACTCTATGGTTATAACAATTACACAAGGAGATGTATTGCACCCATATCTCTTTGTCAATAAAAGAAAATCCCCACAAAGTGGGAGATTTAATGTGAGAAATATTTATATGGCCTTTGCCCTTAATTCAAAGGAACGGGAGAAAAAATAGTCTAGCATTCTTGGACAATGGATGATTTCTGCTAGTATGGGAATCTCATCAACCTGTAATTTCGAAGTTCCATCCTTTACAAACCCTGTCTTTGGAGGAATTGGCAGTATTGAAAATAAAACCATATGACAATACACATACAGACACAATTGTCGAATCAATATAATCAAAAGATATAACAGGTTTGATCCTCTGCCTCAAAATTACATATCTTCACAAGAGAGAACTTTAAAGTATAAGTGACTGTAAGTCATATCATATCTTTATAAATGGCACAAATCAGACCTACTTAATCATTCAGTTGGATTGATTGTGTTTCAGATTGCTCTTCTCTCGACATTGCAACTGTCTTTATTTTGTATTCAAAGGATGTCTTTGTGAAATACCTTCAAATTGTTACAACTTTTCCAGGCAAAGGTTCTGTGGGAGCAGGCACAGGAGAAAGACTGGAGCTGAAGATGGAGGAAAAAAATATGAAGGCGATTGGAGAGATTGGAATTGTGAAGAAGGTCAGAGATTTAAGTCTGAGAAGGGGCCATCTGGGCTTGAGGAGAAAGACTCAAGCTGAGTAGGAAGGCCTAAAGAGTGGAATAAGAAAGGGAAGACTTGAAAATTTAAAAGGAGTAAAAAAGAAAACTCAACAAGGAAAAAGAAATAGAGGAAAAGAAAGATGTAGAAGAAGAGATGCTAAGGTAAGTGAGACAAGGTATGTAAGACAAGTTATAGGATACACAAGGACAAATAAGCTAAGAAGCAATATGGGAAATGAAGGAGGGAGTATTTCTCAAGATATTAATGTGGTGAGAAGAGTGATAACTGTAGAATTGAAGATATTTCCAAGCAGTCTGCCATAGGATTCCCCCAGGGGACTATTAGCAAGGATGACAAAAGCTGGAGAATCTCACCTGTAGCAAGGATAGAGGGATATGGGAATTCTGTAGTGAGCTGCACCAAGTGCATGCTATCTGTATGTCTGTCATAGGCAAGAGACTGCTATCTGTGCTCTAAGTTCAGGCTGACTCTCTTCTGAAAAGCGAAGGTGAAAAGAGCTCTAAGAACATTCCTATGTTCTTATGGTTATTAGGGAGAATAAAGTGCTCCCATTTAAAAAAAAGAAAAAAAAGGAGGCTTTTAATGTGAAAACAAAGAAGAAAAAGTCTCTAAAGAGACATACAGGAATCCTGGTCTTTGTCAGGGGGTCAGAGGATTGTTCAATGTCACATAGAAGAGGAAGAAAAGGACAAGATCCATTGGACAGGACACTTAGAACTTTGGAAGAGGAGGGATAGACCTGGACCCTCTGAGGAAGCGGAGGCTTGTCCTTCAAGAAATGATAATGTGGATCCAGAAGGTTATCAACTAAAAAATAAAGCAATAAGGATAGATAAAAAAGATATGGAGAGTCATAGTTGGTGACTCTTAGTTGAAGGGTAAGGCAGCTGGTTATCTGATGACTTGATAACAAGAAAAAGATCTGCTATCTTCTTGGAGCATATGTCCAAGCTAAGAAAGAAAAACACCCAAGGATTTTCCATTCAAATAACAATTACCTGCTTCTGATTAATCGCATGGACACACATGATTTTGTCAAAAGGAATCCAGAAAATATCACTCATGATTGTGAAATCTGGGGCAAGAAACTAAAGACTTTATGGACATAGGTGGTGTTTTCATAACTATGGTTCAGGATAAATCAGGGGCTCCAAAAGGGAAAGAAGGATGTGGGACACGAATGGCTTCTTAAGAAGATGGCATCTGAGAACCTGATTTGGATTTCTGAATCATCATAGTTTAATCTATAGGAATGATGTACTTCTAGCCAGGGATAATGTATAACATGAACTGGTAAGAATGCATTTTCTAGGAGTCTCAAAAATCTAATCAAAAGAACTTTTAACTTAAAAAGGAAAGAGGAAGAAGATAATTGCACATATATTATATATACACATATGTGTATATATACATACCCACATACATCTAATTCATACATACATGCATGTGTGTGCACATGCATGTGTGTGTGTGATCTCAAAGTTAGATATTACAGAGAGTAGCTACAGTGTAGGGAGAAAAGAACAGCACTTACAGATGCCCAGGAATTCATGGCCCCATATATCTACACAAGAATACAGCTAGTATGGGTAGAGTAAGTTAAACCTAGAGATTAAAATTGTTGTTGTTCAGATGTTTCAGTCATATCAAACTCTTCATGATCCCATTTGGGCTTTTTTTGGCGAAGAAACTGGAGGAGTTTACCATTTCATTTTCCAGATTATTTTACTGAGGCAAATAGGATTAAGTGACTTTCCCAGGGTCACACAGCTAGTAAGTGTCAAAAGCTGGATTTGAACTCAATCTGATTCCAAGACTAGTGCTCTATCCACTGTGCCATCTAGTTGCCCTCAGAGATTAAAATGCAAGGAGGTAAACTTGATTTCCTAGGTAGTGCTGAAAATTTGGTTGCTTGAGGCCCATGGATGAGAATATAGTTCTGGAAGAGTATACTTTATTCAGAAGGAAGAGAATAGGTAAAAGGGGAGTGAATAGAATAGCATTAATGATTCAATGTTAGGTTGGAAATATGTCTCCAGAGAAGTGTCCTAGAGATCTCTGCTTGGGCCTGTACTGCAAATTTTTTCAGTGCCTTGGGTAAAAGTGTAACAAAATGATAGTTAAACTTATTAGGTGATATCAAGGTGGGAGAAATAGACATCAACACTGGATAACCATCCTGATCTCAAAAGATCTAAAAAGATAGGCCACTGGGCTGAATCAAATATAAAAGGTATGAGAAAGATAAAACTACCTGTAGAGCTTTATACTTATCTTCAAAAATCAATTGCAGGAACACAAGACAGGGGGAGACATGACCAGAGAATAGTTTATGTGAAAAAGATCTGGGGTTCTTAGCAGACTGCAAGCTTGGTATGAGCCAACACAGTAACAGGACTTTGAAAAAAAGGCTAATGCAATATTAAGCTGAAGTAAAAGAGGTATGGTATCCAAGACAAGAGAGGTGATGTTCCTGTTGCATTCTGGCATGATCAGTTTTCTTGAGGAAGGTTGTTTTCATTTACAGGTACCACATATTAGGAGAGACTGGTAAAACAGAGAATGTCCAGAGGTAGGCAGACAATAAGGTCTGGAAAAATGTTGCTGTGTATAAAGATTGTGTGAAGGAACTTAGTCTGGAAAAGAGAAGAATGAGAGAGGGCATTGTAACTGCCTTCTGGTATCTGAAAGGCTGTTATATGGAAAATAGGACTGAATATGTTCTATTTGGACCCAGAGAATATAACAAGGAGTAAGGGCTGAATGTTGCAAAGAAAGGGCAAACTTAGGATTGGTTATAAGGAAAAAAACCCCAACAACTTCCTGAATAGTAAGAGGTATGGTCTTCCTTGGAACGTGATAGGTTACCCCTTACTGTTGTCTTTAAGAAAAGGCCAGATGATCACTCACCAAATAAGTTCTAAAGATAATTATCTCTCAGATAATTATGAAGTTGTACTCAGGAGCCTCCACGGGGCCTTCTCAACACTGAGATTCTTTTCTTAGTGTTTGTATCATTATGCCAAGAAAATACAAAGACTTAAATGCCAACCAGTCTTTAACATAAGCTCACACTCAACATGAACTAAATTAATCAACAAATAGTGTTTCAGAGATTAAGATGCTCATAAATGTTTTTTCTCCACTCAACAAAAATCTAAAATGTCATAATGGTTCTATTTATGCATGATTGACTTAGTTTCTATTCCTCTTTGGCGTGCTAATATTTTGATGGATCCATGATCTCACTCATGAATCCATGAGTGTGGACATTCATCCATATTGGTGTGGATCTCAACTCTCATGACTTCTCATTTTGTGAGATTCTTATAAATTTCTTTCTGTGAGTGTCCCCAAAGAAGCTCCAGGCAACACACAGAAGAAACCCCTCTGGTTTATTTACATTATATCAACGTGAAGTGGATTTGGATTTTAATTCTGGTTTTGCTATTTATTACTGATGACTGATTTTAGGCAACTTACTTAAGGTCTCTGAGCCTCAGTTTCCTTGTCTGTGAAACAAGATGGTTGGACTAGGTAGTCTCTGGGTCCCTTCTATCTCTAAACCTCTAATCCTATGGTCCACATCTTCTAACAGGGTATGAATTTGTTGGTAACTGGACAAAGCTTGCCTATTAAAAGTACTGATGACCAAATTAATGTCCATAGATAGTTACTAGATTATCTAGACACTTTGATTGTGACTCAACACCCTCTTCTTAAAGTAATTTTGCTCTTTTGTCTGTTTCACGAATCTCTGTGGCCAAAATATTCTCCTCCTAGTGGCCAACATTTGAGTAACAAGTCTCTCCATCTTTTGTTTCTGGTTTGGGGGAACCTGCTAAAGCTTGCTTCCCCCACTGTCATAGCCTTTGAGAACCAACCTCCATACCAAGACAAGGCACTAGAGAGAAACTGTAATAGAGTCTGATGTGTTAAAAAATATATATAATGCCTTACCTTTGTGTTGTGATGTGGAATAGAAGGAGGTAATTTTGTTCCAGCAGGAGACAAAAGAAGATAGGTCCCATTTGAAAGCAAAACAGGAGAGAAAAGGGGAAAAGACAATTGTTAGTTTATATCCTTTGGAAAGGACACAGATATTCACAAGTGGCCCATTTCACATGGAAAATTAATGCAAAAAGAAAGCAATATAAGGCATCTGAAACAGACATAGCTTAGTGCTTCACAATAGTAATGTTCCAGCTCTCATAATTAGAAACCTATAGTTTCTGGCACAAGGTACAAAAAAACAGAAGCTTAAATACCTACCTAAGGACTCTCTGGGCTTTTCACGTTCGTAAATGTTGATTCCATTACTAAACCCACATATGGCTCAACTCTCTCCTCAATAATGTAGAACACATGCTCCTTGTACATGGATGAGAGAAAGCTCACCCTCCTGCCACCCATATTCTCTCCAAGACCCAGGTTCATCATCATTTCAAAGGACTGCTCTTCCTGATCTGGCAGCCTAAATTCCTATTAACTTTAATGATTTTATGCCCCCATTAAAACCAGAGAGAAAACTTTTACACAGAGCAATCCCTCTGCGTCCAGGCAAATATGAAGAAATACACCTATGCCCTTACATGTACCCAGCTCTGGCATGACACGTGAATGTCGTACCATTTTCCACAGCTACTGTTAACATGTATGAGAGCAATAGATCACCAAGCAGTTATTAAACAACTGTTACATTCCAGGCAATGTGACTGGCTGTTGAGCATATACATACAAAGAATAAAACGTTCTGCTTTCAAGGAGACAAGTCCATATTTAAGTATGTGGAGAATTAAAATAAAAAGAATAAATATGAGGCGGTTAAATACTAAGCAGTTTGGCAGGGAAGGGATTAGCTGTTGTGAGGATAAGGATCCCAGAAAAAGAAGTATCTTCTGTCCTGCAGAATCCTGCAGATATGGAGTTCCTTAAAGAAAATCTTCCAGGGGCTGAGTTAGAGGCTTTTTCTCTGCAAGGGATTACAGTGTGTGATTGGTTCAGCTTGCATAATGAGAATAAACAGAGGGCAGTTAGGTGTCATGGTGGATGGGGCACTGGGCCTGAAGTCAGGAAGACCTAAGTTTAAATATTACTCCGGTTACTTGCTAGCTGTGTGACCCTGTTAACCTCAGTCTGCCTCAGTTGCTTCAACTGTAAAACAGAAGATCACTGAATAGCATCAATCTCAGAGGATTGTTGTTAGATAATATCTGTAAGGCACTTAGCAAACTGCTTAATAAATGCATATTCCCTTCTTTATAGAAGGTGAAGATTGCTCCAAGGTAATTTCCTATATGACCCGAAGACATTTCTATGTGCCTGATCCAAAACTCTTTTTGTAGCATTTTGACTTTTGTACCATCCTTTTTTTTGGAGGGGGAAAGGCACAGCAATTGGGGTTAAGTGACTTGCCCAAACTCACATGGCTAGTAAGTGTTAAGTGTCTGAGGCTAAATTCGAATTCAGTCCTCCTGACTCCAGGGTGGGTGCTCTATTCACTGTGCCACCTAGCCACCCCCTTTTGTACCATTCTTAGAAGTATATGATAAAGTGAGAGACATGGAAGCTGTGTTAGTGCTTCACTTAGTGAGGAAAACCTAATTTTAGGAGAGAATAGGGAAGGAGGACAGATGAAGGTCCTTCCCCCCCCCCAGGAATCAGCGAATGTGTATTTCCTGGGGTTGAAGGGAAAACAAAAAGATAGAGCAGTATGGTTTTATGAAAATAAATTTTTTTCATTTTTTTACAAATTTTCCCTTTCAAAAGGGCAAATATCACACACTGCATAGCTCAAAATTCAGGCTCAAAATTGGGAAAATTGACCTATATTTTATATATATATGTGATTTCTATACTCACTGTCAGTCATATGTGACAAAGCCATGCTTGTACTTGTATATGCACCTAGACTTGACATTTGACCACCTGCAAAGGATAGCTGGGCAATGGTGGACACAGCTACATCCATGTACAGATGTTCTGTGGTCTGAAAATGGTGTCTACACAGCAGGAACCAGAGTGTCTGGGCAATGATGGAGGCTTCCTTTCCTGCCTCACAAAGAACAACATATTTCTACTTCCCATCTTAACAGCACCTCACTATTCTAAGCACAGAGGGGGACTGTTTTTCTTCAGGGCTACATCACTCTCCAGATCATGTTTTTTTCTGAATGGTATTTAAACTGAATTCTGGGACACAACAAGAGCTTTAGGTGAAACTGTTACAAGGCTGCTGAGTGAAACTGGGTCAGACTTTTGAGTGTTTCTCCATCAATTCTGGGGCTCATTACCGAAGATGGATGTGGAAAAATTGGAGAGTGCTTAGAAATAATCACTTAATTATTAAAGTTTGGAAAATCATACCTACGAGTGAAGATAAAAGTTGAGAAGTCTCAGTGTGGAAAAAGAAAAGGAGGAGATAATTTGAAAACAGTCTTGGGGTCTTAGGAAGAGTTGGGGAAGACAGAGTCCCTGTTAGCTGGTTTCACAGGACTTCCTGCTAGAATGGGCACAGCTCTCCCTCACAGCCTGACCCTAATAAGTGTGACAACAGTTCTAATTCTTGGGGCCATTTTGGGGAATACAGTGGGTTATTCTAGGGGTCATTTCTGATCTGCCTGAATGCTTCTGTAGGAAGTAAAAAGCTGGCCCTTCGGCTGCTTTCAAATGTCCTGCAGCAGATCCTCAAAGCAGCCTAGAGAAGCAGGCCAGAAGAAGCTCTAGGAATGACTGGAAGGGACATCCAAAGTTCCTGCTGATTTAGGCATATGGTACTTGATGAGAGGCCACATTAGGGTATACTGTCTAGCTTTTTTTTTCAGTTTCCCTGAAGTCAGAACAATAGGAAACAGGCTAATTTAAGTAGAGCATGAAGAATAATTTTTTAGAACAAACTGCAAAACATTTTCAAACATGGGAAAAGATTAGTCAGTCAACACATTTATTAAGCACCTACCATGTGCCAAGAACCATGCTAAGCACTAGTGATTCAAAAAGAGAAAAGACAATCCTGGACCACAAGGAGCTTACAGTCACTGGAATGTCTCTTTCCTTCAATATATTTACTAAGTCAAATGCAACCTCACTTGGCCAAGGCCAAATCCTTCCTGGGAAGTTCTTGCTTGCTCTACATTGCTACAGACCCAATATTTCTCTGCTTGTTTGGAGACACAGTTCCTAAGGACCAAAGAGGGAGATATTTTCTGGCTTTCTTTTTCACTTAGCTGTAGCAAGAGAATCACACGAAGAATAGCCAAGATGTAGAGAAAGAGACCACATTGTGTGGGGAAAATGCCTGCAAGCATTTCTAGACCACTCATCGCAAGGTCCCCATCCATGCATTGTTAACCTAGTTGTACAGACAAGACACATGAAAGTTAAAGAGCAATTAAAGACAAGAACAATGATTAGGCAGGTGGGTCAAACTGTGGATGGAGCTCTGGATCTTGAGTCAAGAAGACTTGAACGTGAATTCTGCTGGTTGTATGACTTTGTTACTTAAGTTACTTAACCTCTGTCAGCCTCTATTTCTTCATCATAAAGTGGACACTTACCTAAAAGGATTGTTGTGAGGATCAAAAGAAAGTATTTGAAAAGCATTTTGCAAACCTCAAAGTGCCACAAAAATATTAACGGTGTCTTAAGTCATCCATTTAAGTATCAAATGAATGGCACAGACAACAAATGCTATACATTGTAAGCTTTTCTCTCTCCTCCAGACCTGAGCTCCACAGCATGCCTCCCATTCACAACAGAGGACACAGCCTCTTACTACACTGACACGATCCAGAGCTGTCAGAGAAGAGGTACCTTCACTTTCCTCCTCTATAACTCAGAACTTCCGTATTTTCATATATTCTTTCATTTCCTTTTATTTCAGACAATAATGTATCCTGACTAATTACAGGGCGTGGGGTTAATCCTTCCACCTTTGCCCTTGATCATCTGTCCCTAGCTGCACTGTACATCCTCAATCTTTAAACATTCTCCATTCATCTCAGTTGAAAAAGAAAAAGAATCTTTCCCTAAAACCCTTTCCCATAAATTCAATTTAATAAGCTGGCATTTGAGACATTCTATGAGATTCTCCTCTTCTTTTTTCCCCTCCTCTTCAACTCTATCCCACCCATATTTACATATTTCCTACTCACCCTTTCTCTATTGTGCCCTCTGGAATTCTGACTCCATAGTAAATAAATTTCCCTTCATCCTGAACCTCTTTTTCTCATCCTGAACCTTCTATCTGCTATTTCTCATTGGGACCTAGTTTCCCCTTGAAGACTCTATATCTTGGCCCTCATCAACACCCCTGGCTTTTCTTTTACCCAATATCATGATCATGAAGGAGTCAGAAAACTTCTCATTCCTCAGGGCCACTTCTAGAATCTCCTCTTACCACCATAATTCAGCATTTTCCTCTGAAATTTTCAGGTTTAAATTTTTCCAATAAATATAGGCAACTGACTCTCAAGTCCCCTTTTCCCAGGAGTTTAGTGCCTGGGTCACCTTCTTCCTCACCTCTCCAATTTTTACTCTTATGCCAGGGGACTTCAGTATACACCTCATTGTGCCATCCAACTCCCTAACCTTCCCATTTCGTAGTCTCTTTAAATCACATTACCAACTTCACTTAAGTCACGCTTGGAGATAGTCATATATAAGATCCCACCAATACTTTAGCATGCCTCTATCTGACTGTTAGTTTCTACCATTTCATCTGTTCCTATGCCTCATCCCTTCTAAGCTCATTCTTTGGAATGGAATTTGGATTCTGCATGGGAATGTAGAATGGAAACCTCCAGCCTCTCCACCCACTCAGGACATTCTTAGGTCATTATTCCTTCTCTGACTTCCCTTCCTCTCCAATCTTGACCTAAAGTTAGCCAATTCCACTCTGCACTTGAATTTCTTGCCTCTTTTTCTACATTTCCACCATGAAAATAACTGTAGATTATTTGCTAATACCTATTGCATAGAATGAGAATTATAGAGATATTCAACAAAGAACTTGATAAGAATGTCCAAATTAAATGAATTCATATTTTAATACTCAGTGTCTTCGATGCAAAGGTGGTATAGGTGACAAGAATGAAAAATATATTAGAAATCATGGAGTAAAAGAAGAGAAATGTCAAAGGCTTATAGATTATACAGAAGCTTCATACTTATATATCATTGAATACAAGAAGCAACATCAGGAATGAGGAGAAGTTTACAATAAACTTTAGGATGTAAGCGGAAAGAGGAAAATGAACAGGCAACAAATGGAAAATATCTGCAAAGTTTTCTATAACAAACTCTTTTCTTTATCAAAGATAGAAAGTCACCCCATTCGGATTCTAGAATTTTAATTCTTGATGTGCTGCAAGAGAAAGCAGAAATTATAGAAAGATCAGAAGAGGAGAAAGCTCAAATGGATTTGTAGTCAGAGGCCCTAAGTTTGACATTCACTTTGACCTTTGACATTCACTAAATGTATGACTATGGGCAAATCACTTAACCTCTTTGAGCCTTAGCTTCCTCATCTGTGTAGTGAAGAGACTGGAGAACATGGTCACTAAAGGCCCTTCTAGTTCTGAATCTATGATACTATGAAATGGTACTGGTGAAAAAAAATATGAGAGGAGCAAGTGGACTATGCCAGATGTGCACAAAGGATTTTGTGGGAAGAAACTAGCTTTGAATGGTTTGGTGGATTGATTCAAAAGAGAAATGAATAACAAATTTTTTGGAAAAAAATCATGGACTTTATTATTATCAGAAAAAGGTAACTAAGAAAATATACATAAGCCTATTGTCTCATCTTTCTAAAATTTTTCATTAAAATGATCCTTATGCTTATAAAGGTCAATCTTGATGAAGGAATGAGAAGGGAATAAACAAGTACTCACAAATGATAATCTACAGAAAATCACATATTTACAGTAACATGATTGAAAGCTGCAGAGAATACTAAATCCCACTGTACTTCTTTGTTGACTATAAAATAGCATTTGATTAATGAGAACAAAATATCAACCTTACGGTCTCTTCCAATAAAATGTCTCTCATGCAGATGTCAAAATGATACAAGATTCCTTGAAATATAATGAGATAACTTTGTTCGATGACCTTTGATGACTAATGTCAAAGTGAGGCATGATAGGGAGGCAGATGCTTGCCAAAGCTGTTTGCTACTGCCGTGAAGATTTCCCGTGTAGAATCCAAATGAAACAGAGATTCCCTATAGAGAGTAAGGTGCTCCAAATGCCTCCCTATATGGGAGACAGGATTCTAACTGCATCAAGTGTTATAACACTGCTGAGATTCATAAATGAAACATATAACTATTCAAAAGAGTTCAGTTTAATGCGCCATTAGGAAAAATGGACACAGAATTAATTTTCAATCCATCGACAAGAATTTATTAGGTATCTACTATATGCCAAGTACTCTGCTATGAGTGTCTACTGTCCAGACTATGATTAACAGTTCATGGACAACTCATAAAGATGATCCATCTGTACTCGTATCTCGGACAAACAATGCAGATCCACAATGACCTAGGGATTTTGAATAAGGGATAATGGAATAGGAAGGGAGAGGCAGGTTGCTTTTGGGAAATTGCAATGCTTTCAAATACCCTCAGTTTTACTTTGGAACATAGGCTCAAACTACTGGCATTACTATTCCTTAATGATTCTGCTTACATGTCTTTGGGTCATGGAATGCCATTGTTTCTGAAAGTGAGAAAGTTATAGGATACCCAAAAGGCAACAGAGAGGTACAAGATAGTAAATAGAGGCTTGCAACATATTACCCAAGAAAAAATTGTGCAGAATTGGTATTAAGGAAATGATCAGAGAGATATGTTATTGGAAAAGGTATGCTGGTCATGGAGCAAGAGCCAGGGCTAACTAATGGACAGTCTGTGTTAATGGAAGCAATGTTAAGAGATCTAGAGGAAGTTCCCTAATACATTGGGTGTACCAAATGAATAGGATTTACAGAAGGATATGGACAAGAGTCACAAAAGATGAGAGAGTTTGCACAGATTGTAATTTTCACTACTGGAAAAAAGTCACATCCACAAGATCACAGATTGATTAAATTGCTTAATCACCAAGCATTTATTAAGTGCCTACAATGTGCTAAACAAAGGGGATACAAAGAAAAAGAAAAAAAGAAACTCTTTGCTACCCATGTGACCACATACCAAAAAAAACTCTGTAACAAGGGCCTGTGAGAAAGTAGCAACTGGCTATCCCCTATCTTCTTTAAAAGAATGCAGGGGTAGTAAGCGAGTTGGTGCACTCAAGAGAGCACGGGTCCTGGAGTCAGGAGGGCCTGAGTTTGAAACTGGTCTTTGATAATTACTAGCTGTGTGATCCTGGGTAAGTCACTTAATCTCAATTGCCTCAAAAAAAAAAAAGAATGCATGTCTTAGGGGAATTATTAAAACTATATTATCGATTCATACACATTTGCTACAAAATTGTATACTTTGAAGTAATGCATAAATTCACTCCCCAAGTCTATGTGCTTTCAAGTCTTCATTAAAAGTTCTCTTCCTCTCTAGAAGGTATCTTTTTTACTGCTTGACACTCATCCAGGATTATGCTGGAACCAGTTCGTGGTGGTTCACAAGAGCCATTTTTTTTTTTTTTTTGCTTTTTGGAGGGCAGTTGGGGTTAAGTAACTTGTCCAAGGTCACATGGCTAGTTTTTTGTGTTAAGTGTCTGAGGCCGGATTTGAACTCAGGTACTCCTGACTCCAGGGCCGGTGCTCTATTCACTGCACCACCTAGCTGCCCCACAAGAGCCATTTATTAAATTTTCAATAATGCACATCCTGGAAACGGTTAAAAACTATAAATCATGGCTTGGTTTACTTTGTAAAAGCATATTTTATGGGCTTAAGAACACAATGGAGAAAAATGGTAGAAAAGCGCATTAAATTTAAAAGTGCATTACATGTACTTTTTTTGGGGGGAAGGAAGGAAGAGCTGATTGTTAAGTATTTACCAGAATTATTGTTGTTCTGTCATCATATCTGACTCTTCCGGGCTCAATTAAGGATTTTCTTGGTAAAGATAGTGGAATGTCTCACCCTTTCCTTCTCTAGCTCATTTTACAAATGAGGAACAGAGGTACATTGTGTTAAATGACTTGTCCAGGGTCACAAAGCTAGTAAGTATCCAAGGCCAGATTTGAACTCAGGAAGATGAGTCTTCCTGACTTCAGACCTGGCACTTTATCCACTGTACCACGTAACTGCTCATTTACCAGCACATCCTCAATTGATCCCAACACAATACTCTATGGGCCACTTGCTTCAAGATTCCAAGAACAACTGGTTTGGAAAGGAGAATCCCTTCATAGAGCAATGTTTATAACAGATTGGCAGAGAATGCAGAGTAATTTTCATAAAGCCACCACCAAGAATACCTAGAAGGAAAGAGCTTTGAATTTATGATGATGTCAGGGTGTTGATCACTAAGTGTTAATATTTAGTAGCTGTGCTAAGCAAAGCACATCTTCTAAAATACTGATTGTTCATTGGATTAGAACTGCTATAACAAGGAGGCAGTTCTGGGACTACTCCAAAATTTCCTGAGGACCATTAAAGACCATTAGTGTCACAAAAATTGAAAATCTTTGCCCTGAGTAAAATATACATACTAATGCAAGCCAAAGTGAAGCTTCAAGAGCAGCTAGGCACTTTTTGTTAATTCACTGGCCTATTTACTTAACAAGCCTGGGACTAGAAAGTACCTTAAGGCCAAAAGAAAATGAGGCTGTTTTCCACCTTCACATATTAGCTTTAGTCAGTATTTCCAACTGTGCTCCTCGTGGAGTTTCTCAAGGGATCTTGAAAGTTAAATTCCTGTCTTCCTAGCAACCACGATGCCACATTTATTTTATGTTTTGTGGTTATTATAGCACACTCATGGCAAGATCAGTTTGAAAGGATTCATCCAAAACAATCCCTTGTTTAATCACCAGAAGAGATGAACAAATCTTGGCCTGGCTGAACTTCTTTCTTGTATATTCACATCACAGCTGTGACTGGGTGGGCATTTCATAAAGTAAATGCCAAATGTGGCACATGCCTCCACCACTTTCTCGAGTATAAGAATGTCATATACAAATCTTTGTAAAGTGTCCAGGAAACCACAAAAAAAAAAAGGTTCCTATCACAGTGGATAATAAAACCAAGTCTGTGGGCAGGGACAGGCATGGCAGCTCCACACAGCACTATACATGGAAAACTATGCAGAAACCAGTCCACTGGAAGACCACAGCCTGATTTATGAAACGACCACTTGGCTTTCACTAATACCCGGCTAATAATAGGTTTCTCCTGGAAAATTCTTAATACATCAGGCAAGAAGAACCCTCACGGGAAAGAGGAAATATCTAGGTAAGACAAAACCCAAAGAAGCAAGTCAGAAGCCTTGAGATCTTCCCACCAAAGTTCTCTGCAATGAGAGAATCTCATTGTCTGTGTCTTACATATTTGTGAAGACAAAAAACAAAACAAAAAACTATTTCCAAAGTTAACAGTTGTTCTAAGTATGCCCTCTGCTAATCTGATAAAGGGTTTGTTGAATTTTTAAAAATTTCTACAATTAGATCCTTAATGATCTTTAAATGCCCTTCAAGTAGAATCGTTTCTAATTATTAGCCACAGAATCTTGATTTATAACCAACCCAAGCTATAGATGCTGCTATCCCTCCCTGCTGCCTTACCCCTATGGACACAGTTTCCTGTGGCTAAGGACATCATTCCCAAAGCTAAGAAAGCATGACTAACAAAATGCAACACCCAAAAAGTAAAAATAAGGAGTTTTTACAGCAGAAGTTCTTAACCTGGGATTCATGGACTCCCTAAAGTCACATGGATAAATTTAAGGGCCTTGATAAACTTGGATAGGAAAAAATATATTTAACTTTATTTTCAGTAACCTATGATTCAAGAGATCCTCACCTGGGGACCATGAACTTTGTGTGTGTGTGTGTATGTGTGTGTGTGTGTGTTTAATATGATGACAACTGAATTCAATATAATTACTTTCCTTGGTAATCCTATGTATTTTATTTTATACATTTAAAAACATTATTCTGAGAAAAGGTCTATAGGCTTCACCAAACTGCCAAAGGGGCCCATGATAGAAAATTAAGTTAAGACCCAGATAACTTAAATTTAGCATTTCTTTCAATTAGGAATTGTAGATAATAAACCACAATAGTATGAAGAGTACCTGTGATTTTGTCAACTAGGAGATATCACAGGTATTATTAGCACATTATAATTATTTTTACATCTAAGATAGTATAAATATACATACATATTTATGTATATATGTGTATATGACTATAGCTTTTAGAATTGCTGTTAAATTGCAGTTGACTATCTTTCTGTCTACAGATTACATTTCACTGATTTTCTTTGTAATCCTATTATTCATTTAATTCTATGTATTTAAAAATGTTACATGGAGTTCATAGGTTTCATTAGGCTGATGAAAGGTCCATGACATGTTAAGAACCTCTTTTTTAGAAAATATGAAGTTTCAAAAGTGAAAGAAAAAAAAAGTTGTGAAAAGCAAAACAGTTTGGATAAACTGATCCTGAGGACAGCATTCCAGGTAGTTCTGTCTATTTGAAGGCCTTCCTTGCCTCAAGCAACTTCTTCTATATGATCTAACTTTTTTCAGCTTACTCAGTTGTACTGCCTAAAATTTCACTGATTAAAGATCTGTTGAAGGTAACAGCTATTCTTTAAAAATGCAAATACCTATGGGAAAGGTAAGGGGCTAAAGTTTTTCTTCCTGCCTCAAGAAAAAAGTTAAATCTAGGGTTCTTGGTCCAAAGGTTCTCTTCTGTCTGTCCCTAATTTTGCATGGTCCTTTTTATTACACATATTTAGATATTTAGGTATAATATATAATATGTACTATTTATTACATATATACTTTAAAAAACTGGCTCAGATAAAATAAAAATAAAACTATCTTTATCTGGCGACTAAACCCATTTTGAATTACATAAGCAAATAAACAAGGTTTAAATAAAGAGAACAGGAATCTCTCAAGGGCCAGCAACACTGACTCATCAGATAATGATATGGCAGTGGGGAGAGGAAATGAGGTAGGGATAAATTCATCAGATCCCAGCAGCAGACAGGAAAAAAAAAATCACAAAATTATACCAAAGATCATTCCTTAATTAAGAATGCCAGTGAGATAGACAAAGCTCCAATTTCCATGATTATATTCTGTTTGAGAAAGTGAGGTGACCTTTACTCTCAATTGGCAGGCTGTTCAAACTGGCCCTGAGTGCATCAGATGCCCCTGGGCCCCTCTACTCTCCTTGGGGCTCCAAAATTTCTTAGTCTTCCTTGGTCTGTGAAGCTTCAGACGAAGCTGGGAAAAACTACACTTCACATCAAATCCATTGACAATAAGAGGCTACAGGTCATCAGTCATTCACACAGTGCTGTGAACAAATTCATTCTAGGCTCCCCTTCAATTATTAGTTGAAGACCCAGCTCCACTGAATGAATGGGATTTTTTAATCAGAGAAAGGAGAGAGGTCATTTTGAAGCACAGGGGCACTTGTGGTTACAGAATTCTCAGATAGTTCACAATATGGAACATTTATATGGAAACAGATATAGATATATGTATATATGAAAATGTATGTACATATAAATACACACATATACATACCCCCCCATATATATATATATATATACACATACATACATACATATACATATTCAGGATTCCATACAACTACCTTCCACACAAACTTTTGACATATGACCTATTCCTAAGGTGGGATCTTGCTTGCATTTAAAAAGAACGTTTTCATTTCCTGGTGTGTAATTGTTGTGTGTACTCCATTTGCTAAATACCAATCATTTTGGATCATTTGGATCATTGCATTGTGTGAAAGGTTGAATGAAATGCCTTCTAAGCATTCTTCTTGCTCTTCTGATTCTGGGACCTCTCATTAGTCTCCACTCAAACGCTGCTGTCCATCAATAACTAAATCAGTATTTATTAAGCACCCACTATGTGCTAGCATTGTGTTAGGTGAAAGTGATACAAAGACAAAAATGAATCAGTCCCTGCCCTCAAGAAGTTTATATTCAATTAGAGATGACAACATAAATATACTTACTTAAGAATATACAGAATATACAAAATAAATACAAACTAACTGTGGGAGAATTGTACTAAGAGATTAAGGAATCAGAAGAGGTTTAAATAGTAGTTACCAACTATAATATTGCCAATAAGATGGCAAATCATGGAGCTTTACTAGATTTGCTATTTACCTTTGAACTGTCACTTAAGGTCCCTGGACTTTGTCATCCACTGACCTTCCTATACGCAATGTCTGACCCCATTAGAATCTGAGCTCTTTAAAAAGAGGGCTTATCTCAATTTTCTATTTGTACATCCATTACCCAACACAGAACTAGGTACACTGTATCACCTTAACATATGCTTTTTCATTCATTCATCCGTTCATCTATTCATTCATATTCATTCATTCATTCATATAGAAGGTAGTGTTTTGCAAGATAATCCCTGCCTAAAAGAGCTTACAATTGTCTCTCAGTATCACCCCTTATTTCTACACTCTCAGCAGAACACATATCATTTTAAATATTTGCTAGACATAAGACAAGGAGTCCTAAGGCCAGGAGCATCTCCTGTCTGGGAGGAGCAGCTGATGAAGCTACAGTCTGCTATTGAAGGCAGAAGAGAAACTGTTGGTTTCTCAGTAGCACAGATAGAGCCTTGTTCAGTGTTAATGCCAAGTTATTCTAATGGATAAGAGCCAGAGCAATAAATAAAGTAAATGCCTCAGGCCGGCTGCAGATATAACCAACTATACTGCTGAAGAAAACTGGGCCATTCATCCACCCCACAAATATTTATTGAAGTCCACTATGTAAAAGGCACTGTACTAGGTCGGTGTGGGGAAGGTGAATGACATGATCCTTGCCTTCAAGTAGTTGGTGGTCTTTTACCCCCATTGAGGCTGAACTGGCCTGATACAAAGTAAGCTATAATTAAAACACAAAACCTTATATTAGTATGTCCTTTATAATTTAAAAATCACAGTCAAACAAACAATTTATTTAATCCACAAACTCTGTGATCCAGTGATACTGGCCTCTGTGCTTCTCCTTAAACAAAAAACACATTCCTGCTCTGAGCATTTTCACTGGCTCTCCCCTGTGACTGGACCTGCTCTCCCTCTTCATCCCTGTCTCCTGTTTTCCTGCCTTCCTTCAAGTCCCAGCCAAATTCTGACCTTTTACAGGAAGCCTTTCCTGATTTCCCCCTTAAATCTAATATTTTCCTTCTGCTGATTTGTTCTAATTTATCCTGTATTTAGTTTGTGTGTACAGAGTCGTTTGCATGCTGTCTCCCCCAGCAGGGACTGTCTTTTGTCTTTTCTTTGTATCCTCAGGGCTTAGCCCATTTACCCTGCACATGCTGTGGTTCACCCTTCCTTTTAGGAGACCAATGACATCATGACTTGTTTGTGAATTGGATTTAAGCGAGGCAAAGTCATAGGCTTCACCCTCTTCCAGAGTCAGTGGCAAGATAAAAGTTAATGGCCTGGCCTGCAGTGGATGACCTTGGTGTCTCTGATGTCTAATCAAGCTCTAAGAGCTCCACAGCACCTGCTTCATGGCTATCAGGACAGATTGTTCTCATCCATCCATTCTGCCTGGGAAGTCTTCATATGCTTAGAGTAGGCATCCCCTCAACTCACCAATAGCTTTGAGGCCAGTCACCTACCCTCAACCTGGTTCAGCCCATCTGCCAAAATGGCTTTACTGGCATGTGGCCACGACGCAAGCTATAGTTTCTTGGATTCTCTGGTGAGAGCTGGGTGACAGGTGGACACCAAAGGTGGGTGAGCATCTCTGAAAAGTACTCAGTAAGCCCTCTCCACAGAGGTGCTAGTTCTCCCTGAACATCTCATACACTCTGACACACAGTAGGCAATTAACAAAGTTTACTGACTTTGGTGAGGAGGCAAGCAAGTTATTTAGCCTTGTTATACAGCTGAACTGATTTTAATGACTGACTAAGCAGGGCAGGTGATTATTAACTTCGTTTTACAGCTGAGGAAGGTATACTGTTGACCAATGTCAGATCAAATTTCGCATCCTGCCCGGCATTCCTTTCACTGCACCCCACACCCCATAATTTTGATGACTTTAACAGATTAGTCTGTGTCATTTAAAGTCTAACAACAAAAGTAGAGGAGTAGTAAATATTTAAGGAAATTAGGAATATAAATTTATGTGAATTTGCTTTATGAGAATATAAAGGATTTATTTCTGAGCACCATGTTGTGCGTCTCAGAAATATAAAGCCATAAACTCATAGACCTCACTTAAGAAAACTCGTGAGCAGCCCTAGAGTGAGGGAGAAGAAAGAATCCAAAGAAGATTTTAATTTCAAAAGATAGAGTGAAGCTGTTTTCTGTTCCAGCCTAGACGTCCTACTTAAAGGCTTAAAGGCAAGGATTTCACATGAAATCTCTCTGGCTTGCTCCAAGGTGACTCTCATTATTCCTGAACCAGACCCCAATCTGCAAAGAAAACTTTTCAGTTTCTGCACTGAGACAAATGTGGTTGATGTCTTAAACAGGAACAAAATGTCATCACAGAACTTCCCTCATATCACCCCAACTCACAAGCTAACATCAGGTAGCTGAACTCCTGCTACTTTGATATAGTAGACAGAGTGGATTCACAGAGTTATGAAAAATGACAGAAATGAAACCAGTGGAGGCAAGTTTATTGAATTAATCCCTTCCAGGAATATGTGGTTCTTCAGAAGAAAGATGCTGAGATTTTCCTCAACTTATTAAACAGTGCGTTCTTTTTCCTTTTTTTGCTAAAATGGCAACATGCTGCAATTTTTCAGCAGGAGAATGTTGGCAGAAATTAGAATTCCTCTGCCATTGCACTGACCATTCCAGAAGAGATAGTCAATTAGTTAATAGATATAACAATGAAAATCAAAGTGTGCCTGTAGTCCTCAGGGACACTTAAAGAAAAACTAGCTTAATGTGAATCCTTGAGTAAGGATTCTAGTTCTTCTTTATTTAAATGGGAAATGAGATGCTTCCAGAACAAGGCTATTTATTATTAGCTTACATTTAAGGCTTTAGTGTTAATAAAGTGCTTTCTCTACAACAACCCCATGAGGTAAGTAATGAAAGTCTGGAGCAGAGGTGGGGGACTGGACCCCCTGGACCTATAATTTCACTGGCAGAGGGTCCTCAAAGAGGAAAATCCCTCTACCAATGTAGATCAGCATCTATTCTGTAACATATTCAATGAGAGTTAGGGGGAAGTGAGAGGTCAAGTAACTTGTACAGGGTCAAACAGCTATTTCTGACTTGCAGGTCAGCTGCCTCCATCCATTATGTCAAGTTGCTTCTCTAGGGCAAGTATTAATGCTCCAATTTTACAAATCAGGGAACTAAGAGCACATAGAAGAATTTATTAAATGCTTGTTGATTGATTAAGAGTTGAAGTAATTGCCCACGGTCAATAACAATGAGCCAGAACTCAAACCCAGATGCTTTGGCTCTAAGTCCACTGAACTAGGCTGTTTCTAATAAAATCAAGTGAGACTACTATATAATACGCTTATCAGGGACAAGACAGCTGATGTCTATTCTACTCCTATGTGTATCACTTAGTAATTTTTCTAAGTAGTTTGATTTTTTTCAAAGTTGATTTGATTAAGGAGCTTTTAAGAGATAAAAAAAATATCAGAGATGTTTAAATGCTGCTGAAACTGCATCAGGTATAAACTAACTACTGGAGGAGGAGTGATGCCTAATATATGGTTAGGAATTAAGTCATTGTAATATTAACAGGAAGTTTCAGGCAACTGACATAATTCTTTGAGTCATCTTAGAAAAGCATCTGAAGAGTCAACATATGCTTCAGTCTTGGTTTTCCTTCTATTCCAATCAATCAGTCCACAAGCTTTGATTGAAACCATGATCCCAAGTCTATGCTACTGCTAACATGCTCTATCAATAATATACCACGCTGCCTTTAATAACATCAGTGAACATGCAACACTAATGTGAAATTTTATGTTTTGAAGGTATTAGTCCCCATTACTTTGTAACAAGAGATAAAGCAATATCTGTAGAAAGCTTTCTAAAAAATCAATTATGATCATCACACGATTGTGTTGTGAAAAAAAATGAACCCCGGTTTCTTGTACACATTAATTTGTCAGGAAACATTAGGGTTGTAACACAAAAAGAATTTTGAAATAGCTTGTGATTCTGCTAGGAAATAAAGGAGAAATCTTGTCCTTTTGGAGAAAATATAGCACCTATTCTATTTGGGCACAAACTTATCTATTCCTCACCCAGTCCCAGCTCAGGAGGCCCTTGGAAATGTAAATGCATTTATATATTATCTATCCATCTATCCATCTATCTATCTCATCTGTCTGTCTATCTATCCATCCATCTCTCTATCTCTATCTCATCTGTCTATCTATCTAGCTCATCTATCTGTCTGTCTATCTATCTATCCATCCTTCTCTCTATCTCTATCTCATCTATCTGTCCATCTGTCTGTCCATCCATCTATCTATCTGTCTGTCTGTCTATCTGTCTGTCCATCTATCTATCTATCTGTCTGAATGTCTGTCTATCTATCTATCTCTATCTATCAACTTCTCTCTCATCTATCTATCTTTCTATCTCATCTATCTGTCTGTCTATCTATCATCAATCCATCTCTCTATCTCTATCTCTCTCATCTATCTATCTATCAACCTCTCTATCTCATCTATCCATCTATCTACACACAGAGACATAACTGTATTGCAAATGAGAGGCAGCCTGGCATAGTAGACAGTCTACCTCAGAGCCAGGAAGATTAAATTCATATCCTGCCCTTATGAAACATACTGTGTGATCCTGAGCAAATCACAGTATGTCCAAAATATAAGTTACAGAAAAAGAGGAGGCCTTTCTAAGTAGCAGGAATTTCCTCATCTAGAAGGTTCTTATACAAATAGTATAACAGTAACAGCCTAATCCCTAACTTGACTTGTATTCACACACATACAGACATATGTAGATAGATAGATGATAGAAAGATAGATAGATAGATAGATACATAGATAGACAGATAGCAAAGAATAAAGGATATTTTCCTAAAATTATGGGACACACACACACACTCTTTAGATAAGTAAAAATATCAGATATGTTCAAGGCAAGAAAATACAATTATGTGTATAATAATAATTAGCATTTATATAGTACTTTAAAGATTTTCAAAGATTATATATGTGTGTGTGTGTGTGCTCATCATGTACACGTACTATACGCACATACACATATACATAAACACGCACATAGAGTTAAGTGGTGCAGTGTATAGAACATTAGGCCTGAGTTCTAATCTGGTCTCAGATACTTACTATCTGTGTGACCTGGGCAAGTCACTTAACCCTGTTTGCCTTAGTTTCCCCATTTGTAAAATGAACTAGAGAAGGAAATAGCAAACTATGCCAATATCTTTGACAAGAAAATCCCTAAATGAGGTCAAAAAGAGTCAGATATGACTGAACAACAATGTGTGTGCATGTGTGTGCGCGTGTGTGCATGTGTGAAGGTGTGTGAAGGTTTCCCATTTAACAAATAAGGACAGCATGGCCAAGAGTGGTTAAATAATTTGCCCAGAATCACACAGCCAATAAAGGTCTTGGGCAGGACTTGAATTCAGGTCTTCTTGATCTTATATAATCTTCAATATTTTAAATGCCACTGGATGGGGGCAGGGAGCTTTCCAGAGCAGGGTGTTGGCTTTCTTTAATATGTGAGGGTTTCTGAGAAGGGACTACGATGACTAGGTATAGGGGAACAGGACCCCAGAGCTTTGAAATTCTTTAGGCTGAGTTGAAAGAAGATATAAACAGGTTTTGGTTTCATTGTGTTTTAGAAATTGTGGGGAAGTGGTGAGTGAAGGGAACCCAGAACTAATACTGAGTAAAGGGTTTGGGGAAAGGTTTAAAAATATACCTTCAAATATCATTGTTCTTTCTAGCCAGTATTCCTTCCAACAGAGGGCATTATTCATACTATAAACAAGCTTAGTTACTTTTATGGTCAATACAGAAACCTCAGGAAGTACACTAGCTTTCTCTTTTCCTAACTGTGCCCACTCTTTTTTTTTCTTTTCTTCTCTCCTTGTTTTCCCACTGTAGCTCGGCATTGACCCTCCACAATTAGCATCTGAAGGGGGTCATTTCTGACAGCTGTGGTTTGAGGATCTCAGAGGCCAACAAAGACAATGCTATGGCCTCTGGGTGTCTTTTGGGATGGAGCCTCCAAAGCCACAGTAAATTTTCCACATTTTTCTCCCTTCTGAGGTAAGCCATTGTTATTTTCTCCTTGGAAGACCCTTTTCTAGGGTGTAGAGTTTGTTTCCATAGTAATATGGGTACTTTCTTCCTTCAATGATTTTGACCAAAGAATAGCTTTGCCTTAGTTCAACTTTATCTCCTTAGGATAATAAAATCAGTGTGAGGAGTGAGTCAGTAAATATCCTGGCTGCTGCAATAATGCAGGAGGCCTGTGGTGTTCTTAATGAGCCTGGGTTATAGTTTTATTTAATAGCTGGTTATTACATCTGAATAAAGTTAAACCCCTCTTTCAAGGACAACTCTTGGCTTCTTCCAAGGTATTGAGGTATACAGTTACGTTTAATTGGCTGAGTCCTACAAAGGATATGGGCACTGCTGACAGGCAACCATCCAACTTTCCAAAATGAATTCACTCCTACCACAGTCCAGAGATAATGCCAACCCACAGGGAGTTAATAGTGATGTGAAGCCACTTAAAGTAAACAGTATTAATGCTGCAAGTTGTTCTGAGGGAACTAGCACAGCTCAAAATCTTTCCTGTGACTTCTTCTGAAACAGCTTTTTTTTCTTAATAACCTGGTAACTTTTTCAACCTGGTGTAAGTCAAGGCTCTTTGATGCTCTATAATTCTTTTAGACAAATAAGATAACACTTTTTAATTCAATTTTTTGTGAAATTGTGGGACCTAATTAAGTCTGGCAGCCAGAGCAGTAAATGCAAATCTTCTTCCTCAAGCAATTTAGTTTAAGTAGCAAAGCAACTTTTATTTTCTTGTGTTCCAACTAAGTATTTTGTCATTATGAATTGAGAAGCATAGTAATGAAGCCTGCCCCTGTTAAATGTAACCAAGATAAGCTACTGGACTGAAGATCTATGAGGCTGACATTAATAAAATTCTGTTTATCTCCAATACATTAAAATAGTATTTTATAGGAAATTTTCAGTATGTGGCAGAGAGGAGACATGCTGAACCCATTGACATTTAGCTAAGAGAATTTTTAATAGAATTGAACTAGCCTAGTAAAAAGGAAAAATAGGAAAGAAATGCCAGACAGACAAGTCCCAAGAGGAAAATTCATTTTGGTTTTATGTGATATTAAATA
Organism: Pseudocheirus occidentalis; assembly: GCA_028646575.1. NCBI lineage: Eukaryota > Metazoa > Chordata > Mammalia > Diprotodontia > Pseudocheiridae > Pseudocheirus > Pseudocheirus occidentalis. The sequence goes on from CM053596.1 coordinate 105,204,976, forward strand.
TCACTTCCTCCACCAAGGTTAGCACCTGTATTAGTCTTAACAAAGCAAATTTCTTGACTTATTTCACCCATCCAAAATTTTTCACAGTAACAGCCCACTATTGGCTTGGAACTCTTATTACTAGTAGTTCCTACAAAACTAAGACAAAGAATACCAGTGATGCCCTATCTATTTGCCTGTACACAATTTCACCAGATCAGAATACTGGAGGGCCTTCTAAACAAGACTCCCAGAAGCTTGTAGAGAACAGGGTTTAGGAACCTCTAGCCTAGAGGTTAGATGGCCATCTTTTAATACATAAAATGAGGGAGTCAGACTACATAACCTCTGAGGTCAAAATACTATGACCCTGTGATTTAGGTCTTGATTTGATTTTTACCAGGCTTATGTTAAGTCTTCCATGATGAGATATATTCCCCTGGTCTAGGTTTCTGCAGTCCAGATAAATCCCTCCCTCCTTTCCTCTTCTCACATCCTTCTCTGGTGGACTATTGTGATTACCTTTTCAGTGAGAAGTTCTGAGCATGAATTTTGATTAATGTGATAGAGACTTTCAAAGAGCAGGGATAACAGGTGGTAACTTATTCCACTCCCAATGACTTAAGAGAAGCAACGCACCTAATACTCAGCTCAGATTCTACTAAGTCACTTCTCGCCTTCTGTCTATTCTTCCCTTCTACTCATTCTCTCCCTATCCTCCTATCATATTCCTTTCTTTTTTCCTTTGCTTTTATCTGAATTTCTTTTTTATAGTCCTCTTTAAATTCTCCTTCTATCCCCATTTAATGTGGTCATAATATGCCACATATATAGTATATATGTAAATGCATACATTTGGTATGACTCAATAAAGATTTAAGTTCCTGTTCACAATTTCTAAATAAGTTGAATGTTTTACATTTTTCTCAAATAATAAAAAGTACAAAGTTGCTTTTACACTTGAGACCCACAACATATTTTTCCCTTTTAGAATGTAAGCACCTTGAGGAAAGGGAATGTTTCATTTTGTCTTTGTATCCCTAACCTCAGTGAAGTACCTGTTTAGTACATAGTATATCTTTATGAACAACTTGCTGAATGAATGATTAGCTTCATTATCATGAGTCAGTGGCCTTTAATAGGAAACAAGTTTCCTATTCTTTCTGTAATAAGAAAAAAATGTGGCTATATTTTGTTTTCATGTCTTTGCAGGGAAATGTTCACAAGAAATTTGTCTCTTGAAAGCTAGTCACACCCTTTTAGGACAGCCTACCAAAACTATGTCAATAAGTAATGCTCCACCCAAGTAATACTTCAGGGCTTTCTTGCAATGTTTCTCTCAAGCTTAAATCTGGTTCTATATTCTTTGAAGAAATAACTAATCAGAGTTAGTCCTTTTCTGTATATGGGACAGCTCAAGGGCCAGTGAGTAATGGTATAGAACAGCTTAGTTTAGCCAAGCATCCCTGCTCCTGTCTATTAGGCAAGAAAGGAGGATAATGAGGGAAGGGAATTGATTAAAGAAAAAATAGCATAATGAAGACTATAACAATATGCTTTGATATGCATTCTTCAAGAGAAAAGCTCTGTCTCATACTGAGAAGGCCAACTATGAATTCACACTAACTTTAAATGGAGCTCTCAATGCATCTTAATTATCTCTGTATTTATTTCTTGTTGATTCTCCTAGTATACTCCTCATAGTACATATTCTCAACTTTCTCCACATTCTCTCAGTAGAAAGATCATAGATATCTCAGATTTTCCCAACTAGCAATCCCTTTGACAAAAAAACAGCTGAAGAATCTCTGACCTGTTTAGTTCATACCAATACAGTGTTTAGCTTGCACATATGTAACAGCATGGATCCTTTCCTTTCTAATCTTGAGACTGCTTCCAGCTTCATCAAACTTGTCTGCAGAAAACAGACAAAATGAAGACTGTAGCTACAAGCAGGACAGCAAAAAGTAATCTGGGAGATGGGATTGGGGGTGCAAGGTCAGCGATGGGAGCTGTTGTTTGCCAGAAATCCCAGGATGAGGTTTCTCTAGAAACTGGGTCCAGCAAAAGTGTGTTTGAACAACTAGTAGCCAAAATCTTCTCTGAAAGAACTGATGCTTCTGGCATAAGTTATATATGAACAATGGCCATAGAATATTCCTATGCTTCATTGGTATTTATAGCCCTCATTGGACTTTGAAAGGTTGGAGGAAGTGAGGATACTTAGGTGTCATTGACTACAGTAAACAGTTCCCACTCTTACTGTTGAGCAGGTATAAGTTTCAGCAGCTGGACAGCACTCAATGCTTTTACCTAAGGGCTGCTTCTTGTTGCCAAATGAAATGAGAAAAATAAAACCCAGATTTTAGACTTAGTTCTGTCACTTATGAGCTGCACAGCCAAGAGGAAAACACTCCCTTTTTCTGGGTGTCAGTTTCCTCTTGCATAAAATGAAGGGATTAGGTCAGATAGTATCTACAATCCTTTATAGATCTAGCATTCTATGATTCTGACTTCAGAAATGCATCTCCCTTCTCTTGTTAGGTATCATTGTTTCCTAACTTTACTGTACTACTACTGTGTCCAGGGCCATTGCCAGTCATCCTGATCTTTATCTTGCCACTAGACCCAGATGGCTCCATGAGAAAAGGTGAGGTTGGTGATTTTGCACAACTCTTCCTTACTTAAATCCTATTCACTTGCATGTCTTGGCATCATCTTCCTAAAGTCATGGTCCTCCTTGAGAACGAAGGGCAAACAACAACATGGTTAACAGAAATGAGCTTCCTCATTTACCATTATCCCAACATCAAAATGTTTTCTCTCTATGCTCATCCTTTCTCCATGGGGAACAAAGGAAAAGAGCATTGTCTCAAAAGTCAGAGGATCTGAGTTCAAATACTGCCTCTTGACCCTTGCTACCTATGTGACCTTGGGTAAGTTAATTAACCACCTTGGACCTGTCTTATCCATAAAATGAGGGAGTCAAATGAGGGAGATACTGAGGTCCCTGCCAGTTGAAGATTTATGATCCCATGATGCCTCCAGTGTCATCATAGGAAGTGGTACTTTCCTTCTTTTTAAAAACTAAGCTCTTCACCAGGGTTCTTGATCTCATACCTTTCAGGACCTGGTTCAACAACTATACTGTCTTTTGCTATCATTATCAATTTCGCTCTCTCCACTGGCTCCTCTCCCTTGCTGCTGAACATCCTACCTTAAAAAAACCTTTCATTTGATCCAACTGAACATTCTAGCTTCTACTGTTCTTTAATAATAATTATAGTTAGCATTATGATATGAATAGCTATGGTAATAACTAATATTATAAGTGGCATTGATACTGTACCTTAAGATTTACAAAGTTCTCTACTTGTAACAGGCAGCATGTTCCAAAAGTCTTCGTGGAAGGAGCTTAGAAACTTGAAACTGCACTGAAACTTTTGGGATACCTTGTATATTATCCCCATTTCTAAGATGAGGAAATTAAGGTTCAACTAAGTTAAATACTTTGCGTATAATCACAGATCTTTTTTGTGTTCAAGTTAGGATTTAAACTTAAGCATCTTCTGAGTACAAATCTTAAACTATTTCCACTTTACTTATCTGCCAAAATTCTCTAATAAACAGTCTGTACCTATGGTCTCCATTTCTTCACTACACGCTTACTTTATTCTCTGCAATCTTGTCAACAGTCTTTTCTACTATGCTCCCAGGAAACTCATTAAGGAAAACTTCATCACCCAACAAGATCCCATCAGTCTTGGTACTAAACCTCTTCTCTGTCTTCTGCTCATCTGACTGAAGGGTGGAGTCATGAACGCTAAAACTTCCATTTAAGGAGGGAATCCCTTTCAGTACTTCTACCCATTTACTACCTGATAGCACTACTCTGGGACATCTCTATCATCCCTCTGTATCAGGTATCTCTCTTCTTCCTTCCCTCATCACTTCCCCCTTCCCTTTACTCTGCCTTTCACCTTTCTTTTATGTTCCTTTCCTACAGCAGACTTTAAGCACCTTGAGGGCAGGAACCATCTTCATTTTTTCCCCTTATTTATATCCCCAACACTTAGGATAGCGACTAGAATGTAATAGGCACTTAATACATTATATACAGACTCTTCTATTAAAGCGATTCTCTACAATTATTTCCTAAGCAATATATCATGGGACCACAGAACACTGGACTTAGAAAGGATCTAGGGAATATTCCTCTAGTTCAATCCACAGTTTTAAAATACGGTGTAACTGAGGCCCCAAGAAGTGAATTGTTTGATGACATACGGCTAGTGGTAGAATTGCAACCAGACCTAATGGATCTAGGCTTCAGTCAAATGCTCTTTCTACTACATGGGGAAAACAAGTTTTGCTCAGAACTATGAAGTCATCTGGGTAGCTTATAGCTTTTTTTGTCTGTGCTCTCCCCATCCATCCCACGGATGCTTCCTGTCTTCTCTTTTTTTTTCCCCCAAGGGTTATACGTTGGCATTTATTATTTTAGTTGAAGAACAAATAATGAAGGGGGTGGGGTGGGGGGCAAGGGAGGAGACAGGGAGCCAAGAGCTGCTCATCTGCACCTACTCCAGATGGGGTTGATCCTGATTTCTGAGCCTTGATCCAGTGCATACAAGGAAGGACACAATAAGATGGGGTTGCAAGGGTACAGGTTGAGGAAAACACGAGGGTGGCCAGTTACACATCCAGCCAGAGGTGTGGGCTGGGACTCTCCTTGGATCAGTAGCACTGCTTCCTTTTAGGAACTGAAGCCTAGTGATGCTTTCATCCCCTTTCTAACTTCTTGTACTTTGCTTCTAGTTTCTTTGAATATGTGTCTAACTTGTAAGCTGCCTGCTCAAGAGCCGCTACTTGCTCCTCAGTTAAAGTGATCTGATCCAGATAAGGCTGAAGTGCTGCATATTTATGGTTTAAGTCCTTTAGGTTTCTACTTATGTTTACTGCAACATCTTTCATTTCTAGATACTTCAAGCTAGTCAGTTTGTTAAAATTTTCCAGAAGTTTACAATCTTCACTGGTGGCTGTCAGGTCTCCTATTAGGTATGTGGCCATTTTGGAGAACATGTCCTGGCACAGCCCCGTGATGTTCGCCTCGGTGGGCTCCATGGCCTCCTTGGCCGTCTCCACCATGGCATCGTCTAGGCCGGGGAAGAGAGAAAGGAGAAAGGATGGAGTGAAGGATGGGGAAGGGGGAGGAGGGAGGGTAGAGAGGAGGAAGGGGAAGGGGAAGATGGATAGGGAAGGAGAAGGGGACAAGGAAGGGGAGAAAAGGGGAAGGGTTAACAGAGAGGGATATTCCTGTCTTCTTTCTACTACATTCCAAGGGTTTTTTTTTAATCTTCCTTTCCCTATCAAAATGCTCCTATGAAATTCATTCACACTAAGATATCAAAGACTTACATGGCATAATGACCCATTCTAGGGCATTTTTATTTAACCAGAACAAGGTAATACATTTCTAATTATTAGGTATCCTTGAAGATCTGAATAGAGACCACAGAATAGCTCCTTACAGTTCAGAAGAAGTGAGAAAGGTACTTGGTATAATGTGGGAAGCACTGTGGTATAATAGAGACAGCATTAAACTATGGATCAGGAGAGACATGAGTTCAAGTCTAAACTGTGACATTCACTAATTATATGAAATTGGGAAAGTAATTTCATTTCTCTGACTTTCGTTTCCACATCTGTAAGATGTTTTTAATATAATTTTTATATATAAATAATGTTTCAATATTGGTCTTGCAATGCTATGATGAAAGTGTTTCATAAATATATATGTATATATGTATATATAGATAGATATAGATATAGCTATATAAATGAATTATTATTATTGGATAAGGGAGATCTTCTGACCCTTACCCTTCACTCGCAAAATCATTCCACATGGGTGGCCATTTTCTAGACGGCTCTGACTAGAATCAAAGGTCATAGCTTCTGTGTAGATGAACCGAAGCTGTTTCACTAGTTATATTTTTAAAAATCAAAGGGATGTCTAGGGATGTTTCTTCCTTTTCACTCTCCTTGAAACATAGTATCAAGAACTGAACATAACATTTCAGATGTATTTTATTCAAAGCAGAGTACAGATGGAGTATAATGTCCTTATTCCTAGAAGTTCTATCTTTCCTAATGAAGAAAAAGTTCATATTAGGTTTTGCGGTGATCATGTCACACAACTCAGATTTAGCTTTCTTATTCCCCCAGGTCTTTTTCAGACAAACTGCTATTTAACCACATTTCCTCTATCCTGTATCAAGGAAGTCAAGTCTTGTTTTTTTAAATGATATTTCTCTTAATAGATTCAATCTAATATTCTATTTTGACAAGATCTTTTTGGATCATTTACCATCCAGTGTGTTTATCTGTCCTTCCTAATTCTTTGTCATCTTCAAATTTTATAAGGATATTTTTACACTTTTATCTAAGTCCACAGAATTTTGTTTTGATAAGTCTTAACATAGATCAATGGGGCACTTGACTAGAGACTTTTTCCCAAGTTGCTATGAAATAATTAATGATGATTCTTTGGGTCTGGCCATCCAACCAATGTTGAATCCATCTATCAACATTACTGTCTAACCCATTTGTCTCCTTCTTTTCAATAATAAGAGAACAAGATAACTTCTATGAAACATTTTGTTAAAATCTAGCTATACTATGTTCATAGCATTTCCATGATCTACCAGCTTTGTATCTCTTGTCAGAAAAGAAAATTGTTTGGCAGAAATTCTTGATGAAGCAATGTTGACTTCTTTCATGCTCACTTCACTTCTTTCATGTTTAGCTATCTCTTTAATTCTGCATTCCCTCCCCTCCCCCAAAAATAGATGGAAGTCATTCTTACTAGTTCATAGTTTGCTTACATTCTCTTCCTTCATTGGCTTATAGCTTTCAGACATTATCCTCTTCCCTTTTCTGAAGATGTAATGGCAACCATACTGGCATACCCAGGATGGCTGCTAACACAGATTCTTAGATCTACTCTACTAGGAAAGTTACTGTTTAAGGGGTCAACGATCTTTTAAAAACTGCATTCATTCGTTCAGGGGGAAAGTCAGCACCCTGAACTTTAGAGAAAATGCAAACAAAGAAAATATAAGCTGAGAAATAAAGACCAGCAGACATAACTTCTGTCTGAGAAATTAGCACAGGTCAACAGACAGATCCAACTGTCTGACCAAGGCAATACATACATAGTTACCATAGAGAGAAGTATCAATATCTGGTTTTTCAAAGCTGGGGGAGAGGGAGTACTGCTTAACAGCTACTCAGAGTCTCATCTGGTCAGATCATAAGACCATTCTTCCAATGAGGGAGTCCCAAAGCAAAATGCTAACCTCAGAGTATATATACACTTCTTCAAGGTCAGAGAGTATTACAACCCTGGTGACCCACTGCCTAATTACAAAGTAACAAAAGGTGTGGGCCTTTCTGAAAAACAAGCCTCCCCTAGTCAAGCTTCCCTTAATGGGTTCTACATGAGTCCTATTATTGGGTGGGGAAGATCTTATATCCAATTAACATTATAGAAGATCAAGACAAAATGTGATTTTTCTCAGTCCTTCAGTACCTCCATGATTATTACAATATTGCATCTCAAAATCACCTTTGGAGAAATTTTTGTCTCTCTTCTGGGAAAGAAATTTAAGACTTTAGGACTGAGGGCGGAGCCAAGATGGCGGCATAGAAGCAGCAAAGGGCCACAGCTCCCACACAAACACGCTAAAAAACTCATAAAATGGGACGCTAAACAGATTTTCAAGTTCCAAAACTCTCCACAAGACAGAAAGCACATCTGTTGCTATAGGCAGCGCAGCAGACGAGGCTTTTCGCAGCAGTCTGGGACCCATGGCCGAAACCCAGCCAGCTCAGGCCCTGGGGCATCGGGCGGGGAACCCTGGCTACAAGAGAGCAGATCGGCTGCACTGGAGCCACAGTTACCACATTTATCAGGCCAGAAGACAAAAAGGCTAAGAGAAAGGTCAGTGGATTTTGCTAACTGGGGAGGAGAAGAGCGGGTCCGGCCAAACTGCTCCCAGGGCAAGGAGGCAGCAGGAGACGGCTGTAACAGCAGGAACGGAGCAGCAGCTTCCACTGGGCTGCTTCAGAGCCCTCGGATGCAGATAGCAGGGGGGCTGATGCGACGCATCGAGGCCAAGGGCTCTTGCGTTGAGCGGCCTGGATCTGGATCGGGGTCTTGAGTGATGGTCCTGGGGTGTGCTTTCAGTGAGCCGAAGCTGGGGGGGGGAGCTGCAGCACCCCACTAAGGGCTCTG
>CM053596.1:105213753-105242676 GCA_028646575.1 Pseudocheirus occidentalis
ATTCATCTCAGTAAAGTGACAGGGACAGAGTAGAGAACAAAAAAAGGGGGGGTGCAGGATAGGAAGGAGGGACATACAATTAACCTCTCACAATTTGCCCACCATGGAGATGTTCTGTGTAATTACATAGGTACAGCCTGTATTGAATTGCTGCTCCTCCCAGTGGGAGTGGGTGACAGGGGAGGAGCTGCAAGAATCTAGTATTTAAAGCTATACAATTAAATGCAACTGGGAAATAACACATACAGGGACAGGGGCAGCTAGAAAGCTAGAGAGGGGTTGGAGGAGGGCATAAAAGGGAACAGATTGTGGGAGGGGTCTTACAGTGGGATCAATGTTCTGGGCTGGGGGGTAGGGACAAAAAGGGGAGAAAATTTGTAACTCAAAACCTTGTGGAAATGAATGATGTAACCAAGAAAATAAATTAAAATGAAAAAAAAGACTTTAGGACCACAAATGATGTGTTGATTATAATTGCTGATTTAAAGTAGGGTATTCCATAAGAGAAAGACCTATATGAGAAATGAAAATCTGGTTTAGGTGGTACTGGAGAATGGGATTTGGATTTCTGGCTATATGATTCAAGTTTTAGAACAACAATTTCCTAGAAAAAGGGTTGATATAGTTAAAATGGGTTTTCAAAAATACATTTGCCCAGAGACATGTAGATCTTATCAAGGAGGCTTTAAAATTGAAAACTGAAAGGTGGGGGAGGGGAGAGATAGAAAATTGCCTACATATACTAACTAAGCCAGATGCCACAGGGAGTTGCAAGAAGGAAGACTATTTTAATATTGAAGAAAAGAGTCAGTAGCTGAATCAGTGGCTTGAGGTCTATCTACAGATATTTTAAATATGATTAATAAAGAGACTAGAAACCTTAATGAAATTAGGTAAATGTGACCTCATAGATATTACAGAGACTTGATGAAATGTGATTTATGACTGGAATATGGCAATGGAAAAAGGAAGCCTTCTTCAAATGCAACAGTTATATAAAAGTGATAGTGAAATAGTATTGTGTATCTTGAGTATATAATTTAAATTGATTAACTAAATAGAGGAAACACAGTGGAGAGCATCTGGAGGAAGAAATAAAAGAATTACTATGTTAGAGTATACTATAGATCATCCAGCCAGATGGAGGAAGTAGATGTTAAGATCTGGAAATAGATGGCAATTCTGGTAGAGCAATGATACATTACAATGTGGGATTCAGATATCTGCTGCAGTTCCCTTTCTTTTAAGACTAGATCAATTCTTAACTTCCCTTGATAATTTCATTCTTCAAAAGATAGAAAGATAATCAGAAATGATGAAAAGGATTGTTATTCTATACCTGATTCTCAACAAAGAATTGGCTGCTAAAGTAAATATGTTAAGAACCTTGGGAGAAAGTGACCATGACATCATGGAGTTAATGAAAGATGAGGGGAAATTTAAGAAAGGAATATTTTTAAAAATCAGGTTCTCTTGGTCTAAAATTCTACAGAAAAGTCAATTCAAAGAAGGATGGGATATTTTCAAGAATGAAACAATGATGATATAAACATAAATGTTTCCCATAAAAAGAAAAGGGGAGCTGTCTAAAGAGATGATTTTGGATTCAAAGGAAAATCATTAAAAGGACACTAACAGAAAATGTATGCAAGAAGCTGAGAATGAATGCAGAGTCAATTAATCAATCAACAAATAAACAATTTATTAAGTACTTACTATATATCAAGCACTACACTAGAGACTGGTGATACAAAGAAAAGAATGAAGCAATCCTTGATTTCAAGAAACATACATGTTATCAGAGAAGATCACATGTATACATAGAAGTATATGCCAAATATAGAGATAGGAATTGGTCCTGTGATTATATTGATGTTGTGATGCAAGCTGGAACTTTCTCTGCAAGTTACAGTCTCAGATTGTTACCTAAAGCACTGAAAGGTGAAATGAATTAGGATGTATCAGAATCAGGACTTGAATTCACATTTCTCTGGCTTTGAATTCATCTTTTTATTCAGGGCCATGTCACTTCTGTTTCTACTTCTCCCTCTCACTAAACCCCCAAAGTAGGAACTTAGTAAATGCCTATTAAATTATAAACCACTGTATAATCTTTGGGAAAGAGAGATGCCACAGTACGTGAAGATGAGCAACAATTGTCCCAGTTTTAGAGAAAGTGAATTCTTTCTTTCTTCCACCAATAGGTGGGTGATCTTTGCTACAATTTCCATCCAAATTATACATACTATTAGTTGGAAAGCATGTGGGCACCATAAAGATCCTTCAGGAAGTCATCAGCAACACGTTATTCCAGATGATTTCATTTCATTTTGGGGGAAATATTACTAAAACAGGTAGTTTGGGGAAATCATAGATTAAGTGTACCTAGGAAAGTGTTTGACAGAATCTCTCAAGACACTTTTTGGACAAGATGGAGATATGAAGTATTAATGATAGTACAGTTAGGTAGATTAGGATCTAGTAGTTGAATGACCAGATTCAAAGAGTGGCTGCTGATAATGAATGCACTGAAGTCTATTAGAAAGAGTGGTTTCCAGTGGAGTGCCTCAGAGACCTGTCCCTTGAACCATTTTGTGTAAAATATTTTAGAAATTGCTTGGATGAAGACATAGATGACTTCTCAAATTTGCAGATGGCACTAAGTTAAGATGCTAGAAGACAGAATCTAGGTCTAGAAATAACCCAGCAGGATCAAGCAATGAATGGAATTTAATAAGCTGAAGTTTAGTAGGAATAAAGGCAAACTATGCTTGGGTTAAAAGAAAAAAATAAACTCTCCAAGTGCAGAATGGGAGAGATGTGGTTATAGACTAGTTTATGAGGTGGGGGGGTGGAGAAGGCCTGGAGGTTTTAATGAACTTGGAAATTAAACCAAGTCAACAGTGAGGTGAAGAATCCCCCCAAACTAATTCAGTCTTGGGCTCCACTAACAGAAGTCTAGCGTCCGCATGTCCTGTTCTGAATGGGTCTCATCTTTATGAAATTACTAAGTGTATGATTTTGATCTAGTAACTTAACCTCTGTTCGCCGCAGTTTCTTCAACTATGAAATGAGGATAATAATAGCATGTACATCTAAGGACTGCTATGAGAATCAAATGAGATATTTGTCAAGCACTTGGCAGAGTGCCTGGCACATGGTAGTAATTATATGTTCATCATCATCATCATCATCATCATCATCATCATCATCATCATCATCATCATCATCCTCCTCCTCTCAAGTTTCAATGAACAGGGAAGAATGCACTCAAAAGAGACTCAAACTCAATGGTGAGCCTGAGAAAATCCAGAGACTCTGAGACTTAAGGCATCAAAGGAACTTCAAAATACATAGTAATATCCCCTCAAACAACCTGGCCTTCCAGATCAACCTTCTCATCATCCACATCCTGCATCTTCACTGGACCTCAGCCACCCACAGGGATGGGCACACTTCCAATTTTACCATCACTCATAATTGCGCCACTTCCTTGATTTTAAACTAGGAATTTCCCTCTCTTGCCATAATATATAATCATTTATCCCTCTGCCTTACTTTTCTTAGATTTATTCTTCATCCTCATTGTGGTCTTTAGAGCCTCCATCTCTTTGTAGGATCAATCTGTCATCTTTACTCTGGGATAACTTTCTTCTCTTTACAGTCTTGACCCTAGAATTGACTATTTAGTTATATATTGTTCCTTTCTCTTGCCCTACTACTATTTTAGGCTCTTTTTTTCTATTGACATTCATACTCTGTTGATCTTTGACACTGGATCATACCCACTATCACTTTCTCCCACTCACATACTTAAACTGTTGAGGAAGTCATGGGGCCATGCTGACAGGGTCTACTATAAATTCACATTTGAACTGGTATCTACTTTACTGTTGTAAAGCAATAATTTTTCTCCCTCCTTGGATGACTCTTTCTATTACAGTTCCCTCAATGGTCATTCCAAATTTTTTTTCAGGCTCCTTTTAGTTCCCAAATATTACATTCTCAAATGACAACTTTACTTTCCAGTTTACTGAAGAAACAGTTCTGAGCATCACTTTTCCTATTACAGTACCTCAGAACCTCTATAATTCTCCCCTCACCATGTGCTATTTTCATTTCTTCTAGAAAAAGAGGTGGTCCTTCCTCTTGTAAATGTTTCTTTTTAAAATTTTTAAAAATTTCTTTTCGGAGGAGGGAAGGCAAGGCAACTGGGGTTAAGCAAGTTGCCCAAGGTCACATAGCTAGTAAGTGTGTCAAGTGTCTGAGGTCATATTTGAATTCAAGTCCTCCTGACTCCAGGGCTGGTGCTCTACTCACTACTGCAATCCCTTGTAAATGTTAATCCATCTATTCATACCCTTGATCTAATACATCCCATCCTATCCCATCCTACCTGCTACAAGGGCTTACTTCAGAAATCATTCCCTTCCTCTCATTCATCTCCAATCTTCCCCTTTTTGCTCCTTTCTCTATTGTTTACAAATATGTCTAGAGCTTCAAAATGCTTAAAAGACCTTTGCATCATTTACCAAGGCCAAAATGCTTCCTCACTTCACTCATCTTCTTCACTTCAGCTTTCATCCCCATTGCTTCCCTACTTCTCTCTGACAAGCTCACAGTAAGAGTTGTCTCTTCTCATTGCCCTTCTCCTTTACCACCTGCACACTTCTCAACCACTTACAATCAGGCTTTTGACCTTACCACTCTTCAGCTCTCTACAAGGTTACCAAACAATCTCTTACCTGCTAAATCTGATGGTCTTTTTCTTAGTCCTCATCCTCTTCAATTTCTCTGAACCTTTTGATACTACTTCCTCCTGGATAGTCTCTCTCCCTTGACTTCAATGACACTTCTTGGTGCTCCTCCCACCTATCTGATCCCTTCTTTTTCAGCCTTCTTAGCAGCTACCCCTAATTACTGGAAGTTTCTCATAGATATGACCCAGGATCTTTAATTTTCATCTTTGATGATGAACTCCCAAATCTAGCCCTAATCTTTCTCCTGAACTCCAGTCCTTTATCAACTTGACCATATAGAGAAACTAACTTTTGCACATTAAAAATAGAGCTCCTCATTCCCCCCCCCCCAGCTTGTATTTAGAAATTTCCTATTTCTGTTGAGAAGGGAACTACTATATTCTCAATTACCCAGGTTAGTTAGAGTCATTCTTAACTCTCCCCTCTTCCTAATCCCCTACATTCAATCACTTGCCAAATTTTCCAGTTCCACCTTTATAACATTACTCAAATCTATTTTTTTCAACCCTCCCCATCCCCTATTAATGCATAACCTTTACCATAGTTCAAACCCTCATGATTCTCTCATCTGGATTTGCGTATTAATTATCAGATAGATTTTTCTGCTTCTAGTCTCAACCCTCATCCTCAATCCCATTCTTCACCAAGCGGCTAAAATAACCTTCTTAAATCAGGGATCTGTCTATGTAATTTTCTTATTCAAAAGTGTCTAGTTGCTCCCTACTGCTTTCAGGATAAAAATACAAAAGTTCTCAGGCTAGCATTTAAAGCCCTCTACAACATGAATCCATCCTCCCTTCCTAGCCTTCTTTCAAAGTGCTCTTCTTCACATACGCTTTCTTTTTTTTAATTCAAAGTAGCAATTTTATTTGAGTTAAAATTATCTACAAAAAAACCCAAAGACATACTTCATGAAACTAGTACAAACTATTTTTTCCCTGCCATTGACTTTTGCTCCAAAGGACACAGGTGAGAAATACTATATAAAATAAAAATAGGATTGAATTCAGAAAAGTATTCTACTGTTCTAATTTCCAACTGATAATATTTACAGAAATATTTACAATGGAAAAAAGTTTCTTTCAAATTTTGTTTAATTTGCAAATCAGCCTCAAGGACCCTTGAATATAGAGTTCTCCAAGGGTTCCAAACACACAAATGCACTGCAGTTCAAAGGTGACCACTTTGCCCTACTCCCCCCCCCATCCAATTCTGTATTGGTTATTATTTTTAAAAAACCCTGTTAAACACTGAGGTAAATCAATTCCCATTCAAAATGATTACCAGTGTAACAAATGGATTTAGCCACACACACTCTACTTTTTAGCCAAACTTGTCAACTAGTTGTTCCCAGAACTAAACATTCTATTTTCACCCTTAATACATCTGAACAAGCCATTTTATAGGTTCAAATTGTGCTTCCTCCTTACCACTATCTCTCAGAATTCTTAACTTCTTTTTAAGGCTCAATGCAGGCATCACTTCCTCTAGGAAGACCTCACTGGTACCTTGAGGTTTTAGTTATGCCTTCTTACTTAAATTACCTTGTATTTACTTAGTTGTACATATGTTATTTTTCTCAGTAGAATGTCAGCTTCTTGAGGGCAGAGCATTGCAGTTTGCTTTTCTTTATGTACCCAGTGCCTAGAACAGAGCCTTGCACATGCTAAGTGCTTAACAAACATCTATTGAATTAAATTGAGTTTAACAAGGGAACTGATAATCCCCTGTCCCAGTGCAGACTATATTTGGAGTATTTTCTTCAGATCTGGGCACCAAGTTTCAAGAAAGCAGAAAACCAGAAAGCATCCAGAAGAAGACAACAATGACATGGAAGTTACCAGTGATGTGTAGTCTGGAAATGACTAGATTTAAGGGGAGATCATAGTTTTCCTAAAGTACAGAAAGACTTCCCTAACACTTAGAACTCTACCAAAGTTCTCCTTTAGATGGTTGTAAACTGTCTGTTACCTACAAGTCTTTAAGTGAAGGATGGATGGTCCCTTGTGGGATATTACAGAGGGCATTCTATTACAAATACAGGTTATGCCAGACAGAGTCTTTTTCCAAGTGTAAGACTCCACTATTCTACAACTTTCTCCCTTGCCTGTTACCAAGTCCTTGGCAATGTCTTCTGAATCAGGCTTTTCCTATCTATTTCTTAAATCCTTACTTTTGACCCCATACCTCAACATCTAATACCAATACTATCCCTAATAATTTCTTTTTTTAGTTTACCTGCTTCTAGACTATCTCATTCCAAAACATCTCTAGCTTAATTCTTCCTTCAAAACACAATTGCACTAATCTTCTTAAAACAAGTCCCGTATTATTTATCCAACTTTCCCCCCCAATAACGCTCAATATATACATCGTGCTGTAATTAGACTAGTTTCATCATGCTTATTCTTACCCCTTTTATCTTCATTTATGTTATTTCTACTGTCTAGACATTCTTCCCTTTCCTCTTCTATCCTCCAAATTCTACCTATCCTTCAGGGCCTAATAAGTCATACCTCTTCCATGAAGCCCCCACTGACTCTCATGATTTCATTCATGTAGGGAATTTGCAGGTAAGAAAACTCTCTCTACCAATGCAGGCCAGCACTTTCTCTGCAATTTATAACCTTTAGTTGCCCAGATAAGGGAGATCAAGTGATTTGTCTGGTCAACATAGGGACCCAGTGTGTGTCAGACTTGACTTGAACTCAGGTTTTCCTGACTTCAAAATTTGCTCTCCAGCTACTAAGCCAATGGGCCCTTCAAGCATTCACAATTTCTCCCAGGAACTTCTTCAAACCCTATATATTCTATATAATTATATAATTATTAAAGTATAAAAATCATATGAATGTATTAAAATATTAAAAATAAATTATTTTATTAAAATGATCATTAAGTATTATTTACACAGTTAATTATCACATGATTACTAAAATAATTAACCTTTTCTTTGTTGCTTTGCACATATTATTTTTGGGTACCCAACTAAGCTATTCATTCCTTTAAAGCAGGGTCAAGTTTAGCACTTCTATATCCATGACAGTGCCAAGTTTGTAGTATGTGCTGAACAAATACTTAATGATTAATGTGTTCACGAAAATTTTGTTAATTGAGTTTCTATAAACCAAATAACAATTGAAGTCTACTGGGGACCTTGATTTTCAAGGAAATCTTGATGTTGGTCTTTTTGTAAAGCAAAATAGATTCTTTAAAAGATTGCTTAAAGCAATATAGGTATAAAGATTGCTCAGAATATAGAGTATTGGACCTGTCATTAGGAAGATCTGAGTCCAAAATCCACCTCCAGACACTTATTGGCTGTGTGATGCTGGGTGGGGCACTTTAACCTCTATCTGCTTCAATTTTCTCATCTATAAAATCAGGGTAGTAATAGCACTTAACTCTAAAGCTTGTCATGAGGATAACATGAGGAGATATTTATAAAGTGCAATGCAAACCTTAAAGCACCAAATAAATGCTAGCTAGTATTGTTGTTGTTACAATTATTAGCCCCTTAGCAAATAGTTTCTTAGCCAATAATTAGTTCTGTAAAGCCAAATCAGTGATCCTACTCTTGTAAATCCACTAAATAATACATCTGACAAGAAGTAAAAAGAAGTTTATAAAAGAAAACAATAAAACACCTTTTAAAAAAATCAACAGAGAGTTCTAGAGGTATCTAATTAACAGCACTGAATTTGTGAAGGTCTCAGATTCAAGAAAACTTCAGTTAAAATGGCAAATTATCCATTCATAAATCCTGGGCCATCTCTAGTTGTCCTGATGAATATCTGGCCACTGGACCCAGATGGCTCTGGAGGAGAGAGTGAGGCTGGTGACCTTGCATAGCCCACCCTCACTCAAATTAAAGTCGATTGCAAGTCACATCTTCATTTCCCTGATGTCATGGTCCTCTTCAAGAGTGAAGGACAAAAACACAACAAGTAACACATGATAACATATGAACTACAAAAACAATAAGGTAAATAATGATGAATATCAATACTCCCAGGGGTGAAGTCTGCTAACTTGTTAGGAAATAGGCAATCTGATAGACATTTGCAGGCGTGGAGAAAGGAACAAGGACTCTGATCTCAACCCCTTTCCTCTCTTTTGACCCTGACAAATTAGTCTTACTTCAATTCTTCAGGGACCTCTGATTTCATCCATATAAGTACTTACTCGCCAGATGCAGATGTGATCCCTTCTACACTTTAGTAGACAATCTATGAATCATTGTAGTTTAAAAAAATCATCAGTAGACAGTCCTCTGGTGATGAGTCTCTCCAACCTTAATGCCCTGAATGACCAACATATAGCTCATCTGTGGTAAAAGGCTTTCTAGCCTCCAAAGACCTGGCATGGTCTTCCAAGAATACGGGTTTACCTCTACCCCAGAGCTGGACTTTAGTGAAGAATGGAGGAATCCCACAGTCAAGGCACCATCCTCTCATTCCTACTGCACAGTCTTAGAAAGCAATCCCTCATGGTATGCCCTTGGTCTTGAACTCAGAATCAATCCATCAATTAATAAGCACTTATGAAGTGTTTCTCTTGTGTCAGGCATTGTGCTAAGCAGTGAAGATATAAAGAAAGGCAAAAAATGGACCCTGTTCTCAAGGTGTTTACATTCCTTTGGGGGAAGACATATACATCAGTAGGTACCTACATACAAGACCCATACAGTACAAGATACATACAAGTAGAAGGTAGGTTACTTTGGAAGGTACGGCTACATCTTTTATTCTTCCCTGCTGTCTAAGTCTTCCTTGCGTAGTGACAAAGCACCCCCTTTTTATGGTTGGTACCATTCTTCTGTACTACATACACACATACATAAATGTATAGATATATATATGTGTGTATATATAGTGTGTGTATATATATATATATAGTGTGTATATATAGTGTGTGTATACACAGTGTGTGTGTATATATATATATATACATACACACACTCACACATACACACATATAGTATATAGAATTATAGTATATATATATATATGTATGTGTATATATATATATATATATATATATATATACTTCTGTATATTCCCTAGAATTTCCTTTGGAGTGCACGAAGAGAACCCAATTTCACCTTCACATTTTTGAAAGAAGTCCTCCCGGTGACAGAAAGAGTGAGATAAACGTACCAATTTGATCACAGAAAGGGCTTGGCTTCACTTAAAAAGCCTGCTTAAGTCTAAAAACATCTACCAAACACGGCAAGATGGCCTTTTCTGATGCAGACAAGAGAGAACAATTGCTAATTATGGGAGAATCACTTGGGCTGATTTAGGTTCTTCATCAAACAATCTCATTGAGCCCTAAAATAACAGTGGAACAAAAGCACTACTCTCCAACAAGGAAACGGCAAAAGAACAAATGCTCAAGGAATAAGATTAACGTCCTCTGAGAGCACAAGGAGACTGAAAAGATTCTAAAAATCTTTTTTTTTCTTAGATTTTTAGACCTCGATACTGCACCAGAGAGAGGGGAAGATTAAATTGGAAAAAATATGACAGTCATCACTGTAGTGGGTTATTTAAAGAGTAACACTAAGTATCATGGTAACATCAGAATAAAATTTAAAAAAAAAACCAGGGCAGTGGATTGTAGACCAGCATTGGGGGGGGGTGGAAATCCTCTTAGAATTACTGCTATTAATCACTATAAGGTCTAAGATGTCCCAAGGGGATACTAAAAATTCAATTCAGAGCAGACACTTATCTGAAATGCAAAATGATAATATTCTGTTTTGTTTTTTAATCTCTCATCATTAAAAAATTATATTGGGGGTTGTTTTTTTTCCTCCCAGCAATGTCATAGCATTTTACCTTTGGTTCTTAACTAGAATTGTAGTGATGCAAGCAAAGGCTTCATTTGAATGTTCATAGATCTTCATGGTTTGCTTTCCTACCACCCACCATTTGTATTCACTTCAACCTGAAGAACAGAGTAAATTATACCCGCAAAAAGGCTTCAAGGATTTGTATCCAATGTGCAAAAACCCAATTTTTCTGTTTTTTGCAACCTGAACTTTGTACAAAATTTAGTTTTCACTTTGTGCCATCTCTGCAAAGGGATTAAAGGTGAGCTGATAATTTTCATTATCTCAGAAGACTACAATCCACAGAGAAAAGTTCTTGGACATGGACCAAAAAAAATTCACTCATTCTGGCTGATGATAAAGTGAAAATGCCAAGAAAAAGTGGAATTTGTTCACACTACCCTTCAAGCAGATTGATGGAAGGTGCTTTATTAATTTAGAAGAACATTCTCACTTATTATGTGAGCACCTATAGGCAGCATCTTACATTCATATATCACCCTTCCCAGAACCCTGTCTTAGGAAAACCCCTCTATGGAAGGGTACCCACTCTTCTGGGTTCCAAGAAACCCATTCTGGCTCTATTTCTGTTTTTTCCCATAAGTACATCCGAATGTACCTCAATTTCTGTTGAGCATTACAGGTAAAACTTTTTTTTTATTTTTGAGAGAGAGAGAGGCAGACAGAGACAGAAAGACAGAGAGACAGAGACAGAGATAGAGAGACAAAGAGACAGAGAGAGGGAGGATTACTATATCTGTGATTAGATGACTCCTGATTATGAACCTCCCTCTACCAATGCAGGCCAACTTGTATTCTGCAATTCATACAATTAGAGGGAGCTACCTGGGGGTACTGAGAGGTTAAGTGCTCTTTATCCAGAGGTACACATGCAGCAAATGTCAAAAGTGGAATATGAAATTCCTGTCTCTGAGCCAAACTCTCTATCAACTACCCCATACTGCCTCAAAAAATAGTACAAAAATATCAAAGAGATAGTAAATCACAGTAGGATCATTAGTACATTTCTCCTGAGAACTTCCTAAGCATTTATGTTTTTTGTTTATGCAAAATGCTTAGAGGTCTCCAGGAAAAATAATTCTATAGTAATGTACTATTCTTGACAATAATTAAACTGGATGTCAATATGCAAGAGGAAATAGTTCATTTTATAGGAAGCAGCCCCACAAGAATCAAGAAATCCAATTCCCTTTATCTGTAAATGTAAAGAGCCAAATTTTATAATTAATTTCCTATAAAATGCCAAACTGCCAAAATCATGCTAATCACGTACTATTTCTCATGCCTAGTTTTGCTGTGATCTTTCTGAGTGTGTGTCCCTTTCCCAAATGCAGTGAAATCTTTTTCAAAAGTTAAGGACCAACATAACAAGAACCCTAACTAAAGACCAAAAGAATGTTGCTATAAAATATCAAGTTTACAGTAAAGAACTACTTTTTACAAACCACCTTGTTTGGGTCCAGTTACTTACACCTATGTAAGCATCTGTCCAATTCTGAGCTGAGGAAGCTAACATGAGGGATTAATTCAGAAGCTTTTCTCATAAGTTTCAACAATGTCAGTCTTCAAGGCTTTGAGGAACCTCATTGGAAGACGGCTAACAGGGATTGTTTATTTGTGCCCAGTGCCCAGTGCCCAGTCCATAGCAAGATTCTGAAAGGGTTATAGATCTAGGGCTGGAAGGTACCTGAGAAGTTATCTAATTCCAGTCCCCTGATTTTATAGACTTAGAATCTGAGGTCCAGGTATGCTGCCCAATGTCACATAGGCAGTAAACATCAGAGGTGGGCCTCTGACCCCCCCCCCCCCAGAGTCTCTGTACTACAATGCTTGTTTAGTTGATTGAATCAGAGATAGAACTCAATGGAAAAATAAAGTACTTATTAGGTGTTTATTATGGGCTAAAATTTTATTTATTCATTCATTCATTCATTTCTTCATTCATCTATTTATTTATTATGTGCTAAAAAAAATAGAAGACTAAGAAAAATCGAAGACTAAGTCCCTGATCTCAAGGAATTCACATTCTGAATGGGGTACATAAAAACAAGGGCTCATGTGAATGTCATGTGGCAAGTTCAGGTAATACTCAAGTAGGGAAGGTAGCTCGGCAAATGGGAGGGTCCCCAAGACCTTGAGGAGTAATGACAGGGGAGACTGTCCTTTACCTAGAGGACAGGAGGTCCAAAAATTAGAGATGAAGAAGTGAAACAATTTAGTCGGGGGTGGAGGGGGAGATGAGAGGTAGTGAAGGCAAAAAGCTGGGCTGAATCTCATCTTCAAAACATAAAACCTCTCTGAAGTACAAACCTATTGTTTTGGGTGTCTTTTTTTTTTTAACTCTCTTCCCCATGCTCCCTGACATTCCCTCATAGTATGGGTGTGGTAAGATGCAAATAATGGAGAGCTGGTTGTTTTTTTCTTTTGCTTTTTAACATTGGCAGCTCCTTGAAGGCAGAAAATGGTGCAGCTCATGAACCCAGTACTTTGTTGCTAAGTTAATGAATGAAAAAGTGGCAAGTTTTCTCATTGAGTCTTCTGACAATGTATACTGGTTTAGAGTCCTTCGGCTTAGAGTGAATGCTGTCTAATTCTATTATGAAACAATGAGTTCAAGCTGATCTGCTTTTACTATGATTGTTTTTACCTCTAGGGTAACCTTGACGGTGTTCCTTGGGGTCATTACTTGGAAATATTACTTTATACCTTTAATTCTCCCTGCCTGTGTACTTCCCTAGGGACTGGACAAGAGGAACAGCAGCATATTCTCAGATCAGTTATGAAGAATACAAAATAATGGTCTACCAGGAAATATTTACCGTGTACCTTGTGAGTGTGTAAGTCACTGTGTGATGAATCAGAGTCACACACACACACACACACACACACACACACACACACACACACACACACACAGAATTGCTGTCCTTTAGGTACTTAGAGTGTTCAGACCCTGGACATTTTCTCTGGCTGTGCCTCATGCCTGCAATGCACTCCCTCCTCATCTCTGTCTCCTGGCCTCCTTGTCTTCCTTCAAGCCCTAAAGAAAATTCCCCCCTTCCACAAAAAGCCTTTCCTAACTGCCCCTCTTTAATACCAATGCTTTCACTTTGTTGATTATTTCCAGTTTATCCTGTATATAGCTTGTGTGTCCTGAGTTGTCTGCATGTGGTCACACATTAGACTAGATGCTCCTTGGGAACAGGGACTGTTTTTCACCTTTTTTTTAAAACCCCAGAGTTTAGTACAATGCCCATCCACACAACAAGCACTTAATAAATGTTTACTGACTGACTGAGGGAGATTTTAAGGACTTTTATTACACACAAGTGAATAACTGCAGGTGCCAAGAACTGTCACAGAGATTGGCTCTATTAAGCATCAGCAAAAAGGCTAGGAGATTTCTCTGTCTAGAACCTTAAGTTTGAAATTTTTTAAGGCCTTTATTTGGATGGATCTCTGACTTAATTTTCTTGCTACTAAAGATTTTTGCTTGCTACTAAATTTTCTTGCTTGTCCCTGACAAGCAGAATATGTGGGTTTCTTCCACCTGGTCCCTCAGTTTTCATCTAACCCAAATACTATCACAAGTGATTTCCCTCTAGTCCTTGAGACTCCAGATTTAATTGGTTCTCAGTCCCTTTCCCTCCCTGACTTCTCATATCTACCCTCTTGTATTAATAAATATATTTCTCATGCAGTTTTCACTTGTCTTGATGCCTCCATCTTTGTCTTTGACCTTTGGTTGACAGTCAGAATCCTTGAGTCTGAGGACGATCTACTCTTTGCCCAGTACCTCTCGGCTTTTCAAATAATGCTTATATTCAGTGAGTAATATAATAACAGTTCTTTATAGAACATTCATAGGCTGTAATATAAAATGTGAATAAATCAAATCAAATTCCTAATTTTAACAGATTTTTTCTTTTTCTTTTTTCCTTTCTCTTCCTCCCTTTCTTTTCCTTCATCTTTTTCCTCCCTCTCTTTCTTTCTTTTGCTCTTTCTTTTCCTTCCTTTCTTCCTTCCTTCCTTCTTTCCTTCCTTTCTTTCTTTTTCTTTTCTTTCTCTCTACCTCTCTCAGACTGGACATGCAGGGGGTATTCATGGATCTGATAGCACTATTGACTGGAACTTTGACATTGCTCTGCTTCAGATATAAGCTAGTTTGCCCCTCCTTAGGCAACTGGGTGGTCCCCTGATCCCAGGGGCTTACCATATTAATGTCTGATATCCAATCAATGTAATCTGCCAAAGCTCAGAACTCCTCAGCTGGAGATCCTATTACCTTCACCTGTGAGCATAGCTGTACACTATCATTGCTGATGTCTTAGCATTTCTAAAGCATTCTTAAAAGTTCTTAGAAAATATAACCCCTTTTGTTATTTATTTAAATTTATTTTTATTTTTTAAAATTTATTTTCAGTTTTCAACATTCAATTCCACAAGATTCTGAGTAATCTTTCTCCCCCTCTTTCTCCTACCCCCACCCCAAGATAGTGAGCATCCTGAATGCCCCTTCCCCCAATATGCTGTCTCATATCCTTCCCCATGCCTCCTCTAACTTTCTAGTAGGGCAAGATAGATTTCTATACCCCTGTGTCTGTATATCTTATTTCCCAGCTGAATGTAGAAAACAATTTTTTAACATTTGTTTTTAAAACTTTGATTTCCAGATTCTTTCCCTTCTTCCCTTCTTACCTGCTCCCACTGGGAAGATAAACAATTCAATATACATTGTACATGTGTAGTTACACAAAACTTTTCTATAGTAGTTATATTGTGAAAGACCAACTATATATTTCCCCCCATCCTATCCCTAACCCCACTTGTTCTATTTTCTACTTTGACCTGGTCCCTTTTCAAAAGTGTGTGCTTTTAACTACCCTCTCCCCCAATCTGCCCTCTCTTCTATCATCCCCCTTCTCAGCCCCTTCCCCCCTACTTTCCTATAGGGTAAGATACTCACTTTACTGTGTATGTTATTACCTCCTTAAGCTGAATTCAATGGGAGTAAGGTTGACCCATTCCCTTTTGCCTTCCTGCTCTTCCCCTCCACTGTAACAGTTTTCTCTTGCCTCTTATATGAGATAATTCTATCTCTCCTTTTCTCCTTCTCTCATTATATTCCTCTCTCATGTCTTAATTTTATTTTGTTAGATACAAATTAAACAGTCAACAAATATTTATGACACATCTCTGCTAGGAACTGTGGTTACAAAGTTGAAAATAAAAGTCTTTATTTTCAAGAACTTCCATTTTATCAAGAGAGACCATACATACACACATACATATACATACATACATACATACATATATACACACACACAGAGGGGTATGTGAGTATGTATAGTGTACATGTATACATGCACACATAACATATGTATGTATTGTGTTATGTTACATGTATGCATGTGTGTATAAAGCATATTTTATATTATATATGCACTCGTGTATATATACATATACACACATACACACATAAAGATCAAGAAAGACATAAGCATACCTATATATAAGTAGGTGTCTATACAAAACAGATGTATTGTGCTTTGGGAGTAGAGCACTAGGGACTGGGAAGATCAAAAAGGGTTTCATGTAAAGGGTAGAGATTTAGCTGAATCTTAAAGGAGAGCAAAGATTCTAAGAAGCAGAGGTGAGAAGAGAAGAGCATTCCAGGTGAGCGTGAGACAGGGGTGTGTTCCAATCAGTACAAGGGACTGGAGACTGGAAATAGAATATTTGGGCTACAAAGGGCTTGAAGGGAGTAATGAAAATTAAGGACAGAAGGGTATGTTGGGGTCAGGTTGTGAAGGCTTTTAAATGTGAATCAGGAGAATTTATATTTGATTCTAGAGATCACAGGGAGTCAACAGAGTTATAATGGTATAATGATTACTGTTTCCCATAGCAGCTCATCTACTACCGTTAGGTCTGTCACTAATCTGGGATATGTAGAAAAAATGGAATTAACAAGTTTCATTCAGTAAGTTATTTCCAGGACTACTGTTAGAATTGACTAGCTCTAAGTTTCTGCTTCTTTCTAGTACAAAAAGTTTCAAATTTATTAGCTTGGCATTAATTTGGTTCAGCCCTAATTGTCTAGCTTTAATTCACACTACTCCCTCCTCATAGTTAGTATTTCAGGAAAGCTGGGCTAGTCACTGTCTCTTGGACATATTCTGTGCTCTCTTGCCTCAATCCACAATTTCTTCTACCCCAATTAATTCCCCTCAATCTCATCTCTACTTACTGAAATACAACCCATTTTTCAAGACTATGCTCTAATACCATGATCTTCATGAAATATTTCATGATAACTCAATAAGAAATAATCTCTCTCTCCTCTGTCTTCACGTAGCATTTAAGGGAGAAGTTATGCTGTGGTGGGAAGAGCATGAACTGGAAGGAACCAAAAAAAAATGGCTTCAAGCATTGCCTCTGCCATGGACTAGCCGTATAATAGAAGACATGCTGCTTCAATATTCATTCACAAAATGATTCCTATTTGTAAAAGAGGAATGATATTAGAGGCCTTGCAGGATCTTACAGAGTCATCAGGAAGAAAGTGTACAGGACTATGTATATGTAAATGTATAGTGAACATTAGGCTTAGGTTCCCTTTTGCATTGGTCATTTATGAAGAGTTGAATCTGCTTACTCTATTGTAAGCTTCATGAAGGCAGGAGCCCTGCCTTGTTCATCTCTCTCTCCCCTTTCACCAGCATAGTACCTTGCCCATATTGCTATCAAGGATTTACTAAATTTAAAGTCATAGCTGGCTTCCTTAATAGTTTATAAAAAAACAAGTCAACAAAAGCATATTATTTTTTTTCCTGGAATTATGTATGGATGTCTACACACATATAAACCAAATCTATGAGTAGAAATACTAATGATGTGGAGGAAGTAATGATATTACTCACCCTTGGCAAACACAATCACTTGTATTTTAATCCTTCAAAGGTAGGAAAAAGCATGTTTGAAGTTCAAAAGCTTCCCAAAAGGGAAGAATTAAAATGACATTTTATTTACATAACACTCATCTATAAGCATATAAAAGGCTGTACAATGTATTTGTAAGAAGAAAAAAATACTTTCTAATCCAGATTCCTGCCCATTCCATCCCACCTTCTCCATTCTTTACCTCTTTCCATCTAAGGTAGAAACTATCAGGACACTTTAACAGCTCATGGGTTCAAATAAAAAGTGTATGGATAATCACCTTGTAATATTTTGACTCCGGCATTAAAGGGCATTTATAGAAATACTGTCTAGCAAGTCCCCCTAAGATGTGAAGACATTTAATATGAGTCTAGGGAAAGGCAATGTTTGGCATCTCACAGCAGCTAAGCAAAGTTCAGAGAGGTTCATCAGTGGATTGGCCTCAAGGTGATGAAGAGATGAAGACCATCTATTAAGTAAGGGAGGAATGATAACCTACCTCAGCAGAGAGGAGTGACCAACACCAATGGAACTGCAGATCTTTGAACTAGATACCATCATAGCTATTCTGGATTGTCTCTATTTATTATGTCAGGAAAGAGGGGTGAGACTGAGCTGTAGATGCTACTGGATCATTTTGCATTTTTATTTAACTTCCAGATTGCAAACTCCTTAAGGGACTAAATCTTATGCTCTCATATCCCCCAGATCACCTAGTACCATGCCTCATACCTAGAAGGCCCTCCATATTTACTGATGGATTGATAGTGCTCTCAATAATGGGTTATATACTATTTGCCATATGGTTATAAGTATCCCTTGAGGTCTTGTCTTATTATTCCTGATTCTTTAATTACTGTTAGTGATACACAATCATGACTTCAAAGGGAAAAATTATTCAACTGCTGGCCACGGATGGCCACGGATGGTGGCAACGTGACTAATGTTTTCCATAACTTTATTTTTGCTTCCCAGAAGAAATGTTGATCTTTCCTTTGCATTGTAGACCACAGGATTCCACTAGGGGGAGCAGATAAACCACAACAATGGAGGAGAAGGCATTTGGTTAACTCGCTACCCACAAAAATGTTGAATCTAGGGAGGTAGGAGACAAGGTTAGCACAGGCACAGAGCTCCCAAGGATCTAGAGTCCTGAAGTCTCTCTAGGAAGGAGAACGAAAAATGGAAAGTGGACCAGGGAGATTGAAGAACAAGTGTCAGGATGCTTTTCAGGAGGTAAAAATGCACAAAATTCCCTTTCTCAAACAGACCTTTCATTCCTATCTGCTTCATAACTTAAACATGTAGGAGATCTTATATGTCTTATTTCAAATAAACTTTCCAGTACCATAAGATAGGCAGAACAAGTATTATTACTATGATGTCATTTTACAGATGAAGAAACTGAGTCTGAGAGTTTAAAGAGGCTGTGTATCCTAAGGCAGATAGAATCCTCCTTGTACCTCAGTTTCCTTATCTGTAAAGTTAAGGGATGGAACTAGGCAGCCTTTGAGGTGTTTTCTAGACCTAGAAATCTTCTTTTTTATTCAGTATAACTATGATGGCTTCAATTCACATGGATTCGGGGATTATGATTTTACCTGTGCTTTTACCTGCTCTTCAGGTATGATTCTATCTGAGTTTATTACAAAACATCATTAAATCAAATAATAGCCCACATGAGCCACTGCATAACAAGATTTCTTCTTTACTCTCTGAAACTCAGCTTTAAAAGGTCACAGAGTTTGTGTAGTAAACTTAAAAACCTACTAGTGTCAAATCGGATCACTGGATAAACTTTACAAACCATATCATAAGCCACCTTTAAGGTTCTCGGGATATTGACCCAAATGAGTAGGCTCTGAAGTTGATAACAAAGAACTGGTATCCCCCAGAAGAGAGATGCAGGTAAGAAGTGATGCCCACGTGAACTGCCATGAATACTACACAAAATTCACCAAGATGAATTTCAAAGTACTTTCCCGGTAAGTTCTAGAGATCTGCATGAATTTATCTTCATAAATTAAAACTATAAATCTTAAATCTCATTTAGTTAACGAAGTTTTTGAGGATGAATTATCCTTCCACAGTTATTGAAACAAGAGAAAGGGAAAAAGAAAAGCAGAAAGCCTCAATTTTCCTAAATGGTTCTACCTTATCAAACTCTAGAAAGGACAGGGCAGACCTAATGCCATTTAATTTATAAAGTTCCTGGGAAGCACACTAATAGAATATAATTGCTAGGCAACTGTGTAACAAAGAAATCCATAGGGTGAGTAGGTTGATGATTTATCCTGAGGAAAATCACAAGCTCCATGGACCTCCATATGCTCATCTACAAAGTTAAGGTTTTAGATTAGAAAGCCTCTGATGTTCTTCCTAGCACTAAATCTATGATCCGCTATGATCTTTGAAGTCAATGCCCAGAATGAGAGTAATTAATTAATAATTTAATCAGCAGTTAATTAATAATTCAAGGATGAAGAGTAAAGCCTGTTGAGGGGAAGGAAGTATCACACTTGGTACCTTCCACAAAACCTAACATATTACTATGCCCATAGGAAGTGCTTAATGAATACTCATTGACTGAGCAATCAATAGTTTTGCCATTGAGGAGAGTCGCACTGAATGAGTAGACACGGACGGATTATTTTTAAATGAATGAAAAAAACATTTACTAAATGCTTACTATGTTGCCATTGTGCTAAGCATCGAGGACACAAATGCAAAAGAGAATAAAGTCCCTCTCCTCCAAGATCTTAAATTCTAATTGGGGAAGACAGTGTATACAAAGGAATAGTGGATATTTTGATTTGGAAGGTTATCCATTTGGTGCCACAGAAGAGTACACAGATTTGCCATTTTTAGTAAAAATTGTGGTACTGATTTGATTATGGTTCCAGAACTGGAGAGTAGGGAGAATATACAGGTAAACCAGGGAGTCAGTGAGAAGATGGCAGGGGAACAGAATAAACCATGGCTAGGGTCTTCCTGAAATAGTGAACCCCAGAAGGGCACTCACCCATCAGACCAGTTTTGCATCATTGTAGGAAATAGCTACACCAATGAGATAATAGATCTAATTGAGTGCTGAAAGATTCATCAATCAATAAAAGATATCTACTTATCTAAAAATAGATTCCAACAGAAACCTGCCCCTCCCCCAACTGCGTCATTTCGGGTTTCTTTTCTCTCCCCCTTCCCCCAACCAAAGCATCTGTACTGAAAAGATAATGATTTCAGATTTGGGAAGAAAAAATACAAAACAAAAAAATAAATAAACAAACAAAAAAAAGAAACAGGATATTTAACCTGAACTGCTTCAAGTCAAAGTAAGCACTTAGTAAATGTTTGTTGAATTGAACTGAATTGAATTAAAATACCCTTCAAAACTTGGGAGTTCCTGAATGTGAAACAGATTTTCTCTCTTTCAATCTCCCCCTACCAGAGACAAAAACACCACAGGATTAATAGATACCAGATATAACTTTCTGTTTAAGGGGCTGGAGAGGAGAGGCATAGAGTATATTAACTGCCTGGAAATGAGAAGATGTCCACATTCAACCAACAGTCTCATACTTTGTGGAAGAAGATTTATCTACATAATGGTAAACAATGAGACTTGTCAAATTTTTCTTATTTTTTATTACAGAAAACATTAGGTGTCACAATACTTCAAGAATGCTGCCTGAATGGAAAACACGATTTCATCAAGACTGCATGGCAGGGCTAACTCAAGTGTTATGTTTGGCAGGTGGAATGTCATTAGCTTGCATAGTGATCTCATTGATGTAATTTTGAAACAGAAACAGTTGCATCTGTTTGAATTTATAAGCAAGGCAATTTATTTCATTTTCTACCATTCCCTTTTAGCAGTCCAAAGAGAAAT
Source organism: Pseudocheirus occidentalis (assembly GCA_028646575.1). NCBI lineage: Eukaryota > Metazoa > Chordata > Mammalia > Diprotodontia > Pseudocheiridae > Pseudocheirus > Pseudocheirus occidentalis. The sequence continues at coordinate 105,235,202 of CM053596.1, forward strand.
TTACTTGTTCCTATTAAAAGAAATACACCCATGAAACAAAATCATAACATTCATTACCCTTTCAATCAAGTGAACCAGTTGTTTGAAAACAGGTGAAGGAGAGGGGGAGAAAGAGAGGTAGAGGGTATGAGAATGAGCCTTCCTTCTGCCCTTTCACTCACAAAAAGAATGAATTATCAGGTCAAAGTGAAGGACAAACAAACGTAAGAATATACTTCAAGAAATGTAATGGGTGCAACTTGATATCTAAAATAGACTTGCCTTTTCCTGGTGCTTGAATGCCCTTGACCCTTTATTTAGAGATAAAAGACACAATCATGGGGTTTGAATCTTTTCCCAAGTTGTTAATTTGGAAAGCTGGGCCCAAAATGGGTACTTTGTCTTGAAAACAGGTGGAACGGAAGTATTATAACCCAGCTGTTCCAAAACACCCTGGTGAAATACACTGAAGCTGTTAGGTAGTACTTTTCTATGCTAAACATCTTATGCTCCTGGGGAGAAGATTAGCTGGAAGGTCTCTTTATAGAGCTAATATTTCCATTGGTGAAACATGAAAAGTAGAAGTTCATTCTTAAAAGTCAGGCTATAGACATCTGCCATCTGCCAAAAATAGGTGCCACATAGAGTACTAAGGTAAAAACAGCTTGTAGATTCTGCATTCTCTCTCATTAAGTTTGTGCCCTCTCATACACCCAACGTCAAGACTCCTAGAATTTCAGATTTGGACAGGATCTCAGAGTCTTCTATTCTAGTGGTGTCAAATTCAAGTTAAAACAGATCCCTGTGGGGCCACATGTTGACATAGAAAAACCACAAATTAACATTATTTTTATTTATTTTGTTAAACATTTCTCAATTACATTTATCTAGTTCAGCTCCAACCAGCCAGCTGCAAGTCTGACATCTCTGATCTAGACCAATGGCTATTCAAAGCAAGAATTCCATTTCAAGCATCACTGACAACAACAAAATAATTCTGGTTTGTTTTTTGCTAAGTTGGGAACAAAAGAAGATCACAGATGGGACAGTTCTGTTGCTGGAGATGGATGAGATCATGTGGAACATAAGAGGAACCTCTTGAGGAACAAAATGATAGCTTTTTTTTGAACAGCTCTAATTGTTGGAAGGATGGAGTTTTCCCCTTCCTATCGAGCATAAATCTTCCTCTATAATTTCTTTTTTTGCTTTTTGGAGGGGGAGAAGGCAGGGCAATTGGAGTTAAGTGACTTGCCCAAGGTCACATGGCTAGTAAGTGATAAGTGGCTGAGGCCAAATTTGAACTCTGGGCCAGTGCTCTATTTACTGTGCCACCTAGTCACCCCTCTCTCTGTAATGTCTACCCAGAATTCCTAGTTCTGCCCACAAGCAGAGTTTATCCAGTCTTTCTTCTACATGATAGCCTGATAATAAACAACCCCAGTTACTTCCAATGGTTCATATAAGAAATAATCACCAGTCTTTACCTTCTCTGAATAATTCTCCTTTGTAGGTGTTACAGTTTGTCAATGTCTTTGATAATGTGTAGAATCTAGAAAAATTATTTCACATGAGGTCTGTCCGAGGTAGAGCATCTTTCTTGATCCTGATACCATATTTAGGCATAGAGCCTAATAGCATGGTAATTCTGGTGGTCACTGTGTCATGCTTTTGATTTATTCTGAGTCTGTAGTCTACTAAAATGTCCATATCATTATCAAACTATTGTCTAGCCATGCCCACCCTGAACTATATTATATAGTACTTCTTAAAGCCAAGGATGACCTTCTATTTATCTCTAATAAATTATTTTTTAAATTCAATTCAGCCCATTACCCTAGACTATCCAAAATACTTTTGGATCTTGACTACTACATCCAATATATTCATTATCACTCTCAGTTTTCTGTCACTTACAAGTTTGATTGGCATGCAATCTAATCCTTCATGTATCACTGATAAAAATGTTGAACAGAACAAGGCCAAATACAAATTCTTGGGGCGTTCTAAGAGAGACCTCCCTAAAATGGTAGCCATTGATCTCGTCATCACCACTCTTTCAATCTCATCATTTAACCTATTCTAAATCTGCCTTCTGTACTATTATCTAGCCCAAGGGTATCAAACGTGCAACTCAAACCATGTCAAAATGCAGTTGGGAAATATTTAACAACATAAATAAAATACATTAAGACATAAGTAATGTTAATACGTGGTTTTCTAAGTCAATATGTACCCACACAGATCTTCATTTATGAGTGAGCAGCTCCATTGTCTGTTTGAGTTTGACACCACTGCCGTAGCTCACCTATGCGTTTTGTCCACAAGAATATCATAACAGGCTTTATCAAATGATTTTCATGAACTGTGTCTGTGGCATTCTCCTGTTTTACTAGTATATTAATTTTATTAAAAGAAAGAAGAAAGGAAATGAGGCTGGCCTGGGATGACCTGTTCTCAGTGAAGTCATGTGAACTGTTGTTGCTTAGCTTTTTCCCTTTTAAATGCTGAATAGCTCAGCTTTCTTCTTTCTACTACCTATTATATCACACACACACACACACACACACACACACACACTATTAATCCCATTCCAATTCGTCTTCTTGCCCCTATCTAGCAACAAACAAACAAAACAACCAGTTTTTTTGCCTTAACATTAAATGACATTCTCAGTTAGTTTTGACATTTAGGGCTCATGTTCCATTGTTATAGAACTACACCACTATTTCATATTTATCCTCAGTTACCTGAAATGCTTCCATCTTCATACATATTTTAAAAATTGAAGTGAGTTCTTCTTGTACTGACATTGTTCTAGGCCAGCTTCATAAGAGGTAACGTTGCTGATTAAAGAGGATCTTTTCTAGAGTCCATTTGTCTTCTATCTGTGTGGCTGTAAGCAAGGCATAACCTCTCTAAGTCTAATTTTCCTAATCTATAAAAAAAAGATAATACCACTACTTGTCCTACCTACTAATGGGGTTATTATAACTGAAAATGTTACCCAAAATGTGAGCTATTATTATTCTGCATTGGAACCATTTAGGATCATGGGATCATTGAAACACAAATAGAAAGGGCCTATAACATCATTTAGCCTGACCTCTTCCATTTTGTAGATGTTAAGTTACTAAGTTAAGTGACTAAGACAGTAATGAACAGAGTCAAGATCTGAGCCCAAGTCCTCTGACTCAAATCTCAGTATTCTTTCCACTCTATTGTGCCATTTTATGTTAGATTTTTGTGGGTAGGTGGTGCAGTGAAATAGAGCAACAGCCCTGGAGTCAGGAGGACCTGTTCAAATGTGGCCACAGACACTTAACACTTAATAGCTGTGTGACCTTGGGAAAGTCACTTAACCCCAATTGCCTTGCCTTACCTCTCCAAAAAAAAAGTGTTTCATCTCTTTTGAATTCCTTTAAAGATTTTTAGGCCATGGAATCCTATCTCTTCATGCTGTTCCACTGAACCCCATCCTTGGGTGAAGTCTGATCTGGGATCTACAAGGAGCATCACTGAACTAGGTCAATGAGCTGGTTTTGATGAAGGCCTCCCCTGTTTGGAGAGCAGGAACGTCTCAGCAAAGGCAGAAGTCTGGAATGTGAAGCCCTAAGCCAACAGTTCTCAACTTATGGGTCGTGACCCATTTCCTTTGATCCTTTCACAGGGGTCGCCTAAGACCATTGGAAAACACGTATTTCCAATGGTCTTAGGAACCGAGATACCGCTCCTCTATCTGTGTCCAGACAGGTCTGCCCAAATGAAGATACACCCACATAGGAGTATTAAAGGGTCATGGCATTAGGAAGGTTGAGAACCACTGTGCCTAAGCCAATACTTAAAACCAGAAAATGTGTGGACAAGAAGACTAAGTCTAGAAAGATGGAAGATGACATCAGAAGACAGAAACAGGTCAAAACCAGAAATTCACAGCAAAATCAGAGAGGGATTATTGGGAGGAAAAGTCTGCGACTGGGGCTATGAGAGTCCTTTAATGGATAATGGATAAGAGGCAAGGGGTTATGTGAGACAAAGAGGGGGTTTCTAGTGTGTGCCATGAAAAACCTCATGCTTGAATACTGGTTTTAGAACTAGCTATGTAAGGGTAGGCTCTGCTCATCAGACACTCTGAGACTCTCTTCCAATAGAGAACTCCCTATGTGGTTACTGATGAGGTGTAGGCTCTGGCAACCCCCTTGAGCTCCTTGAATCTTTGAGGTACAGGCTCTAGGAAAGTAAACCTTCCCAGGGAAGACATTTGCCTGAGGTCATGAGCCTTAAGTTGTGGCTCTGCCCAAGTCTTTAGCCCCCCTTTGTTCCAATAGTTTCCCACCCTTAATGTTCCTGTTCCCACTGGCCCACCATTGTCTATGGTCTCCAGGTAGCCTCCAGCAACTTCCCACCTTTAATCACTACTCCTGAAGACCCTCCCTACTGTAGTCTGATCTCATCTTGACTCCTGAAGATCCTCCCTACTGGAGTCTAACCTCATCTGACTCCTCCTGAAGACCCTCCCCCTGAAGAATCTCCTCCTCTGGACCACCCCTAGATTCCTCCCACAACCTTTCTGTATATAGAATCCCATCTTCCCTCCATGTGGTGTGAGAGCGCCATAGACTAGCTTAGCAGAGATTTGCTCTGTAAGAGTCCCATGTCTTTCAATAAACTTTACTTTTTCCTTGGCTGAGAAGACTTGAGTGGAATTCTTTCCACAGGACCCGGCATGTTGGTATTTTGGGGTCTCAGGCAGCCCTAACTCTCTTTGGGCACCCTCTTCAGTTACCATTAATATTAATAATATCACGGACTCCACAGAGTAGCAGAGACCTTTCTCTCACCTCTCTGAAATCACAGCTCCCAAAATCTAGGGTAGCCAGATGGCACAGTGGATAGAATACTGGGCCTAGAATCAGAAAGATATTAGACACTGACTAGCTCTTTGACCCTGGGCAAGTCACTTAACTGAAGGTGTCCCGGAGTTCTGTTCTGGGCCCTCGTATCTTCTTCCTCTAAACCAATTCATTTGGTGATCTCATCAGCTTCCATGAATTCAATTTCCATCTCTATGCTGTCAATTCTCAAATTTACCTTTCCTGTCCTACCCTCTTCCCTGACCTCCAATTTTGCATTTCTAATTGCCTTTCAGACATTTCAAGCTAGATGTCCAGTAGACATCTTAAACTATGTCCAAAAGAGAATTCATCCTTTCCATCCCAAACTGTCCCTCTCTCCTACCTTTCCAGTTACTGCTGAAGGCAGCACTATCTTTCCAGTCCCTAAACTCACAACCTAGATGGTGTCCTTGATTCCTCACTATTTCTCACACCCCAAATTCAATCTGTTTGCCAAGCCTGCTGGTTTCACCTTCGCAGCATCTCTTGAATAAGTTCCCTTCTCTCCTCTGATACTTCCTTCCACTACTTTAGTGCAGGCCCTCATCAGCACTTGCCTGGACTATTGTAATAGATTGCTGTTGGCTCTGTCTGCCTCAAGTCTCTCCCCACTCCAATCCACCTTCCATTCAGCACCAAAGTGAATTTCCAACAGCATAGATCCAACTATGTCATACCCCTACTCAATAAACTCAAGTGGCTCCCTATTGTTTCTAGGATCAAACACAAAATCCTTTGCTTGGTTTTCAAAGCCCTTCATAATCTAGCCCACTCCTATTTTTCTAGTCTTCCTACACCTGATTCTTCACCACATACTCTTCAATCCAATGTCACTGGCCTCCTGGCTGCTCTTCAAATAAGACACTTTTCCATCTTGCAGCTACAGGCATTTTCATTTGCTTCCCCCCATGTCTGGAATGCTTTCCTTCCTTATCTTCACCTCCTGTCTTCCTTCAAATTCCAGTTAAAATTCCACCTTCTATAGGAAACTTTCTTGATCCTCCTTGATTCCAGGGTCTTCTCAGTGTTGATTATTTATGATTTATCCTGTATATACATATATACATAGTTGTTTGCATGCTGTTTCCCCCATTAGACTGTAAGCTCCTTGAGAGCAAAGAATGACTTTTTCCTTTCTTTGTATCCTTGGTGCTTAACACAGAGACTGGTGCTTAGTATTTCTTAATAAATGTTCATTGACTGATAGATTGACTGATTTCCTTCTATTTAAAAAAAACCATCATTAAGGCAAGTAATCAAGTATCAACTATTCTGTTTTTAGTAGAGAAAGCATCTTTGAAGATGTGCAAGCCAAGTCTATAACTGGTATTATCTCATGCCAACATGGCAGATTCACAATCTCTGCCCAGATCTACTTTCTTCTGGACAGGTGGCCATATTGACTATGACAGTATTGCTTCTTCTTCTGTTGGCCATCACCCAGATGCTCTTCAACATGCTTCCTTCCATACATAATATGATAATAAATATTTAATCTTCATATATAATGCTTCTCTAATATCTATTTTATTCATTGCTTTCTTTCTGAATAAGATATATCCTTAAGCCCTGTTTCAGTTTTGAGTCATCTCTGAACAATTCTCCTTGTTCATCAATGGTAACAAGACTGAATATATCCTTTTGTATAAAGATTTCTAGTTAGCTTTGTATATTGCTTATATTGTGTACATGTGCGTACAGAAATCTGATCAAGGCCATGGTTTTTATGATTGATTTTTTGATATTGTTGCCTTTAAATTGCTGTTCCTCTTCACTGATACTCTTTTTCTTATATCATACATTCTATTTTCTGCGTTATCTGGCTTGGTAGATGAATATGAGCAGTTGTTTCTCTTCCCTTATATTTTCAATTGAAGGCATTCTTGGTAAAGTGTAGTTGTAGCGATAATAATAATAATAATTATTATAATCATTATAGTTTTATGGTTTGAAAAACACTTTTCTTAACAACAGTGAAGTAGGGGGCAAAAGTAATATTACCCACCCCCATCTTTGCCATTTTCTTTTTATCATTAATGAAACTCATCATCTGAGAGATCGTTCCATGTGCATAGTCACAGAGTGAGTAAAATAACTGATTGTGAGATCCTTAAGGGCAAAATTAATCTTTTTTTCTTTGTATGCCCAGAACCTAGGACAGTGCCTTGCAGGCATTACAGGTGTTTTATAACTGTTTGCTGAATTGAACTGAATCTGATTCCCAAGTCTTTAGACAAGTATATTTTTACCAGTCCTTATTAGATATACTATATCTAAGGCCAAGAACCCATCAATCCTTTATCTTTTGTCATGCTGCAGGAATCCACATTCCACTCCCAGGCAATATTTTCCTAAAGAAACAGGTTAAGATGTTCCTTTTTTTCTTCTGATCATTTTCCCTCTATTTTTTCTTGGAAACATTCTCCCAGTCTTTCAGGGAACATTTCACTCGTTCTTATAACTTGATAAGTGGAAAAAAAATTTTTCTCTGGCCCTTTCCCCATTAATTTCTAGAAGAGAGAACCACCTTTGCATGGCTAGAACTGTTGTTTGACATAAGTAGGAATGGAAACATAGCACATTCTTTTTTTTTTTTTTTTTTTT
>CM053596.1:105243176-105263041 GCA_028646575.1 Pseudocheirus occidentalis
GTAGTGCTTTCTGTCTTGTGGAGAGTTTTGGAGCTTGAAAATCTGTTTAGCGTCCCATTTTATGAGTTTTTTAGCGTGTTTGTGTGGGAGCTGCGGTGCTTTGCTGCTTCTACGCCGCCATCTTGACTCCGCCTCAACATAGCACATTCTTTGCAGATCACAAGAAAATTCTTCTGACACTCATACTTGATGGAGCCAAAGTTCTCAAATTTCTGCTGGTCTTTCTACTAGCTCAGGTGACTGATTTTCATGGTTAATTCTTGTGGGAATTACCCTTTTTGTTGTACAGAAATAGTCACAAAAGTGTGCTGAGCAAAGTTCTATCCATAATTATTTTCTTGACTTTTCAATGGGCTTTCCCACCTTTTCTTCCATGAAAACAGGTTCATTCAGCAGCACAGAGCTAAATGCAGAGCTTTTAAACCATATTTTGGGGTTTGCTAAGTCCTCATTAGTAGTCTAGTATTAAAATCTACAGGGGTAAAAGGAAGCCAATTCTGTTGAAATACTTATCAAAATATTTCTAAAATTTGCAGACCCCTCAAAATAAGAAAGATATCTGTGGACTCCAGGTTAAGAACTCCTGTCCCAATGCAAGGAAGAGCTGGCATCAGCCGTTGTTAATGGGGAGCCCTTCTGCAGAAATCGACAGTCAGGTTCCAAGACCAGCTATGGATGTAACTGCAGCTAAATAACTACTGTAGCCATCAAACAAAAGGCAGTATTTCCCAAAAGAATTTACACACACAGCTTGCCAAACATATTACTATTCAGTCTGTGGCATAACAATAACAACAAAAACTCTCAGATCTCTGATATTTAAGAAATAAATTTAAACAAAATTTGAAATAACTAAAAATTTAAATAGAACTTTAGAAAATTTAAACAAAATTCTTAAATTTTAGAGACAAAATTAAGTTCTGCAAGTACTAAACTTTCAATTTCTAGAATCGAGGTCTCAACATTTTGTGATTCAGAGCAGATTAAAACACTTGTGACCTTATAATAGTATCGCCAAAATGATACTATTAAAACATCAAAATCCTTTTCACGGGATCACAATTTTAAAAGCAGATAGGAAGGGACTTCAGAGATCATTTAGGGATCATTCAGCCCAATCACCTCATCTTGGAGAAGCCCAGGGTGGCTAAGTGACTTATTTAAGGTCACACAGACAGTATGTGGAAAAATTAGGATTTGAATCTAAGGCTTTAAATTCTAAATCCTGTGCTCTCAGTATTATACTCTGCCACTGGCTGCTTTTTCCAAGGGGATTTTGCAGAATATAAGCATAAAACTGGAGAATAATAGAATCTCAGAGTCAGAGAGGGGAACCTAGAGGTTATCTAATCTATGTCCTGCTTAAACAAGAATAGAAGCTATAAATATTAAGGTTTCATACCATATTTTCATGGTATCTAGATATCTAGAGATTCTTTGGGGAAAATAAGGAGCATCAGATTCTCCACCCCTCATCTGTCTCACTGCTTTTTACTGCCATTTCATATGAGATGATGGCAGTTTGTCGCAAAGTTATGGTTCTGAAAACGAAGATTTCAGGTCCTGAGATTTAAAATCAACTGACGTTTAGGCCAAGAGATCCTGGATGCTTTTCCCTGCAGTCTTTCATGTGTCAGGGCCTCAGAGATGATTCTTGAGTCCATAAAAAATACAAATATAATCCATCTTGATTTTCCTGAGGCTGGAGCACATGCCAAGAAGTTAGTAAATCTGTCTCTGTTACTAAATGATTTTTTATTAAAATAGAATGTCTGATCTAGATCTTATCCTCTGGGATAAATTCATAATTCACCGAACCAATCTTGGATTTTACTACAGCTAGACTGGAAAGAAGTTTGTTGACCTGCTGTCCTTTGGCCAAAGAACAATCTTTAAAGACTTTTCTATCAATATTATGGTTAAAACCTATCTGTATGTATTCATGTATATGTATATACATATTTAACTACACACATATACATCACTACACATATATAATATACATGATGCATATAGAAAAATCTCATTGAAATTTATTAGAAAGAATTGTAAATTTATTTATAAGTCTAACATTCAAGATCTTTCATAATCTGGTCCAATAATCTGCCTTTAAAATTTATCTCTTTCTACTACCCCTCATGAGATAGCCTGGAATTGTGTAGTAACCTCAAAATCAGGAAGATGCCCCTCCTATGACACAAACCGGCTTTGTGACCGAAGGCAAACTCTCTGAAGACAACTCTCTGAAGAGTACAAATTGCAGAGCAGTGGCAATCTGCATGGTGAAGGGAATTTCATCATTGGGAACTCTCTTCAGCAATGAAATCTCAAATCGGGGCTCCTCTTCATGTATCCTATATTCAAAAACATTCTGGATAGCTTGCTTTCTCCCATGATTTCCCTCTTGCTCATTCAATTTCCTCTGCTTGGAAAACCCTTCTTTCTGCCTGTCTAAATCCGACCTATCTTTAAACGGTCATCTGAAATACAACTTATTCCACAAAGCTGTCTTCGGAATCAGAATTACTTATCATCACTGACTTCCCAGGGTTGAGTTCAATGTGTATCTAACAAAAACTCCTTTCTAAAGGCTATACAAAAAGTAATAACTCAGATAAGTATTTGTTTATAGAATTTACTCTCTTCTTATTTTGGAGATAATTCTCCTTCTACCATCCTGTGGCAGCTCTCATCTTAAAGAATACTGGCAATGACTAAGCAATCATATATTCTGGGTATTTGGGGATGTAGTTCAGGTATTCAAGACAGGCAGGCATTATCAAGGAAACTGGACAACTGCTTAGGATACGATATAGTGGGGAAGGAAAAAAGGAATATTTACATTTTAATGGCAGAAAACCCTATTTTTCATGGCACACAAATATTTTTTTCTTATTCACAAATTTAGTCAAGTGGATTAACATAGAGCAGCTAGGTGGTCCAGTGGATAGAACCCCAGGCCTGGAGTCAGGAAGACTAATCTTCCTAAGTTCAAATCTGACCTCAGGCACTTGCTAGCTGTGTGTCCCTGGGCAAGTCACTTAACCCTGTTTGCCTCAGTTTCCTCACCTGTAAAATGAGCTGGAGATGGAAATGGCAAATCATTCTAGTATCTTTGCCAAGAAAATTCTAAATTGGCTCACAAAGAGTTGGAAGCAACTGAACAACATGGGTTAACAGTAAAGGCTCACAGCCTTGACTGGATAGTAGTATTTTAGGGGAGAAGCAGTGTTCAAATGCTAAGAGTATGATTTTTCAAAACTTGAAAAGACAGAATGGCGCAACAGAAGAGTCAGAGGGCCAGGAGTCAGAGGACCTGGGCTCAAAACCTGCATCTGATGTTTAATTCCTGTGTGACCTGGGGGAAAGTTGCATGACCTCCCTTGGCCTCAGGGGCAAATGTGATGATCCCTGGGAGCCCTTACAGCTTTACAGTTATGATTTATGAGATAATACTTGATCTCTGACCTAGCCTCTTTTGATCAGACAAATATGATCTTTCCTTTCTTTAACGTCCTCTATCATTTCCTACCCTTCTTAATGTACTTTCATACTCTAGTTTGGATTACATATTTCTATGATATTATATATTATAGCATATATTATCTCCTTTTCAGGACTCTAAACTCCTTGGGGGCAGAAATTATATTCTACTTGTATCCTTCACAGTACCTGGTCTGATCTCTTACACGAAGCAGGTATTTCATAAACGTTAAATAAATTAATGAATTCATCTCTTTCTCCTATACCCTGTCTCTGAATAGGCTACAAAGCAGCATTTGGGGACAAAGTTTTGCCAAGGATTCAATATCCAATTTGTAGCATTTTCTGGGTCTCTTTGCAGAACCAGTAATGCACTCCAAGGAGATAGGACACAGAACTAATCCTCCTTGGCCCCACTGTGATGGGGCCATGATAGTGTGAGTGGTAATGGATTAGAGAGGAAGTTGATATAGCTGGGAAACAGATGATTTTTGAGAGATCCTACCCAGTGGTTTAAGGTTGAGCCATTTCTTCACTAAGGTGGATATTTCTCTATATCAAGACAGTCTGATCCTAGGGATCAAGGGAAGCTTCTGAGTCATGATTGATTAAAAGAACTTGTAAGGACTGAGGGAGTACATGTATACCCATTTGAGCTACATCAAGATCATTCTTCAGGGATTATTTCTCTCCAACATCAGGGAAACACATTAAAGAAATGCCATAGAGATTTGCAGAATATTCATTGGGATCACTTTTGTTTTTACAAAAGTTTTAAAAATTATACATGAATTGTTCCAAAGTCAGAGGAACAACTATAGACTATACTCTTCAGCATTAAATCCCTACATAAAAACCCCTGCTTAATGTAATTAACTTTAATAATATTTCATATTTATGCCTATCTTTCCCTTGTAGCCAACCCATCTACCTTTGCCTCTTGAAACCTTTCCTGTCCTTCAAGTCTCTGCTCAACTAGCACATATTCCATGAAGCCTTCTTTCAATCAGTCAATTACCAGCCTTTATTACGTGTCTTTTTTGTGTCAGACGCTCTACTAGGAGTTGGAGATACAAGGAAAGAATAGGCAGAAATCATACTTTATTAATCAGATACGAAATTACTCCTCCAAGAAGTTAAGTGACACGCCCAAAGTCAAACAGCTAGAAACAAGACTAGAATCCTGACTCCTCCTATGTCATCAGAAAGGAATCCTATGAAGCAAATTAATTTAGAAAGGTTTTTAAGGTAGAGTAGATTATTCATCAATTCACACTGGAGAGGAACCCACTGAATCAGGGAGCCCTTTCTTTTACAAGCTCAGTCTGCCTTGGACATCACTGTATAAAGTCTTTGAAGAACAATACTGAGAAAGTAACGAAAGCTTAGGGAAGTTTCTTTTAGACTCATATATTCTTGAACTGCAGAATCACAGAATTTGAGTTGGAAGGAACTCTCAGAATTAACTTAACCCAATTCATTCCTAAGTAGAAATCTCTTTAAAAAAACATCCTTGATAAGTGCTCCCTAGCTTTTATTTGATAAGGCTTCCAGTGGGTGGGTAGCAGTGGCAGGGGTGGAGTGGGAGAGGTGGGGGGGGGGCTGGAATTCACCAACCCTCAAGGCAGTCCACTCTACTTGTGAACAGCTCCTGTTGTTAGAACCTTTTCCTGTAATCAAACTGAAAACCACTTCTTCAACTCCTCCCCAACTGCCTTGCTTTCTCTCCTTTTTATCCTGACTTCCTACAATGGAATGTAGACTTCTCCAGGACACAGACAGTCTTTTTTGCTTCTATTTGCATCTACAGCATTTAGCATAGTGCCTGGAACATGAGAAGCATTTAATAAATGTTCATTCTCTCTCTCTCTCTCTCTCTCTCTCTCTCTCTCTCTCTCTCTCTCTCTCTCTCTCTCTCTCTCTCTCTCTCTCTCTCTTCTTCTTCTTCTTCTTCTCTCTCACTCTTATCTTTCTCTCTCCCTTTTCTCTCTCTTTTCTTTCTCTCTTTCTCTCCCTCCCTCTTTCCCCTTCGGTTCTTTTTCAGTACATCATACAGCCTCAATCAGTCACTCAGTTGACAGGTATTTATAAAGTGTCAAGCACTGTGCTAAGTGCTGGGGATAAAAAGAAAGGCAAAAGCAGTCCCTACTTTCAAGAATCACAGATAAATCGGGGAGACAACATGCAAAAAACTATGCAAAAACAAGACAGACAGGGGATAAATTGGAGATAATCTAAGAGGGAAGGCACTAGTATTCAAGAGGGATAAGATAAGGCTTCATGTAGAAGGTGGGATTTTAGATGGGACCAGAAAGAAGCCAGTAGACAGAGATGAGGAAGACTAGAATTCCAGGGAATCAGACAGTAAAAATTCTTAAGAGTCAGAAAATGAAGTTCCTTATGTGAGAAACAGCAAGAAGGTTCTGTCGCTGTATCAGAGAGTACAAGTTGGGGGTGAGAGAAGGAAGGGTAAGGTGGTAAGGTGTAAGAAAACTGGAAAGGTAAGGGGATCCTTACTCTGCGTGGCACTGATTTCTCCTTTCATCTGATCACTATGTACTTCTTGAATTAATTGACTGTTATTCTGATGCATTTCCATTCACGCTCTATAATATTCATTATAATACAAACTCTTCAAAATTAGTGCATCACATACAGGTACTTAATGAACTCTGACTACTGAAGGCTCCGTACAGTAAACAGAACTCTCTTCTATTCGCTGATCTATTCTAAACTATTAAAATTTGACAAGTGGGAAGCAGCACGGACTGTTTCATTTTAAATTGACTTAAATCACGTTAGCCTATTTTCTGTGTGTTCTATCTCTAGCCCAGATTATTCCATCAGATTGTGGAACGATTAGGTTGTGGGATTTTGCTGTCTGGTATTTCAAGGAATTCAGTAATTTACTTCATATTGGACGTAGTTCATCTTTTTCATGAGCAACCTAAGCGTAATTGTTAAGAACATGCGTATTAAGTTGATGTAAATGGAATAAAAGTTTTATGAATAAAAAAATAAAAAGAAAGCATCAACTTTAAAAACTCCTATAAATTGTGACTAGCTAATAACAGCCTAACACGTTTTGTGAACCCAGGATTACTATTACCAATTAGTCAGCATGCATTTATCGTGTACTGATACAAACAAAAGCCCCTGCCTTCAAAGGATTATCAGGGGGGATATGTCTATACACTTACGTGTACAAATATATATACAATATAAAGACAAAGGGATTTTTTTTTTTGGAGAAAGAAAGCCACTGATAGCTATATCCAGTTTTGTTTCTGCCTTCACAAACTTTGCTACCATTTCTCATATGCTTCTAACTCTAGAACTTCCCTCAACACTTATGTTTTCCTCACTGGAACCTCTTTACCATGTTGGCCCCTTTCCACCATTAGTGAGTTCATCTAGAGCAGTGGTTCTCAACCTTTCTAATGCCATGACCCTTTAATACTGGTATGTGGGTATATCTGCATATGGACGGACCTGACTGGAGACAGGAGTAGCTTCTTGGTTCCTAAGATCATCGGAAATATGGGTTCTCCCATGGTCTTAGGTGACCCCTGTGAAAGGGTCGTTCAACCCCCAAAGGGGTTATGACCCACAAGTTGAGAACCACTGATCTAGAGGTCTCTATTTTATAGAATGGTTAACACCAGCCAACCTACATTCCTCCTCCTAAGTCTGCTCCTGAATTTCCTCATTTTAACACCATTTCACCTTGAGGATATCTTCTCCCACCTGTCTCATTCCTCTTTTCAGCTGCTTTTTTTCTGGGACGTCTTCCCCCATTAGGATGAAGCTTCTCAAGGGCAGGGGCTGTTTTTGCATGTATGTGTATTCCCAGTGCTTAGTACATAATAAGATGTTTCCTGCTTGCTAAGTAGCTGAGGTATCAAGAAAAGCCTTATTAGGAGGTAGCATATGAACTGGGCTTTGAAAGAAAATAAGAGAGGACCAGGTGAGAAGAGAGTGAATTCTAAGAAAAGGCAAATGTACAGAAAGATAGGAGGTGGAAATGCCATGTATGAGGTACAGCAAGACTGTAGGGCACACAAAGGGCTTTAAATGCCAAATAGAAGATTTTTATCATTTGATTCTAGAGGTAAGAATAAAAGTACTGGAGTTTACTGACCAGGGTCATGACGTGATCAGACATATGTTTTCAGAATATCACTTTGACACTTTTGCAAAACTGCTATTGGAGAGGGCAGTGACTTAAGTCAGAGACCAAACAGGAAGCTATTACAGAAGTCCAAGTAAAAGGTGTTAAGGACTTAACTAGTAGAGTGACCAGGTGATTTGGAGGAAAATAATGGACGAAAGCAAGAGATATGATGGAGTTGGGATGGACAAGTCTTGGTAAATGGATTTGTGGGGATGAGGGAGAGGATGATTATAAGTCTGTGAACCTCAATGACTACAAAAATGATGGAGTCAGTGACAGGGATCAGGAAGCTGGAAAGAGGAATGGGTTTCAGAAAAGATAATGCTTGTTGTGGACATTGTGAATCTGTTGTGTCTACAGGGGACCCATAAGCACTTTCCTAAGTACACATAAAAAGGAGGTTCGATCAGTAATGGAAGCCAGCATCTCAACTGGGTCAGATATTTGGATGGAGTAAATCGCAAAGAAGGAGAGTTTGCTGAGGGATGGTGGTGAAGGGAGTGTCTAGAAGGATTATGCCAGATTCCTGATTCAGTTCTCTCTCCCCTCCGTTCAGCTATCAAACTGCTCTTCCCAAAGTAACAATCTGGCACGCTGTCCCTTCTCTTCCATCAACTCCAGTGTTTCCCTACCACCTCCAGGATCAAACGTAAACCCCTCAGATGGGTGTTCAAAGCCTTTTCATAACCTGGCTCCTTCCTACCTTTCTCACCTTATATCTTACTCTACCCAGCATACTCTGCAATGCAACAACACTGAACTCCTTGTTCCTTGAACAAAACATTTCACCTCCCGAATATTCCTATTCGTTAACCATAACTCATGTCTATAATTCTCTCCCTCCTCATATCCATCTCCTGCCTTCTCTGGTTTCCTTAAGTTCAAGTTGAAATCCCAAACTCTACAAGAAGCTTCTCCTAATCTCTTTTAATGCTAATCTTATGCGATGATCTCCAATTTATCCAGTATATACCTTATTTGTACATTGTTTGTACGTTGTCTACCTTGGTGGACTCTGAGCTTCTGGAGAGGAAGGCTTCTTTTTGTTATTATGTTTTGTTTTTAAATCCTCAGGGCTTAGCATGGCACTCAGCACACAGAAAGCACTCAATGAATGCTTGTTGACTTGACTTGTTGACTCTAGGACTACTGACTACCGTATATGAAAGCAGCACATGATAGACGGTGTAATGTGTTGGTTGGATAGGAACTCAATGTCTTCTGGGGGAAGTCAATCCTCTATTTGTGACAGAATATGGAGGAAAGTGTTCAAAAATGATGAATTTTATCTAGTTATTGTTTAAGATAAAATCCATTGTTTGAGAACTGAGGATGAGGACCCTAGTTCAAACTTGCAACGTAGACTCCACCAATAAAATTCTCCTTCCAATAACTTCTGAGGAAAGTGCAAGAAAATCAGGAGAGGGAAACCACAAGCAGCTGTCGAGAATATATTTTTGTCTCTACCCCACAAATGCCCTTGGCTGCCACTAGTGCATTTTTCTGCAAGCTTCTTAAGAACAGATGGGTTCTTGACTAGAGTATTATCAGCTCCAATCTACACAGCTTGGAGCACCCTGAAATTGAAGAAATATCAATCGCCTTAATAATTCCCGCTGCCATATATAACTGCTGCTTCTACTGTGACAATCCCTTTAGTGAATCTGGAGAACATTCTTCCAATTCCCCAAACCCTAGTTTGGTTTATTTTAAACTATACTCTACTTCTGTGTTCCACAATGAAATGTTCAAAATGTGGGAGTTCCCTGGTCTTTTTTTTCTCCTTCATGTGTATAAACAGAATGATGATTACTCAGGCCAAAAGATATTTCTTTCTGGGCTGTCACAAAGAAAGAAACAGAGAGGGAGTCATCACACTCTGTTACTTTCCTCTTATACTTCCAAACTAACAGTCCTCAAGTTTAGGGTGTCATCTTACATGGCCCATTGTAATGTAAGTGTGTTCCATTACAACCACAAACATTTATGTAAATTTGTACCTATCTTAAAGGAGACAAAAGATATGAGTGAGAGACCAGAATGAAGCAAGACAAAGGATGTTCTAACACAATGGCAAAACTTACAGGGGAAGATGGAAGAAATAAATTCAGTCAGTCGGCATAGTCTGACTTAGGGCATTTAATGGTCATGTTCCCTGCAGTCACAAAAGATCTCTGTTTGGTTCCCTGCCAATAAATCAGCCCCATCTTTCTTCAGAGTACCTAGCACAGTGTTATATACACACAGTTGGTGTTCAATAACTATTTATTGGATGAATGAATAAATACCAGACATTCAGATGTTTTCAGATATGAGGAAATTTGTTACTGTGAAAATGATTGACTGAATGTTTTCCTTTTCATCTGAGTACTCTGGGATTATGTAGACAAAGCTAGAGTAAAGTAGAGGGTGACAGTAATCTGGCACACACACAGGCAATCTTGATAATTATGGGAAATAAAAGCAATCTCAGTACATAGGAGTAATGAATGTTGCTTAGCTCCTTGGGGATGGGAATTTTATTTTCTAAATCCTTTATGCTTAGGAATCTGTCTAGGCTCTAAATTGTGTGTGTGTGTGTGTGGTATGTGATGTGTGTATGTGTATATGTGTGTCTGCTTTCCTTAAAAGCACATTATAGCCCATGTAACACAAGAAAACCATTGCATTTTTATTGACAGCAAATGTCACAATAAGAAATACTTCATTTTTGTATTTCTAGAACTTCTTTACTGAAATAAGCTATACTTGAATTAAAACCCAAATCATTATTATTCTATCAAAAAGCATAAACCGCCCAACTATGACTGTGAGGGGGAAAGTCTGACAACATCAAGTGTTGAACAGTCTGTGGAAATACGATTCAGGTGAATCTGGACACATGACTGAAGCATTTGGCCCATCTCTACCTCTGAGGCAGGCAGCCTTGCCAGTGCCTCAGTAGCAACAGTAGAGTACTTGGGTTGCTACCACCATAGACATCAACCAGAGGAAATTGCTGGAGGGAATGTTTTGGTCCTTTCCAGTTCAGCTGCAAATGGCCCTGCTTTGGGCAAAGTGTTCTTACATGATGCCTAAAATCTTCGAAATCTAGACTCATTCGCTTAATTATGAAGTGGGAATGGGTGCCAGAGCCAAATGCTGGGATTTTCTGCAATAGATGCTAATGAGGACTGAAGTGAATTCCAAATGCATGGCAGTCATGAGGACCCACAGAAGGCACCTTTTCCAAATAAGAAGGTGAGCAAATAAAACAACTACCTGACCACATTTTATGAAAGTCCTCCTTACAAAGGATCCATAAAGTTAAAATGTATTTTGTTGCTTTGTTGATTAAACATCAAAGGCACTTTCCAAATGTCTGAAGTATAGTGAAAGAAGCTTTGTATTAACTCCCTCACCCTCAAGTAAAATAACGTTACAGATTTTAAGCGCATAAAACTTAATTTGTTCCAAAACTAGAGGTTCAGAAGAACCTAATTATAAAGCCCTGGAGTAGAGGAAGATGTTTCTCATTCTCTCAATAACCAAAGGCAGGTTGCTATTGTGTCTGAAGCCATGGAGATGTCACTCTTAATGTAATGTTGTTCCCCCTAAAAGGACCCCAATCAGCAGAAAGAAATCCTGCAGCCATCTAATGTTGCCTTAAAGAAACCCCAACCCTTTGCTGTATAAATACTTGATCCTCAATTTGGAAAAAAAAGTCACAAATGGAATATTCACACATGAAGGGTTCAGAGGTGATTAGAACATGTATATGCACATACAGGTGTCCACACATAGACACACACACACATGAGAACCTATGAACTAACTATGATAGAAAACATAAAAAAGTAAATAGCATTAAAAAAATCATATGATGACCTAGGGACTTGAGTTAGAAACACGTTAGTAATAATAGCTAACACTTCAAAGTTTATTTTGCATATATTATCTTATTTGGTCCCATAAAATAAATGCTATTACTATCCCAGTTTCACAGATGAGGAAACCAAGACTGAGAAAGAAAGGTTAGATGACTTGCCCAGGATCACACAGCTACTTAATAACTAAGGTCAGATTGAACTAAGGTCTATAGCTAGTGCTCATTTTCTGTTATACCACCTACCTATCTTAAGGCTGTATAGGGAAATTACTTTTTCCTGAAACTCAGCTATGAAAAAAGAACAAAAGAAGACATATAGTCAGGGCTTCAAAAGTCACTGAGTTACAAGGAGGAGAATCACAAGCAATAGATAGGTGGGAAAGGCTGACCACAGAAGGAGATGTTCCCTTGACCAGGGCTGATATAAATGTAAACAAGCCAAAGTGCTATTCTCACTTAACCAGGATTCTGTCAAGAAAAAAAAATGCACTTCATCCCAAATATCTTAAAATTGAATCAAAAACACTGAAATACTAGGAGGGAAATAATTTGTAATGAATTGAAGTGACTTGAACAGAATTTTTTGCCCTGAAAAAGCACAGAAAACAACACCCGACAAGTTTCCTGGGTTGAGAGCTTTTGTCAGCTAAAGACCTGCTTCTTTTAAAATTTGTTTCAAACAACATAGGCTTATCAGTTAAAAACAGGAACACATTCCCTGCACGCAAATTAGCATTTAGTACAATTATCTACAAAAAGGACAAGAAAGCCATTTACATTCCAAATTTTCTTCACTTCATTTAGCCTGCAACTTCTTCCAATAACAAACATACCCAGGATTGATAGATAGCTGTGCTTCATCATCAATCTAGACTCAGCATCTTAATCCTTTTTGTATGTTTGCTTGTTTTGAACAAGAAGTTGCTCAGTGTGTGGAAGTGGGGGACGCTCTAGCCAAGAAAATCGTGTAACCAATGAATGCCCTGAAGGGAAGACCCACTGAAGAACATAATCCTACAATCCATAATGTGACAGGGTGCACAGCTAGCAAGTACGGTTGAAAGAACACTGGTCTTGGGAGCTAGGACTTGCTACAGAGTTCTGTCTCTCCTCCTTGGTAATGCCACGGTTCTAGGCAAATTGTCCAGTTTCTTGGGGCTGCCAGTTTCTTCCCAAGCTTACAACCCCACAACTTTTCTCTGAGTGGTTGTTCTTTGTGAGCCTTAAAGTGTGTCAATTGATTACTCTACAGGTGCAAAAAAATGAATAGTTCTACTCCAAAAGAGGTAGGTTCCATTCTACTGAATGATAGAAAACTGAGGGTAAAGGGAAGTATATGACTAAATTCCATAGTTTAACTTTCTTTCATTTATGTTTATATTCCACAATCAAGCAAATGAAAGATTCAGTAGATTTGGCACTGGATTTGGATTCAGAGGATTTGAGTTTTAATCCTAAAATTACCATCTGCCTGTGTGACCTTGGGCAAATTACTGCATCTTCAGGTCCTTAGTTTCCTCACCTAAAAAAATGAATTTATTTAAGGTGATTTCTAAGGTCCCTTCTAGTTCTAAATAATAGCACCTTGTGATATGTATTTTTCTCTGATGGACTAAAGGAAATAACTAGAGTTTAAGATCCTGAAGACTTCAGAAATTAATTAGAACAATTTTATTAATATAGTAAATTATATAAATATATAAATTTGTTAATATATTAATTAATTTGATAACTGACTTCTCTAATATATATGAATTCTTAAATTCTGTCCCTTCCCAAATTAAAAAAAAACCTTTCTAACTCCCCACAATCACTATCATCCATGATCTGGTTTTAGTGGATAATTTAAGCAAAATGGGTGGATGACTGTCTGATTTTTAATCAAAATTGTTAGTGTCTTCTGCTATTTTTTTAAGCCATTAAAAGTAAATACTGAGTTTCAAAGCTGCACAGATGGTTAAAAAAAATCTGTGAGAAGTACAGCCTGGCATATAAATGTGCTCCACTAGTCAGAGTCATTCCACTAAAAACTTCCAATCTGACACATGCTAAAATCAGCACCAGCATCCACAACACTCTCCTGCCAGTTGAGGTAGTTCTCTAAAGCTTGATGGTCTAACTAGGAAGGATGCTGACTGGCTATACCCCTGGCTCCTTTCACAGCAGGTAACCAATCTGATTTGAAGTTTACTATGGACCTAAAAGGACACTTGAAACATCCCTGTTACTTAAAGCCAACCATTCCTCTAACAATATATTTGTTGATCTCATAGTCTTGAGATCATTGAGATCTTGAGATAATTTTCTTTAAGAAAATGATATTGACATATGTGGAATTCCCCAAAGTGGAAGACCTTCTCTCTCAAACTATTAAACAAATACAATAAGGAAACTACTTTGAGGAATTTTTCCCACCCCTTTCAATAGAACACATCATTCAAAATGCAATCACCATACCTAGAATCACACAGCATTTATAATTATGTTTTGAAAGTGAGATGTGTAGGATTAGGAAATGAACAGATTTCCTTACATTTATTTTATCAAATGCCATAAAGTTTACACTTTATTTTGGAAAAACTAAAACATGAAAAAATAGTATATAGGAATGGAAATAAAACTGAACCAAACCCCATGTACTCTCATCCCAATTGGAAAATAAAATACAATTTTATAAAGTGACACAAAATCTTATTGTTAACAGGGCAATGTGGACACATAGAGGAAAAATGTTCAGCTTTACATAGCTAATTATTAACAATATCAATTGACAACTTTTTTTTCCAGGAGTAAGTCTTGGAAACATTAAAAAGAAGCATTTTTCTTTTCTAGAATTTCACAGTCATAGCTACTTTGAAGAATCTTACCTTCACGATGCCGAAGGGGGCAGGCAGAGAATCCATGGTTCATTTAATTCAAGTAAATCCACACAAACAGAAGAGGATATTCAGGTAACCAGATGAACAAAACCACAAAGAAAAATAGAGAAGTGTTTCATTAGTATACTAATTAAGTAGCAATACACAAAGCAGCCATTAGAACAGATTACAGGGGTGCAAAGTTAAATATGGAAAAGAAACAGACTCCAAACGTAACCAAGGAAAATAATGACGCCATTAAAAAGAAGGTCAGACATTCAGCAGCGCTAACAACTAACATGGGAATTCAGGCCATTATGGGAGAATTTGCTGGCTCTTTTATATTCTACTTTTAGGGATTTGATAATTATTCAACCTTCCTGGCACCATCACAACTCTAGTGGAAGCCATTTGTACTTTGGAAAGTTTACCAAAAAGAAGACTCCTTAAGTAGATTTGTGCAAATACGTTTAAAAAAAGTTCCACAAGAACACGTAAAAATGCCACTGCACCTTCCGGTTTATAAGTAATTTGGGGAACTCTTTGCTAATTTCCCCCAAAGTCACAAATGTAATCTATCCGACCAACCAAATTACAATATAAAAATTAAATTTTGTTCATGTGAATACAATCAAGTGCATGTTCTTGCCAGGAGAACTATGGACAGACAAGGAAAAAAAAATTGGCCTTGTTTAACTTACCACTTCTGGTTGCCTTTTAAGCAATATATTCAAGGCCAAGAATTCCAACATTCCAAACAGGACATCCCAAGCATCTCTATGGCAACTCCCCAGAGCTGTGTTCTAAACTGGGGTGCTGACAGTTAAAATGGGAGAATTTGGATGGCTTCTATTACCAACGAAGCTGGACGTATTTCAAGATGTGAAAAAGTTGGGATGTTAGAAGCAGGTAGTAGTAGTGGAGAGCTTGCATTATTTGTTCTCCTCTATAAAAATTAAAATTAATTTTTGAAGGAAAAAGGCTTAAGTACCTAATGCTTTTAGCATGTACCTTATAGGTTTAGGTGGAGCTGCTTTGGCTCCTCCTCCTTTACTTCTAAAACAATGCTCTTTTCTGGTTCTCCTCCAACTTCTCTGACTAAGCCTTCTCTCTATCCTTCACTGGTTCCTCTTCCTTCAATGTAAATGTTCTCTTCCTGATCCTCTTCTCTCTTTATACTCTCTCCGTTGGTAATTTCATCCATGTTCATGCCTTCAATTATAACTCTCATGGAAATGATTCTTAAATGTGCATATCCAATCCTAATAAAGCCAATAATTCTATTCTCCCTATTTCCAGATGTCCTATACTTCTAACTTAACATGCTCTAAGCTGATTCCTGATATTTTTCCTCGGTGCTATGCATCACTAGTTTCATGTACAGATTCAGATAAAATGTCCTCCTTTTCCCTGTATCTCTGTTCAAGAAAGTTCTCTTTTTTTCAAGACCTCACAGTCAGGTGACTCCTTCCCTTTCTCTCGAAGACTTTTTGATTTCTTCAGGTAGGAGCTATCTCCTCCACTCATTGGATCTTTGATGCCTATGCCCCCTCTCCTGTCAAATTAATAATTTTCTAATTTGTATTTCAGTCATTTGTCTGACTTCAGACACTATCTGTGTGACCCTGGGCAAGTCATTTAACTCTCTTTGCCTCAGTTTTCTCATCTGTAAAATGAGCTGGAGAAGGAAATGGCAAAAGACTCCAGTATCTTTGTTGGGAAAACTCCAGATGGGGTCAGGGAAAGTCAGACACAAATGGATAACAACACACATAAAACTAACAACAGTAAATAAAACTAGTCTATTGGTAGGGCATGGAGGGCAGAAGGGAGTAGGGAAGACCACTAGTATCTAAAAGGATGAAGGATGCTTCATGTAAGAAGTAGAGCTTGAGCTAAACCCAAAAGAACCTAGGGATTCTAAGAGGTAGAGGGAAGGTAGGCATGAATTCCAAGCACAGGAGACTTCCTGGGCAAAAGGACAATGCCAGACATGGAATGTCATGTGTAAAGAACAGGAGGCCAGTCTGGCTGGCCCTTGGGATGCATGAAGTGGAGTAAGAGGTAATAACTCAGGAAACATAAACTGAAAGTCAATTTGTATAGGACTTTAAATGACAAATAGGGAAGTTTGAATTTTATACCAGAGGCGATAGGGAATCACTGAAACTTTCTGGTTAGGGGAGTGACATGATCATGCCTGGGCTTTAGGAATATCTCCCTTCAAACCTCCTAGGAGGTGAGTGTAGTAGCCCAGGTAAGAAGTGAAAAGGGCCTGAATCTGAGTTCTGGCTACACAAGTGATGAAACAGATGCAAGAGATTCTATGAAGGAACAAGTGATCAAACTGGGACAATTGATTGGGTATAGATTCTATTTATGCACCAAAACATATGGCTTGTTCACAAGGAGAAGTAAATACACGTAAACTTCAGTTATCTGAGCAATATGGAATATGCCAATGGCAGCAGATAAATGATGTGTTACTGTATTTCTCTTCTTAAAATGCCTAATGGCAGCCACATGTGCAATTAGGTGCTTAATGCTTTCTGATGAAGGGAATGACAATACCACTGCTGCTGTTAAGGTACATATGTTGGGGCTAATGTCCATGAACAATGAACAAATGAGTAGACGACGATGCTTAGGATGATTCTCCTGTTCTCTTCTCAAAGGATTCTTTGTTAAACTATCTCCAACGGAAGATGTCCAAAGAATGTATAAGTGGGGGGGAGGAGAGGGAGCGGCTAGGTGGTGCAGTGAATAGAGCACCGGCCCTGGAGTCAAGAGTACCTGAGTTCAAATCTGGCCTCAGACACTTAACACAAAAACTAGCCGTGTGACCTTGGGCAAGTCACTTAACCCACAACTGCCCTCCCCCCAAAAAAAGAATGTATAAGTAAACAATATTAGTCTTGAGGATGAAACAATAAATACAACCACAACTTGTTACTTTCACAAGCTCAGAAAATGCCACTTTGGGGATGGCTAGGTGGTGCAGTGAATAGAGCATCAGCCCTGGAGTCAGGAGGACCTGAGTTCAAATCCAACCTCAGACACGTAATAGTCACAAAAACTAGCCGTGTGACCTTGGGTAAGTCACTGAACCCCAAGTGCCCTACCTTCCCCTCCCCCCCCAAAAATGCCACTTTCATATTAGAAGGATCTAATGAAGCCGCCTGATAAAGAACAGGCTATTACGGTAAAAATAGGACACAGACAGTTTCTACTTCGGCAATCATTAAAGAACATTGAAAAAAATCACAGATTTTAGAGCAGAAAGGGGCTTAAAGATCATTTACTTCAATGCCTTCATTTGAGAAGTAAGAAAACAGAGGCAGAGAAATGAGGTACCTTCCCCAAGGTGTCACAGTGACTTAGTGGGAAAGGACCAGATTCCAGGCTTTCCGACAACTTGTTCAGGGCTTTTTCAAGTATGTCGCATGCATGTTTATATATTCAGCACACAAGAACACCATCCAATTCAACAAATGTTTCTTACAAATAACCACTATGTATAAAATTAAACAAGACATATTTTGCCCTCAAGAAACTTATAACTCGAGTTAATATGCATATTGTGAGTTTGTTTGTAAGTATGTATGTGGGGAGGGAGTTTTACAGGGGGTCCCAAAAGTCTTAGTGCAGTTTTAAGTTTTAATAGCTTGAAAGAATTATTTGTACTTACTTGTGCTTGAGGTTTTAATAGCTTAAAAGTGCACTAAGAATTTTAGTTTTCTCTCTCATTTCTCTCTACATGCACGGGTGCACACAGACACACACAATATACACATGCATAATCTCTGTTTGTGTGTATGTTTCCTTTGAGACACAGGTATGTAAGAGCAGAAGGGTCAAGGTATCAGGTAGATTGAGATCAGCTGACCTTGATGAGTAGCAAGAAAGATACCTTGTCTAGAAGAGGTAATTAATGTCTCCCCTTACTCTGGCCTGATCAGACCACATCTACAGTATTGTGTTCACTTCTGGGTTCCACATTTTAAGAGGGACATTGAGAAAATGGAAAACCTCAAGAGATGTGTTAAGACTTGTAGTAGCCACAAAAACTGGGTTTAAGCATTCAAAGGCCTCTCATATTAAGAAAAGAGGCTAAATGTGTACTGCTTAGCTGGAGAGGGTAGAATTAGGAATAATGGGAAGAAGATGAAAAAAGGCAAATTCCATCATTAAGATTACATTAAACAATACATACAATTACACTTAGTAAGCAAAAACATCCTAATGGAAAGATCCAAAAGTGTGATGGACTGCCTTGTGAGGTAGGCAGTTACCTCTCACTGGAGCACAGGCTGAATTGACTCTCTTTTCAGGCACGTTGTAGAAGGGATTTTTATTTAGACTAACTGGCCTCTCAGATTCCTAGTGCCTCTGTGATGCTGTGGTTCAGGTGAGGTTTGTGGCAAGGGGGAAGAAGATGGACATGTACTGAGGAACAAAAACTGGAAGGCATATAAAACTACTATTGCCACTGCCAAGATTAATTCATTCCCTGGATACCTCCTCACCAGCTGCCATGCCATGCTATGTCATGCTATGCCATGCTATGCCATGCCATACCGGTTGGACCAGAACCCAAGCCCCTAAGGACTTAAATCCTTTCAAACCCAGAACTCTCAGGCTGCTGCCACTGGAGGTTGCTTCAGTCATCCAGTATCCAGCCATGTTTCATTTTACACCTTGGCCACCTCCTCCCATCCCACCCTCCTCCACACCAATTCTAGATGTGGAACCATAATTAAATCAACTCTTTCCTTCTCCTGGAAAGGGCATGTCAGTTGACTGCCCTATAGCTTCACTCTCTATTCCTTTCATTTTCCAATACAAAATATTCCTTCCTGGCCACTGCTCCTCTATATGAATTATCTCTCACTATTAAAATATAAGCTTCTCGAAGGCAGGGATTCTCTGCCACTTATATTTGTATTCACAGAGTTTGGAATATAGTAAACATTTAATGAGTACTTTCTCCTGCCTTCCTTAATTCCTTCCTTTTTTCTTTCTTTCCTTCCTTCTTTTTTCCTTTACTTCCTTCTCCCTTTCTTCCTTTACTTCCTTCTTTTTCTTTTACTTCCTTCCTTTCTTCCTTTACTTCCTTTTTTCTTTTACTTCCTTCCTTTCTTCCTTTACTTCCTTCTTTTACTTCCTTCCTCCTCCCTTTCTTCCTTTACTTCCTTCTTTTCTACTTTCTTTCCTTCCTTGTGCATATAAGAAATGCCCAAAGTGGTGGTTGATTACAGCTCCCTTTGTGAACTCTACATTCTACTCAAATTGGACAACTTCCCCCTTCTCCACTTCTCCCTCACCCTGCACTATCCTAGCAGCATGCTTTTTGTTCATGCAATTTTCCCAGACCTGGAATAGATTTCTTCCACCTCTACCTGTTAAAGTCTCTTCTGAGATACCATGTTCTCCATGAAACCTTCCATGATATCCTCCCCATTGCCAGTAAATGTGATCAACT
>CM053596.1:105263541-105282788 GCA_028646575.1 Pseudocheirus occidentalis
CACATTGTGAAGAGCCTTTGATGTCATAATAAGAAATTTATATTTTATCTTATAGGCAATGAAGAGACATGAAGGGCTGTGAACAAGAGATGGACATTTCCAATCATGGCCATTAGTAAGATTACTTTGGCAGGTTTGCAGGACAGATTAGAGAGAGGAAAGACTGAAAGCCTCACCTGCAGCTGCCCCTCCTGCCCAACACCTGTTACTGATGGACAGTAAGGGAGATAAACAACAGTCTAAAGATTTGGTGGTATATACTATGCCTCTAATATTTCTGGAGCAGCAGAATCAGAGATTGCTACCTTGAAAAATACTAGAGACAGCTGGATGGCTCACTGGATAGCATACTGGGACTGAAATCAGGAAGATCTGAGTTCAAATCTGGTCTCTGCTACTAAATACATGTGTTACCCTGAGCAAGTCACTTAATCTCAGTGTCTTCAATTGTAAAAATGGTGATAATAATCCCTTACCTCCTAGAGTTATTGTGAAACTCAAATAAGATAATATTTGTAAAGCACTTAGACCAGTGCCTGGCATATAGGAGGCATTATTGTTATTAATATCATCAGGGCACATCTGAATAATAATCCCCTCCAGAATATCCCCCAACAAGCCATCGACCAGCTTTCACTCTGGTGAGGGGAAATACACAGTCTCCCCAAGCAACCGATACACTTGTGAATAATTTTGCTGGGAAATTGGTCCTTTCATTAAGGTAAAATCCATCTCTATTCGTTTTCTGTTCCCATCATCATCATCTTCATCACAAAAACTAACATTTACACAGAGTGTTAAGGTATGCATATGTTTTCAAAATGCCATCTTATTTAAGCCTCACATCTACTCTAGGAGGTGGGCACTATCATTATCCCCACTTGACCTATGAGGAAACTGAAGAAGGCGCCTGCCCAGGATCACACAGCTATTAAATGGTTAAAGCTGGATCTGAACTCAGGTGCAGCACTCTATCTGCTGGGTCACCAATTTGCATTCTAGTTCTGCTTTCTAGGGACAAGCTGAACACATCTAAACCTTCTATCTGGGACCTCTCCAAATACAATGCTTGCAAAATTTTCATTTCTCCAGGTACAACAGCCACAGTTCCTTTAAGCAGTCCTCTTATGGCTTTAATCTTGAGGTTCTCCTGGTCACTCCCTTCTGGGTATTTGCTGCTTATTAATTAATGTCTTTAAATCCAGAATTGAGCATGATCCTGTAGATATGGCCTGAACAGAGGAGGGAAGAACAGCTAGCTCCATCGCTCCCTGAGTCCTGGTAATGATCCTTTTTCTTTAGAGTAGGCTTGGACTGGATTGTGTTAGCTTTTATGGCTGCCAAATCACACCACTGACTTAGACTGGACTTGAAGTCAATACATTGTCCATATCTTTTCCAAATGAACTCTCATTCACCCATTCCTCTCCCACTTTGTCCTCTGAAGTCGGTTTGCTCATGTGTAAGACTTTACATTTATCCCCATTACATTTCATTTTATTAGATTAGGCCCAATGTTCTATGCCTTTGGGATTATTCTGGATTCTGTCTATGTTATCCAGTGCATTAGTCATTCCTCTCAGCTTTGTGTCATTTGTAAATCTGAAAAGCCTACCCAGGCCTTCATCTAAAGCACTGACAAAAATGTTAAACAGTACAGGGCCCAGCCCAGATGATAAGGGTACTCCACTAAAGACCATCCAGCTGACATTTTGCACTCTGAATTTTTTTTTAATAAATGGAAGCAGAAAGGAGGACAGGTTTGATTCAGTATTCTCCACTGCCATTAATCAGCATTAAACCCAAAAAGCAGAATCTAGATCTTTTAACATTTTTAGAATTTTAGAAAGATTGAATCATTATGATTTTCTAAAAATAATATAAATAATAAACTTTGAGACAAACGATGTATGCACATATGTATTTTTATATCTATGCATGTATCTTAGCATGTGAAATGAAACTCTGGAATCAGAGGACTTAGATTCATATCCTGTCTCAAGTGCTTATTGAATATATTATCTTGATCAAGTTGCTTAATGTTTCTGAGCCTCAGTCTCCCCATCTGTAATATGAAGGTCTTTGAAGTCTCTTCCAGCTTCAGGTCTATAATCCTACAGTTATGGCACCAAACTTTGGCGTTCTATTCCCTTGCTTTTCATCTATGGCACGTACAGCTGTCCTTATGAGTAAATGACACAACTGGATTAGACAAGCAGGAAGATAACCTTTAGCTTTAACATGTGAGAGTTCTATGGCATGTTTCCCTTTGAAGGAAGTCAGGAATGACCTGGCTGATGTGACTGGGAATAATCTACTGAATTGGAAGGAGTGAATAAGAAGCAATAAGAAAAAAAAATCTATTCCTTAATTGTATTTCCAATAGCTGTAGATGCTCATGCTGCCCTTACTGGTTACTGTCTCATCAGACAAGAATGCAGTGAAATATTTCCAGAACTACGTCTCATAGAAGAAAGGTATAAGAAAAGATCAGTAAACAAGAGGTCCCAGGTCATTTTAGTCAAACACAGCCTCCTATTTCATGTGAAACAAGAGGAACATTATACAAATGAGCTTCAAAGAAGCCTTTGTTGTTTGAGAATGGGTTGTATACAAGAAGTGGGTAGCGGATCACTCCGAAAGCCCTGTCCTTTCATGTCTACCTTTCTCTGTGTGTTTCTGTGTATGGGGAGAGGCAGGGAAGGAGGGAGGGAGGGAGAGACAGACAGACAGACAGACAGAGATACAGAGAGACAGCAAAACAGAGAGAGAGACAGAGATTAAAAGAGAGCCTGAGAGACAGAGAGATTGAGAGAGACAGAAACACAGAGAGACAGAGAAACTGAGAGAAAGAGAGAGACAGAGATTAAAAGAGAGAGACAGAGAGAGAGAGAGAGAGAGACAGAGACAGAGACAGAGAAAGTAAAAGAAAGAGGTGTGTGTGTGTGTGTGTGTGTGTGTGTGTGTGTATTACATATATATGTAGAGAGTGGGGTGGCTAAGTGAATAGAGCACTGGCCCTGGAGTCAGGAGGACCTGAGTTCAAATCCGGCCTCAGACACTTGACACACTCATTAACTGAGTGACTGTGGGCAAGTCTCTCAACCCCAATTGCCCTCCAAAAAGCAAAAATAAATAAACAAACAAACAAATAAATAAATATATGGAGAGAGAGAGACAAAGAGAGAGAGATGATAAATAGAAAAATAGGTAGATATAGATGGATAGATTATACACACACATATATAATTCCCACACATTTTGAAGTAAATAGTCTGTACATTAGCGGTTCTTAACCTTCTTTTGTATTATGGACTCCTCAGCAGTTTAATCTAACTGGGTATCTTCTTAGAAATAAAAATGTTTCTTGATCCAGCAATAACACTTCTTGGGTTGTATCCCAAAGAGATCATTAGAAATAGAGGAAGACCCATATGTACAAAAATATTTATAGCAGCTCTTTTTGTGGTGGCAAATAATTGGAAATTAAGGGGATGTTCATCAATTGGGGAATGACTGAACAAGTTGTGGTATATGAATGTAATGGAATACTATTCATGCTGTAGGAAATGAGGAGCGGACAGACTTCATATTTACGTGGAGAGGCTTATGCAAACTGATGCTAAGTGAGAAGAGCAGAATCAGGAGAAATCTGTACACAATTATAGACACAACATATGTGTGATGACCAACTTTGATAGACCGGGCTCTTCTCAGAAATACTCATGATGGACTCATGACGGAAAGAGATGTCTACATTCAGAGAAAGATATATAGAGTTTGAATGAAGACTGAAGTAAACTACCTGCTCCCTTTCTTTTTCTTGTTTCATTTTGTTTCCTCTTTCCTATTGTTCATTCCATTGGTTATAATGTTCCTTTACAACCTGACTAATATCTAATAAGAAAGTATTTGCAGATCCTATACTTGATTGCATGCCACCATGGAAGAACAGGGAGAGAGGGAGAGGGAAGAGGAGAAAATTTGAAATTCAAGGGATTGTGGAACTGAATTTTGTAAACTAAAAGCAAACAAACAAATTAATAAAAGACCAAAAAAGAATTGAAAATGTTTCTAAATGAATAAAATAAAACAGGATTACAAGGAAAATGATTATGCTGAAATAGTTATCAGTTTCTTTTAATATTCACAAATCTCAGGTTAAGAACTTCTGCTGTACATAATAAAAACAAAATGTCATAAATCAAAATTTCTCCACATACATAGAAACAAAGGGAAATAAAGATAATGTGAACTATTTGATAATGTCTATATAATAGTAAAGAGTTGGGAACACCAAAAATGATATGATCTGAAGTTCAATCTTTGGTCAAAATGATATTAAGGGATAACATTTACTAATTATTTTTTTCCTATGTTGACAGTTAAGTCAACCAAAATAACTTACTTTTTTTCTACTTGCTTCTCTGACCTGTTAGAGGCTTCCTGACTGGCTCTATGACTAATAAAATGTCAGACACACTTATGGGAAAGACTTTTCTCCTTGAAAATCAGCCTATTTTTGTTATATTCTCAAATGATCTGATCCTTGGCTCCTCTTTCTCACTCAGCCCACCTATATAATTAGTTGTCAAATCTTATAATTTTTTGCTTATAATATCTTTAGTATAATTTCACTTCTCTCTATTCATATAGTCAGGCCCCCATCCCCTTTAGCCTGAACTACTTTAATAGGATATTATTTGTTCTTCCTGCCTCCTCTCCTTATTCCAATCCAGCTTCCACACAGCAGCCTAAAGGTTAGGCGTGACTTGTCTCTTTCCTCCCATTAATAAGTTCTAAAACTCCCTATCACCTAAAAGATCGAATAAAAGTTCTTATACTTAGCATATAAACCTCTTCACAACCAGTCCTCACCTTATCTGTCTAGTCTTCCTATATGTTACTTTTCTCCACACACTCTTCAGTCCAGATATAGTGGTTTTCCTATGTCCAAAACACATGATACTACAGTCCCTCATGCCCTCCCTTCCCACTCCCAGCTTTCAGAAACCCTAGTTTCTTTCAAGACTCAGCTTAAGCTTCACCTTCCACAGAAGCCTTCTCTGCTTCCCCACTGCTGCTAATACACAGACCCAGCTGGCTCTGGAGGAGAAGGTGAGGCTGGTGACCTTGCACAGCCCTCCCTCACTCATTGCAATCAAAGTTAACTGAAAGCCATGTCATCATTTCCCTGATACCATGGTCCTCCTCAAAAACAAAGGATAAGCCACACATGCAACCTGAACATCCCTCCCAAATCTATGGAGTATCCATTTTGTACATAATAAGTGTATACTGATCTATGTGTCATTTTCTGATGGGGAGTCTTCCCATGAGAAATGTGAGCGGCGTGAGGGCTTCTTGTCTTTCCTAGTGCTTATCACAGATCCTGGTACATACCAGGTGAGGCACTTAATAAATGCTTATTCACGGACAGATTTAGAGTCAGAAGACAGAAGCTATATCCATAGTCTAGTCTTTTACTATCTATGTTATGTCAGGCAAGTCACTTTAATTACCCATTCTACTTTTTCTGAGCCTCAGAGAAAAACACTAGGTGGTACAGTGGATAGACCACTGAACTTGCAGTCAGGAAGACCTGAATTTGAAAGCCTTGCAAACTTATTAGCTGTGTGACCTTGGGAAAGTGACTTAAGTTCTGCCTCAGTTTCCTCATCTGTAAAATGGGAATCATGATAGCACCTACCTCCCAGAGTGGTTGTGAGATAAGATTTGTAAAGACCTTAAAGAAGTGTATAGATGCTAGTGGGTAGTAGTAGAGGTAGTAGTTGTAGTAGTAGTAGTAATAGTAGTAGTAGTAGTAGTAGTAGTAGTAGTAGTAGTAGTAGTAGTAGTAGTAGTAGTAGTAGAACTAGTAGTAGCCTCTTCATTTGTATAATGACACAGTTCAACTATATAAACTTCAATTTTCCTTCTAGCTCTAAATCTGTAATAATAATGTTATTTTTCTTAATGTTGTGAAAAAGTCTGAGAGCAATTTTCTATCAGTGGGCTACTCTTCTCTTAGAAGCATTCCCATTAGGAAGCAATGGCCAACAATTACATGCTCTAGGGTTTGGGGAGATGCTTCTAACACAATCAAGCAGGAAGGGTTTTCTGAAAGTGACTTCTGGTTACTTTTGCTACCAAACAGCCACTCCCCTAAATGACATTAAGAACTCTTCACAAACTGGCCCCTCCTTACTCTTATAACACATTACTCCCACTCACACAGTCTGCAGCTGAGGCATACTGGCCTTCTGGCCATTCCTCACACATGACACTCCATCCCACATCTCTACATTTTGCACCGGCTTTCCCCCATTCTCTCCCTCCAGCTCTCTGATCCTACAACATCCCAGACTTCGTCTAAATATCTCTAATTTAGTAGTCCCTTCCTCTCTCCCATCATTGCTATGAATTTAGATGGACAGTTCCAAATGTTAAAACAATCTTTGCTTGTTGTCTAGTCATGTCCAACTCTTCCTGATCCTTTTTGGGGTTTTCTTGGCAAGGATACTGGTGTGGATTGCCATTTCTGTCTCCAATTCACTTTACAAATGAGAAAACTGACAGGGTTAAGTGACTTTTCCAGAGTCACACAGCTAGTAAGTATCTGAGGCCAAATTTGAACTCAGGTCCTCTTGATTACAGACCTGGTGCTCTGTCTACTACGCCATGTAGCTATTGAGTCAAAATCTATTTTCCTTTACCCTTCACCCAAGGGCCTCAGCACTACCCACAGGGTTACACAATATGGGCCTTCTAAGATGCCTGGTGTCCTATGATCACTTCCATATGACTGCTCTCTTCAAATAGCTAAAAAAGTCACCATGTTATTCTCCCCCCAAGTCTTCTTCGTCCCAGTTTGCAAGATCCTAATTGTTGAGGCTATACTTTACATGACATCCTTTCCAAATTCCTCATAATCCTGATCATCTTCCTCTGGACTTGGTACTATTGGTCAACATTTATCTTTCTTAAAAGGTGGTACCCAAAATGGAATACAATACTCTTGGTATTGTTCAACCAATGTGAAGGAAAGTGAACCCACTGCCCCTTTTTTCTGAATATTAGACTAAGGCTTTTTAAAACTAAATTAGCTTTTTGGCTCTGACATCATACTGTTGATTCATATTGCATAAGTGATCCTGTGTTATTGAACAAAGAGCATTCTACCCTCCCTGGATTTGCACAAACCTGCTCTCTGATATGAGGGTGGAGAATTGGGCTCAAGCATAAATGAGACCAAATGCACATTACATAAATAACATAAGCAAGCATTTCATATTAGGCGACAACAAAAACAAGAGGTCTTCCTACTATGAGGGCAACATTCTTCATATAACCAGTTATTACACATTAACTGAAAACTAGACTATGTTGGCCTTCATTAAAAAAATAACAACAACCTTTACTATTTTCACAAGATGAATATATTCACTTAAAATCATCCCTCCTTTAAGGAAAACAGCTAAAATGATTAGCCTTGGAATGCTTTACACTAAAACCTTACTGACAAGGACTAAATAGTGTCAAAACCAATTTAAATTACCTTTTTTGAACTGAATTTTTTAAATTAAATTTTTAAATTTCACTTTTTCAAATACATATAGTATCTCAAATTAGCTTAATACAGCATTACCCATACTTAGAAGCTTAGAATACTATGACCAATCAATTAGTCATCAACCAACACACATTTATTAAATGCTTACTGTATGCTGGATCCTGAGAATACAAAGCCAAAAATAAAACAATCTCTACTCTCAAGCCAACATTCTATTAAATAACAGAAAACTATTTACAATTAGGGCATTAATAATTTCCCTATTAATGAATATCTCCAATGATCCCAGTGTTCTTTGTAAACAACAAACATGGAACAAAATGTTTTTAAAAGATCCTTAGAGCTTATTTGGTATAATCTCATTTGAAAGGAAAACTATGGTCCATCGTCAGACAGGTAGCAAATAGCAGAATCAGTATGGAGGTCTTCTGACTCTTAACTTACTTAACTGTCATTCCTACTATTAATTTATGTTTGATTTTCAGGTGTTCATGGAGATTAAGGCTGAATGCTAAAGGCAATAATGAATTCCTAGAAGAACAAAGAGCTGTGGCACAATGGAAGAAAGACACACCTTTTCCCTGCATGGATGTATGCCAAATGGAGAACTTGGCAGAAGAAATTAAACACCATTTCAATTCCAGGGCCAATAAAGGACCACTATTACTATCAACATTATTATAATCTCATTTTACTGTTACTCATTCAGTTATCACTGAACATAATTAATTCACTACCAATTCTTGATTTTTTTTCTGTCTGAGAATTGAAGGCTTTGTAGATTATGCATGTTAAATTTTTAATCCCAAGCTAACTGCTACCCTTAGTCATTCAGCACAGGACATTTCTAGGATACTCTCTCCTTCTCATCAGCAGTTACTCAGGGAATAAAAACTAACTTTAATATTTTATATTTAAAATGAAACTCTAAAATCTTACTCTCATCCCTCATCTTGAGGGGGAGGTGACCCAGAGACCTTGAGACACAAGTCAGCTGGGTGTAAGATCTGGCAAATTCTTACAAGATAAAGAGGATATGAAAGTGGATTAAAAAAAAAACAAAGAATGTTTATTGTTTGATGGCCAGCTGAGATACAAGGGGAAAGGTTTATCAATAGAAATTAGGTAACTAAATGGTGGGAGTATGAGAAGAGAAGGAGTTTAGTGATACATTAATAATACACAAATACAAAATGGAATTTAACAGGATAAAGTCAGGAAAGAATAGCCAGACCAGACCAAATTCCACAAAGAAGTCATCTATACTAGAGGTAAAAGATACACATTTGAATGTACTTGAAATCAATTTTCAAATTCATAGAGAGGAAGAATCAAAAAAATGAAAAAGATTATGACCAATCCTATTAGCACCTCCCATCTCAAATGACCTTGAAGACATCAGAACTACAAACTCAAATGCCTACTGTCTCATGTCAATAAAATATTGATTTACATAGGCTATGAATGCATAAAGTATGTCATTCATAAGAACATGAGAAGGGAACAAATAGTTTTTTGAACACAACATTTTATAGAAGATCTTTAGAGTCATTCAATAGACTTTTTAAAAAGAGTACAATTCTACTTTGTTTATTAGAAAGAAAGCATTGCCTATACATTTGTTAAGCACAGATAAGACTCCATGATAGATGTGACAATGAAGGCATATCCAATAATCTGTTGAATATCAATACCCAAAGGAATGTGTAAAAGGGGGACAAGTGCTCACCAAAGGTGGGCATAAATTTCCTGAGATGTCCTACCCAAAGTTCAGATAGAAGGATGGTTCCCTATTGAAAGGGAGGGTCTATAGATGGCTCTGTGAGTTGATAAATACCTGACAACTGATAAATGACATGTGTATGCATATATTATGTATATATACATTTATATGAATAGCCGATTCTATTATACTCTGAAAAGCTTCAGTGCCTTCTCAGTGAGATTCATGTTAACTTGAATGAATCCAATCTAGCCATTCACATGTGAAAAATACAATAAAATGTCAATTACATGTAGTTGGATAAGCAAATGACTGGGTTAATCCGTCTGTACCTTTAAGAATCCTGGATAAGAACTAGAAACAATCAATGAGCTAGACCGACAATTTAAACAAGAAAGGCAGTGTTGTATACTAGAAACAGCACAGGGTTTAGAGTATGAGGTTTTCCATTCAAATACTAACTTTTGCTCCCTATGTGACACTTGCCTTTGGCTCAATTTCCTGAGTAAAATGGTGAATGTGGTTGGATGAGATGATCTCTAAGGTTTATTATAGAAGTGGAGGGGTTATTAAGTTTTACAAAAAAGGGAATAAGTCAGAGAGAGCTCGAGTGATTTGTCCTAACTCATAAAAGAAGAAAGTGGTAAATTAGGGAAATCTATGACCCTAAGAAAAATTTGAGCTGAATTGCATTTTAGAAATTGGGCAGTATTTTCAATGATCCCATGTTGCTCAATGCCAAAATCTTAAGTTATGAATTCTCCCAGGAATGTCATGTGATGGCAAATCATAGACTACTACAAGTCATAGGCATTTGAATTTCAGGCAACCTAAGAGGCAATAGGAAAGGAAGACCCCAGAAAAGTGGATGAATACAATGACTAGAGACTAAAGTGGGTAAAGCTCTGTGTACAGGGGCAACAAGAGTGCGGATGTGCCTTGAGAAAGACCTTGGGTGATCAGGAAACCAGAGGGTGGAGATCCTATAAACCCTGGGGTACAGCAGCAGATAGCAACCAGTATGGTGGTTACCAACATGGTGTCACCATGGTCAGACCACAATAGCCCAGGCCCAAGGACTCTGAGGTCTCTAAAACTCCATCCTGAGACACCAAGATATGATCTCAAAAATCCAGGCAGGCCAAACACTAGAAGTTAAAGTTAGCACAAGAATGAAGTGAACCAGGACAAGACCAAGCATTCAAAAGTATATTAGAGGGTAGAGATCACCCCTGGGAAAAAGTCCAAATTCATTAACTAAAGCTGGAGACATAAACAATTTTAAAAACTATCAACCAGTATTAAAAACTATTCCAAATCTAATTCCAAAAACTGTAGGCTGACAGTTAAAGGTGAAAAAAAAATGAAATTTTCCACAAGGACTACCATGAATACATAGAAGAAATGAAGCAAGATAAAAGCTTTGAAGGAAAGCACTGGAAGGAGAATAAGTGGCTTAGAAGAAAAAGTGGTAAACCTCACTCACAAAATGGACTGCCTGAAAGCTAGAATAGACCCAAAGAAATCAATTAGTCCATGAGATAGCAAGATATGAGACAACGTAAAAAGAATGAAAAAGTAGAAGAAAATGTCAGATCTATCATTAAAAAACTGATGTGGAAAATAGATTTAAAAAAGAGATAATGTAGGAATAATTAGACTCCTTGCAAACCATGATTTAAAAAAAATTCTAGATATTATATTTCAAGAAGTCACAAATGAAAACTGTCCATATCTATCAGAACTAGAGAACAAAATAAAATGAGAAAAAATCCATCAATCGCCTCCTGAAAAGAACCCTAAAGGAAAAGTTCCAGGTTTGTCATTAGAGCATATCTAAGAAAAAATATGGCAAGCGCCCAAAGAGAAACAGTTTAAGTTCCAAGAAAATACAGCCAAAATCACATAACATTTGGCAGCTTCTTCTAAAAATGAGATAAAATCTTGGAATACAGTATTTCCCCAAAAGTAAAAGATACAGGGGCAGTGAGGTGGCACAGTGGATAGAGTGCTTGGTCTGAAGTCAGAAAGACTCATTTCCCCACGTTCCTATCTGGTCACAGACACTTACTGGCCTTGTGACCCTAGGCAAGTCACTTAACCATGCCTGTCTCAGTTTCCTTATCTGTAAATTGAGTTGGAAAAGGAAATGCAAACCACTTCAGTATCTTTGCCAAGGACACCCTGAATAGGGTCAAGAAAAATTGGATATGGCTGAAAATGACTGAACAACAACAAAAATATATAGGCTTACAACCAAGAATAAATTAGCCTGCAAAGCTAAGTATAATCCTATTGGGGAGGGGAGGAGAAGAAGGTTCAAAATAGTCCTTTTTTCCCCATCAAGACAATGGTGGTTAAGTGATTTGCCCAGGGTCACACAGCTAGTTAGTGTCATGTATCTGAGGTAAGATTTGAACTCAGGTCCTCCTGACTCCAGGACCAATGCTCTATCTACTGTGCCAACTACATGCCCTCAAAACAGTTTTTTAAATGAAGTATAAGCTTCTCAAAAGCTTCTGAAGATCAGAACAAAATGGGAACTCTGAAATGAAAATACAATAATCTATAGAAATCTAGAGATAGAAATTCATTGGAACAATTGTAAGGGGCTATAAAATGATGTAGTGTTAGTATTCTAACAGGGGAACAGAAACAAGGTCCCTTCAATTGAGGGCATCAAACAGGATAAAAAGAATTCCTGGAGGTAAACTGAGTCTGTTTCAAGGATCTAAAGAGGGAGAAGAGAGAAAGGGTAAAAGGAGAAATACACTGGCATAGGAAGAGGAAGGGCATGGAACATAATCTGGATTATGAGAAAAATAATATACAAACATGAAGGAACGAGTAGGAGGCATTGATCATAAGATATGCCTCTCAATCTTAACTGAAACAGACAAATAAGGATGGAACACACACATACACACGTGAGTTTGGTATAGAAATATATCAAACTAAATAAACAGGAGAACAAGTGAGGTTGGGGGGAAAAAGGTAAGAAGGAGAAATACTGAGGAGAGAAGGAACGGTTACAAGTTTAAAAAATATGCTGATATTAAAGGGGACACTAAAAAGGCAGGGGAGAAAATAACTAGAATCTAAGGGATGGTTAAGATCAACTCTTACAACTGGGGAATGGTGGAACAAGTTGTGGTATATGAATACAGTGTAATATTATTTTTCACTAAGAACAATTGAAATAAGAGATTTCAGGGTAGTATGAATCAATGGGAAGTGAAGTAAGCAGAACAACAATACCGTAAAGAAAAACAAGTTGGAAAGATTTAAGAACTCCGATGAAAACAATGACCAACCATGTCTCGAAAGTACTTGCAATGAGGCATATTATCCATTTCCTGACAGATGGGTGAAGGACAAACACAAGGTACAAGGATGCATTTTTGGGCATGGACACTTTATGGATCCATTTTGCTTCATTATGTGTATTTGTTATAAGGTTTCCCTCCCCTCAGCACCCAATCACTGCTTTTCTTTCTTTCAATTAACTGGGGGGAAGGGAGTAGGGAAGGAAAGGAAGGTGGTGGTGTTAAGCCATGATGCAAAACAATACAAATGAAACACTTCTTCTTAATGCACAGAAGAGAAAAGATAGAAGTTTAGGAGAAGGCACAAAGAGAACAATTCTGAAAATAACATCTAGAAATCATTTACAAATTCCTTAAAACTCAACTGGCATGAAATAGATATTCATGGCTTCATGTGGAATCCTCTTTTTTGTGCTTTGTTGTGTTTATATAAATGCTCATTTTTTCGAGGATAAAATTTTATTAAAGTGTATTGTGTATAATTAATAAATGAAATGTGTGGGGGGAGTGGGTGGGCAAAAGGATAAATTTCATTACATTTCTTCTTTTGATTTTCCCATTAAATTCTTTTCATCTTTGGTCTGTATTGCATTTATTATTCATTCCTTACTCTCACTCCTCATAACCAACTCTAAACATGACCCAGAACAACATTTCTGTTTTTTCTCATAGTGTTTGAAGAGAAGGGAAAAAGTTTTCCTTCGTCCATGACAAAACACTCATTCCTGCTTCTTCTCACACTTTCTTTTCCAGCCCTTATTAAAATCAAATGTACTGAATCTTCTACAGTGTGAATAACATTATAACTTTATAGCAATCTCACTTGGAATGGGATGCCTCCAGGGGCCAATATTGGTTTTGAGGTAAAAACTTCTACTCCGTACCAAATTGTTGAGTTTGAGAAACAAGTGTAGATTGGAATATTGTATATACAGGAAAGGGAAAGAACAGAAAGAAACTGAAACTCCCCTAGGCACGTTGGAAGGATGCACAGAATGACGCTGAATGAATAGTTGGCAAATAAGTTCTTGGTCACCCATTAAGTGGTACTCAACCCACTCCCCTGTATCCCATCATAGTGTCCTCAACTCCAAAATCCACATTAGATTGAGCAATTTTCTGCTCTCTCTGATTATTAATGTGGTGGTGAGACTGTAGCCTGGTCTCAGTATCCTGAACTACTGAAGAAATGTACATAATAATGCTAATGATGCATCCTTGACAAATCACACCAGAGACTGGGGCACTTGGCCCAAAGAAAACTCTAGCAAGTAGCAATAATAAGAGGAAATAGGAGGATCCCTGAGATACACTGTTAATTCTGGAGAACGTCCAGAAAAGGGCAACAAGAATGGGAAACGGCCTTGGGGCTATGTTGTCTGAGCATCGACTGAAAGAACTGGGTGGCATATGATTGTGATTAGAACACTACTGTGCTGTAAGAAATGACGAACAGGTCGATTTAGAAAAAAAAAACATGCAAAAGCATGCATGAAATAATGAAGAGTGAAATGAGCAGAACCAAGAAAATGTTGTATATAGTAACAGCAATATTGTTGGAAGAATAACTGTGAACAACTAAGCTATTCTGAGTATTATAAATATGCAAATCAGCTACCAAGGACTTATGAAGGAAGATGCTATCCATTTCCAGAGAAAGAATTATTACACAAAAGTATGCATAGTATGATTGCACACACACAAATACACATATATACATGTATATAGGTACATGTATGCACATATATATGATACAGCATATGTGTATATGTGATATGCGTACCAAATACACATTTATACATACACACATATATACACACTATAGATGGCCACCATTTGAAGCAGATTATATATTTATATATACATACATACAGATATATATACACATATACACACACATTATCTAGTGCAGGGTGGGGAGGGAGAGAGGGAGAGAGTTCAGAATTTAAAATATAACAAAAAAATTTAAATTAATTTTAAAAAGAAAAAAAGAAATTAGTGGGGGTGTTGAACCAGGTAGGGAGAAAACAGAGGGGGAATAGGATGTTTTTCTTTAAGAATCTAAAAGGCTTTTATGTAGAGAGGAGAAATCAGACCACAAGGGCAGAACAAGGAACAAGGGGCAGAAGCTACAAAGAGGTAATTTAGGTTTGATGTCAGGAAAAATTTCCCAACAGTTAAAGCTACTGTAAAGTGAAATGGACTGCCTAGAGAGGAAGCATATTTCTCTTCATTGGAAACTGTATGACCATTTATTAGGTGGGACTACGTGACCGCTAGAGTTCTTTCTATGTCTAAGAGTCTGGGACTTTTTAATACTGATCTAAATACCTTAAATTTGAGGCCTGAGAGAAAGAATAATATTGATTATTTTTTTCCTTGGAAATGCCATCTTATGTTCCTCCTCCATCCCACCCCACATCCCCCTAAAAATCCACATAATCATTATTTCTTATAAAAGCAGACTGTTTTCCTTTCCAGAGAGCTCACTGCTGTATGGGTACAAGATAAGAAAAAAATCCAGCATCAGAGCGGATAGAGGAAATTGCTATGACCCTCAGGGATCAACATTTTAGAATAAAGACTCAAACAGATTTCAGTTACTGTGATTTGGTCCCCCCTGAAATTTAAAATGTAGACTTGTATTTGAAAAGCAAAAATGGTCTAAAAAAAGTAAAAGTAGAAAAATCGATTTGGAGTAGCAATAAAAAAATCACCAAATGTAACCAGAGGCCATTGCTGATTCTTTAAGTACTTTTGGTTAGTCCAATAGTGGCCTGGTCCTTCTATAAAATCAAACTTGGGATAGCTACAGTAAGGCATAAGGTACATATAATTCACTAGCCTTGTTATTCCGTCCAAGGGACATTTCTTGCATTTTGTTTTGAGGATCATTTGTTTCCTACCAAAAGTCTCATTTTCAACTTTAAGCCCAGACTATGAAGAACTTCCTTTTCCTTCTCCAGGGCACTTGGAACCTCAAGCTTAATGGCCCTATGTATAGTTTAACAAGCAAAACATTTAGACTAAACAGTACAGTTGGCTTTTATCCCATAATTTCTTCTCTGCAGTTGCTGCATGATGGTTTTGTAGCAACTAGTTGGGGGAGGGAGGAAAAAAAAGGCCAAATCATCATCCTCAGGACCACATTGTCCTTAACCACCACGTTTCACAATTCACTAAGAGTTCGAGAGTTCATGCATCACTTTTCCCTTGGAAAACTTACAAATTTATGTTGCAGAAAGTGAAATAAAGAATGTGCATGCACTCCAAAACCTCCTTTTCCACAAGCTATTCTGCATTGCCTTATTGTTCAGTTATGCACAGCTTCCTCTTTACAGAAGATGTATTGTTCTTGATCCCATTAATATGGGTCAGTAATACTATAAGTAATAATCCATGCTAGGCAAATCATCATGAATGTTAACTCAAACATACTACCAACCACATAAAAAGACATTCATAACCCAACATTCTAATTTATCAAGTAATAGTCCATAGAAAAATGTGATATTAATGAGGTCAAAGAGGTTGGTTGGAATTATTTTAATGAAAAAAAATGTATTGAGATTCAGAAAGAGAACATTTCTAAACCATTCTTCCCAGGGAACCAGCTGAAATAATGGTTTAAACAAACATTATTCAACAGGTTTATGTTAAAATACCATATTGCATTTAAATTTTAAGGATGTTACTTCCATTGGCATATACATAATTATCCTACTTAATAAGGTGCTGCGTTTTCTAAAAACCAATTAAAACGATTCCACTCATCCCCATTCTGTTTGCATAAAATATGATATGGAAGGCAATTCTTTGAGTCAAAATATTTGGAAAGCATTCATCCTCAAAATTCTAGGCTGGGATTTTTTGAGCAGTTCATCAAAACAATAACTTTTTCTAAAAAACCCCTTTGAAATATATTTTAGACTCTTTCCCTTGTACACTTGTTATCTTTTCATTTCCTCATGTTAGCCTTCCTTTTTTTATCTCTCGCTTTCCCATGGTTCAGAATGTTCTCTTTAGCCATTATTTTCTTCCTATTTTATAACTCTTTTTATTTCCTCTACTCCCCTCCGGGTCTAACTCTACAGAAACCTGCCGAAGAGGAACTAGTCCTATGATTCCACCAATACAGTAAACTCCCTGATGAGAAAATTCCTTCTACTTATGGAAGTTGATCGTTTCTGTGTAATTTATACTCAGTCTTAGAAAGCAGTCTAGGATCCTGAAAGTTAGTTAAGTAACTTTTCCAGGGTCATACAGTCAGCACGTGTCAGAGGCAAGATCTGAATCCCAGATCTTTCTAGCTCCAAGGTCAACTCTCCATTCATGATACTATGCTGCCTTTCTGAATGAGGCTGAATTCTTTATTAGCCCCAACCCCGCAGCAGAAAGGACAGAAGGTAGCTACTATCGCTACTCATACTACTGCCATCTTGTACTATTAGCTCAGTTATAATTAAACCTAATTAATACATTTTCCACACTGATGAAATGTATTTATTCCAAAAGCTAAAAGTAAACCTATTTTTAGAAGTCTTTTGACTATGAGTCCTGTGCTTTTTATCACACTGAATAGTAAATGTATTTTTAAATGGAGTTAGAAGTAGAAGAAGATGAAGCAGAAGAGGGAGGAGGAGGAGAAGAAAAATAAGATGAAGACGAGGAAGAAGGAAAAGGAGGAAGAGGAGGAAAGAGAAGAAAAAAGAAGGGAGAAAGAAAGAGAGGAACAAAGAAAAAATCACTTTAAAGGGATTGGGG
This sequence comes from Pseudocheirus occidentalis, assembly GCA_028646575.1. Taxonomy (NCBI): domain Eukaryota; kingdom Metazoa; phylum Chordata; class Mammalia; order Diprotodontia; family Pseudocheiridae; genus Pseudocheirus; species Pseudocheirus occidentalis. Next base: position 105,280,928 of record CM053596.1, read on the forward strand.
GAAACTTTCTGGAAGAGGGGGCATCTGAGCTGGGTCCTGAAAAGAATACCCATAGGCAAATGTCAGAGTATGGAGTGAGGACAGGATAGTTAGTTTCAGGCTGAAGTATATATATAGGCCCTGTTTTCACAGGGATTTTCACAGGGTATATATAGGCCAGGGCAAGATGGGGAAATACCAAGTCCAATTTGACTAGATCACAGATTACTCAAAGGAAAGTACTATGAAAATAAGATTTGAAAGTGAGACTGAGGATACACTCTTGGGTACTTTGAATGTCAGGATTTATATTTTACCCTGTAGCCAATGGGGAGCCATTGACATTTCTTGAGCAGATAAATGATGCTCACCATGAAGATTACTTTGGAGAACCTGTGAAGGATGGAATCATTTCCTATCCCTCTCCACCTCCCCTGGCTGCTGCCATAATTTTACTAATAGAACATAGGCAGTTTTCAACTAAAATCTTCATCCAATATTTTTTCAGTGTGGAGGGAAAACTCAGCATCTGCAAGCTCTGGAAGACCTTAGCAGAATAGGTAGCCTAATGATGGATTATATGTCTCATGCCTGAGGACCAGCTGGGTTAAGTTCAGTTGATTTCATCCCCAGGTTGGCCAAAGGATGATAAACCTTCAAGCCAAAGCAACTCTCAAAGACTATTTGCTAATTCATGAAGGTAACACAATCTCCATCATTGGAGGTAGTGCCCAAACTGACAAAATCTCAGACCCTCAAAGCATTAAATTACTGTATACAATATACATTAAAGCTCACATCAATCCAGAGAAACAAATGAAGATCAGGAAAGCAAAATAAAGATGAAACAACTTAATCCTGGCAAAATATATCAGTGATAGGTAGTGTAAAAAGAACATCAGTTCTGAAGTCAGAGGACCTGCATTCAAATTCAGCCTCAAACATAGACTATCTGTTTAATCCTGGGCAAGTAGCTTAATTTCCCTGAGACTTAGTTTCCTATTCTGCAAAATGAGGGACCTACTCTAGATGACCTCCGAGATGCCTTCTAGTTCTAAATCCTTAATTGTGTCATCCCATGCTTAACCTGACTTTTTTTTTTAAAATTAGTGGTATTAATTAGAAATGGTACCAAAAGAAACTGTTCCTTGGGCTGGAAATTCATTAAAGTACAGGGAGGCACCTATGATATTGCAAAGTTCCATAGTTTTAGTCATGAGCCTGGGTCTGGAGTTTACTCTCTGAGCTCAGTGTCTATCAGAAGACACTCTGTTTCACCAACCATGTCTTGCAGCTTGCTACCCAAATAATGACATTAGAAGACAGGCTCATCAGGTCTCAGTTTTATGAAGGGGGCACCCACTGGATTGCTTTTATTGTATTATTACTCTTTTTTCCACTGACTCTGGCCATCTTTCCATCACACTGAAACAGCAGGAATAAAAAATAAGACAGTGCAATGAGTTTGTCATGCCCAAGCCAATCCCATTCTTTGATTTTAGCTCTAATTAAAGTAATGCCAGTCAAATAGAGTGATTGTTTTTCCCTGTAACCATTATGTAACTGCCTGTTAAAGACAAACTGAAATTTCACAACCATTGCCCTAACTGGGCAAATTGATTACCGCTTACTCCCACTCTGTTTTTGTCATTCATACATCCTTGATTAACACAGAGGAGCTTTTTTTCACATGAGTTAGGATCACTGGATCATCTAGTTAGAGCTGGAAGGAAACCTAGAGACCATTTACTCTACCTCCCTCATTTTATAATGGAGGAAACCTGAGCACAGAGGATAAGTGAGTTGTTTAGGATCACTTCACTCTCAATTAGTCCTTTTTTAAGGATTAAGAGCAGAGTGATACATCTTACTGACTTTTTTT
>CM053596.1:105292857-105310209 GCA_028646575.1 Pseudocheirus occidentalis
AGAAAGAGAGGGGGGGTGAAGAGAGAGACAGAGAGACAGAGGGATGGAGAGAGAGACAGAGACAGAGAGAGACAGAGACAGAGAGAGAGAGAGAGAGAGAGAGAGAGAGAGAGAGAGAGAGAGAGAGAGAGAGAGAGATCTTAGCAGGGAACATACTAACAACTAAGAAGGCTGGGAATTGTCTCCTGTAGAAGATGTCACTTAAACTAAGGCTTGAAGGAAGGACGTATTCTAAGAGGGGAAGGTAGAGAAAGGAGATAGCTGGTACAGAAGCACACAGACAGGAGGTGGAGTGTGTGTAAAACAACAAGAGGCACTCTGTGGTTGGACCATAGAGTGTGTTGAGGGAGTAAAGTGTAAGCAGACTGGAAAGATAGGTAGGGGCCAGATGGTGCAAAGCTTTAGACTGAGGCTGGATAGAGGAGTTTATATTTGATCATAGAAGTAATAGCCCCTGGAGTTTATTGAATAAGGAAGTGACATGATTAGACCTGTTCTCAAAAGAAAAAATAAAGCAGGAAGCGAGGGAGTCTTCCCCCACCATCCCCAGCCCCTCTAAGAAGTAATGACTTTTCCTGGAACACAGGAGGAAAGAATTGAACAGAACAGAACCTGACAGAACCAACTTGCTGAACACATTTTTCTTTAATTTGAATCCTCAGTTCCAAATTATTTCTCGTGATGCTGGACCGCTCAGACAGGTGTTGGATCCAAACCATTTCCTCCATGCAAATGCAAAATAGGGTGTGACAGCTACATGTATATTTTCTTCAGGAGAAAAGTATAAGAAATTAGTTTCTTGCATATTAGGGAACTCTTTTCAGCCAAATTAAAATTGATAAATTATTCCATTACCTTTTCTTACAACTTGTCCAAATCACTTCATTTATATAATTTTTCTTGTTTGAATACTGAAGGGAAGTATGACTTTGGCATTGAAATAGCTTGAGAATGATTAAGAACTCATGATGTTTGGATCCTAGAATTTGGTTCAGCCTGTCAGTAGATATCTGACCTAAAGAATTCTGTTCATGGAAATAATTAAACTTTTCACTTTGTTAATTTTGCATGATTGTGTAAGTATACACATAGGTTTTGTTTTTATCAACTAGCAAGCATTTATTAAATGCCCAGTATGGTTTAGACCCTATCCTAGGTACATGTTGAAGTAAATGCTTTGGTTTTTTTCTTTCCACTTTTAGGATAAAAGGAGAATCTGTATAGCACAAGTATATCTTTTTGCTATTTTATATAGATATATTCTTTGCTTATGCCACTCTTTTCCTGTACTTAGAAGAGCATGACATTGTGAAAAAAGATTTCATGATGACTCCTCACATTTCTGCTGCAAAATCTGCTTGTTGAATGTACTTATTTCATGTTTTATGTAACACAGATGTTAATTTTAAAGGGTCTTCGCCAGGGATTGTGCAGGGTGCTATATGAGACAGCTTCTTTCAAATATCGTTTCCATAACAATATGATAGGGTTGAAGGGAAGATGGTTTTAAGGAAATTTCACTGTATCTCATTCATTCTCTGAAATTCAAATGCATTTTGAAGTAAGGCCTTATCACAATAAATCTCTTAGGCTGTATAGGTTCTCAATAAATATTTGTTCATTGATTAGCCAGATATATTATGAATTTTGTGGGTTTTACAAAATGCTCTTAGTTACTTCCTATATAACATTTTTTAAAAAATTAATCTTTGTCCTTATGGTACCAATAATTAATAATTAAATTCTGGAAACACAAAAAGAAACCATTCTATTGAGGAGAGAAAGGGAGAATAGTCTTAAGAGACTGATGTGGATGCATGAGGAACTCACTGATGAATTAGAATTTTTGAAGAGACATGTCTAGAAAATGCAACTGTGACAAATAATGTAAGATGAATATAAATGTCTGTCAAGGTAGCAGGAGAATTACGCAAGACCTGATAAATCTCTGAATGATAAAGAAAGATAAAGACAACCAAAAGTGTCATTGTTATATTGAAACAAAGGGAAGATCAAATAAGACGTAGGACATTTACTTTGGTTGGATGGGATGGAATTATGATGACAAAAGAAAGATAACCCTCATTTTCTTTTTCTTCATCCAAGAGGGATTGTTGGATTGGAAATGAGAGAACAAAAATGGTTTATAGGAAGTTGATACCCAGGAAAAAAGGGGGAAATTAAGAGAGAATATAGCCACTCTTGATGTTTCTAGTTGCCAGCTCCAAAGAACTACATTAAAGAGTAGTTAACTGGATGATGTGACAGTTGGATGATGTGACGGCTGACCTCTTTTCAGAAATTTGGTGAATATTGAAAGATAGAAAATGGGAGAAGGGACTGGAGAAGGGCAAATATTGTCTTTAATTTTTTTAAGGAAATGATTGTACTCCCAAAATAAAAAGTAGGCCAATGACTTTTATTTCAATTCTTGGTAAAATTCTAAACTGTATTATTAAAAGGAGGTTTAATAAATATCTAGAAAATGAAGCTGTGAGCACAAGAGCCATCATGATTTCATCAGTGGCCCTAGACAGAAGGATAGTGATAGACTCACCTTATTTCCTTTTTTGCTAAGGTTATTAGACATACAGATCAGGGAAGTACAACCCAATAAGCATTTATGGGTTGCTGCTATGTGCAAAGTGGTATTCTAGGTACTGAGGCTGTGAAGAATCAAAAATTTTTAAGTTCTTGCCTTCAGGGACCTTACCAGAGAAAGACAGCACATAGTTAACCATGCATAAGACAATTTGAGGTGGGATCTAATCACTAGGAGAATTACTAATCACTAGGAAAATTAGAAATAACTTTTTTTTTAACTTGAGCTAAAAGTTGACTGAAGCTATGACTTCTAAGAGGCAGTGGTGAGGAGAGTATTCCAGAAATGGGGAGATACTGTGTGAAGATACAGAAATAATTAAATTTAAATTTAATTTAATAATTAAATTTAAATTTAATTTCAGAGTTTTTAGATCTGGAAAGATCCATAGGCTATCTAGTTCAACTGAGGCCAAGAGAAGTCATTAGGGGCACATGGATTTTGAGAGAGGTGCAGTTTGAACCCAGATCATCTGCTTCCAAATCTCTTTTCACTGTAATACACTAATGCCAAATAGATGAAATGGGATTTCCATGAAGGTATAGGTCACATGTTTGCATTTACAGATGTCATAAAGCCAGAAATGATAGCTAACAGATTGCATGATAGTACATCTCCAAAAAAAGTTTCTACAAGTTAGACTGTTGGATGAAATCTATTAACATAAAGTTTCTGACTTTAAAGTTGTAGGCTTGTTCAAAAATATAAATTCCACACAAAATACTGGCTAGAATATTGGATGGCCTCAAAATCATACCCTATGAAGAGCAATTGAAGGAACTAAGTCTGTTTAGCCTAGAGAAGAATCAGCCAAGGGAACACATCATAGCAGCATTCAAATATTTGAAAGACTGTTTTGTAATGGTAGGATTAGCATTGTTTTACTTGGTCCCACAGGGCCGGCACAATGAATGGATGTTTCATATCAATAAACAGTTGTTGCATGAATATAATGTGCCAGGCACTGTGTTAAACAAGGTGCGCCTCATCATCAAGCCAGTCAACAAATATTTATTAGGCCCCTACTATGTGCAAACATTGGGCACAGTGCTTGTGTTTTTTATTTCATTTTCAAAGAGGACCATGGCATCAAGGGATGACATGACTTGCAGTTGACCTTGATTTGAGCAAGGGAGGGCTGTGCAAGATCACCAGCCTCACTTTCTTCTTCAGAGCCATCTGTGTCCAGTGGTCAGATATTCATTAGGATGACTAGACATGACCCAGGATGCAATGGGAGACCTTGGCCCTTTTAGGCTAAGGCAGCGGTTCTCAACCTTTGGGTTATGTTCAGTTTGTAACAATGAAAATATATCCTGCATATCAGATATTTACATTACAATTCATAACAGTAGAAAAACTACAGTTATGAAGTAGCAACGACAATAATTTTATGGTTGGGGATCACCACAACATGAGGAACTGTATTAAAGGGTCGCAGCATTAGGAAGGTTGAGAACCACTGGGCTAAGGCCTTTTCAGGTACTCACTTAGAGTGATGTAATGCCTATTCAATGAATAAGCCTCTGTAAGAAGTGAGTCTTTAATTAGCCACTTTAATTAGAAAAAGAAAAAAAAAGAAAAAAAGAAAGCTGGGAGGGGACGACCCTCAGGGTAACTGTTCAAAAGAGAAAGTTACTGTTGACAGCCACTCTAAGCCAGGGGGGCACAAAACACAGCCATTGAAAGGAAGGAAGGAAGGAAGGAAGGAAGGAAGGAAGGAAGGAAGGAAGGAAGGAAGGAAGGAAGGAAGAAAAGAAGGAAGGAAGAAAAGAAGGAAGGAAGAAAAGAAGGAAGGAAGGAAGAAAGGAAAGAAGGAAGGAAGGAAGGAAAAGAAATCTAACCAGTATACTCCAAGTCCATCAAATTTACCTTCCTTTGGAGAGTAGATGGAGAGGGAGAGGATGAGCTAAGTTACCCAACTGCAGCTCAGATCTACTCACAGGTTGTGTTTGTCCTTTATCTTAGAAGAGGACCGTGACATTAGGGAAATGATGAAACGTTCTGCAGTTGATTTTGATTTAAGTGAGGGAGGGCTGTTCAAGGTCACCAGCCTCACTTTCTCCTCCCAAGCCATCTGGGTCCAGTGGCCAGATATTCATCAGGATGACAGGAGATGGCCCAGGATGCAATGGGGGAGACCAAAGTTGTAGGGATACAAAGAACAGCAAAAAACAGTCCCTCCTCTCAAGGAATCTATTTGAGGGGAGACAACATGCTAATAGCTGTGTGTAAACAAGATGCTGTGCAATGTAGTATAACTTCAAATCTTCCACTTTTAAGGGAGACTTAATCATTTGTACTAAGTTTTGAGCATCTATGATTCTGCATAAATAGATTTGTGATTCTGATTGTGTTCTTAGAAGAATAAATAGATTTGGGTTGAATGCAGAGTAAAGTATTTGAATTATGGGTTATCATTAGTTTATGAAATAATGAAAAGGGTAACTGTCAGAAGATGTACACCCTATTGAATTAGTAATATAGGGTGTGATTTTTAAAAAAAAAACCCTCTGGGGAAAAAATGATTTACCTGATAATTGAAATAGTTCTTTTAGCTAACTATAAAAGTTACCCCAGACACTAGTATATCTAAAGAAACACTGTTTTCTTTCAAATATTTGGTTTTTAAAAAATGAAAATACAAAGGACTGTATTTCAATAAAGTCTGTCAAAGCAGACACACAAAAAACTTGAAAATTAAGTACTCTGAAAAGATTCTTTTCGGGTTTTTTGAGTGTCAGTAGAATTTGATGCCTGCTGTACTCTCATACACCATTGCTTTTGTACAGAAGAGTAAGCAGCTGTCCAATTGAGCATCTAATTGGTAAGCATGGGTTATTAAGCAAATTATTTGATTGGAAGATATTACTGATGTGATTTCTAAAGCTCTTCATCATATAACAGAAATTTTGCTGTGGGAAGAAATCTTAGTGCTCAGGCTATGTCTACTCATTGCTGAACAATTGAGATCATACAAACACAAGTAGAATATTACTGTTCCTTAGTCTTTTACTGGTTGACTGAAAGGCCTGTGGATACAGTTGATTTTCTAAGCAAAATGGTGGGTATTAGGGGAATAGTCAGAGAAGTGTCCTTACATGTCATAAATTGTTAAAGGTGGGCTTAGTGAACATCAAGCAAAGGGGGAAAGATGAACCCCTAAAGCCAGCAGGGCTCTATCAGTTAAAACTCATTTCTTTTTTTTGCCCTGATTATTGCACTGTTATATCAGGGAATGCTATTTGATATTGTTTACCTCTATTTTAACAAAGCATTTGGCCAAGTTTCTTAATGCGATATTATGTTAATAAGATGGAGATATAAGGCAGAGAGTAATATAATTCAGTGGATTCACAAATAATTGAATGATCATATGGAGAAAAAAATTGTTAAGTTGATGTCAGCTTGTAGGTAGGTCTCTGATGAAGTGCCTCAGGCATCTTTTCTTGTCCTTGTGTGTGCATGTGTGTGCATGTGTGTGCGCGTGTGTGTGTGTGTTTAATCAATAATTTGGGTGAAGCCATAAAAAGGAAACAATTTTGCAGACAACAAGAAGCTGAGAGGTATAGCTAATACATCAGATGACAAGTAAGGGTTTAAAAGATTGGAACAAAGGTCTGAATTTAATATGATGAAATTTAAAGAAGGGTTGGGTACAAAAAATTCAACTTCCCAAACATAAGATGAGAATGTCTTACTGTTCTCAGAAAACATCTTCTTAGTCAGTGCTTTACTTCCTCAATCTGCCTCTTTTTTCCTGACAATATTGTTAGAATCTTTCTTCTCCTAAATTTTGTTTTTTATTTGTTTGTTTTTGTCCAGGATTCCCTAAGTCCTAACAGTGCCTCTGGGTTCCTTCTAGCAGGATCATTTCCCTTAGATGAATCACGAGAAATTGACAGTGGTCATCAGGCTTGACAGACCTTGGGAGGCTATCTGTTATATCCAAGTACATGCCCCAGGGAGACTGTTAATGCCATGTTGACACTTAGCTGCCTTGTTATCCATCAGTGGTGAATCACTAAACCCCATCACTGGGCAGCTAGGTGTCACAGTGAATAGAAAACTGGACTTGACATCGGAAAGACTCATCTTCGTGAGTTCAGATCAGGCCTCAGACACTTACCAGGTCTGTGACCCTAAGCAAGTTATTTATCCTGTTTGCCTCAGTTTCCTTATCTGAAAAAATGAGCTAGAGAAGGAAATGCAAACCGTTTCAATATCTTTGCCAGGAAAACCCCAAATAGGGTCACAAAGAGTCAGACACGACTAGAAATGTCTGAAGAACAAGCCCTATCACTACATTTTTCCTTCCCCTGAGCCTTACTTGATGAAGTCTTTGTAGTTCTTTCATACTATTTAGCTTCAGGTTTTCATTGGTCCTTTTCTCTTCTTCCTCAGGATCCCATTCATCCAGCCTCTTCTTCCTTTTCACCCTGTCAAATGACATCCTGCAAGTGTCTTGTTAAAAATTCTTTGGGGTGGCTAGGTGGTGCAGTGAATAGAGCACTGGGTCTGGAGTAAGGAGGATTCAAATCCGACCTCTGACACTTAACACTTACTAAGTGTTTGACCTTGGGCAAGTCACTTAACCCCAATTGCCCTGCCTTCCCCCCTCCAAAAAGCAAAAACAACAATAACAAAACCTCTTTGAGGAAGCTTTCTTTTAACCTAAGCCAATATCTTCTGCCTCTATTCACTAATTCCTCCCGTTCCTGTTCTTTCACACACTCACTTTATATTATACTGACTTGCATATACATGTACATGATACTTGTAAATATCACATTTAAATTTACATTATGGACCTTCCAATAGCTCTCAATGTGTCTTGCATTTCTTTTGTATCCATCTAGCCTGAAACAGGCATTCAATAATGTTGTTGACCGACTAATGGTAAATTTGTCAGCCTAATTGATGACAAGGAAACAGGGATTTAACTTTGACTGTAGTCATTAACAATTGCTAATTCAATAAGGAAATACTGGAGAAGGCCAATCAAAAACCTTATAAATTGTGCCTCACAGGTTTTGCGACTAATTAATATTTACACTGAATAAATATTGGTTATTAATTATTTTAAAAGCCTATGAAATTGTACATATTTCCTGATACTTGGATAGGTTCTTGAGGAAAGTTTTGTCATAATTTAATCAACAGCTCTGACTCACAGGAAAACTGGAAATTTTTGTTGTATAACCAGAGTTGCCAAGAGCTAATTCAATTTCTCTTTTGAATGGCTGTTACTTACAATCTGATATTGACTATTACTTTTCATCAGCTGAAAGGAATCTTGCTAATAGATCTGAATGCAAGCCAGAGAAATCTCTAAAAGGAGTAGTTTTATATACAGCAGTTTTAATAAGCAAATGAATGGAACCTTTTATATAAGCAACAAAGGCAAGAAAGTACCCAACACAGTGAACATGCCTGACACCTCATACAAATGACCACAGAACAATGCTGGATCATGTCGGTCGCTAAAACCTCTTTTGGCAAGGTCAAATAAAAATAGCCTCAATTATTCAGCAGCCGTGAGTGCTTTTATTTTTTTTAACTGGTCTGTCAAAAACAACTGCTCTCTATTTCTAGGTATTCAGTAAATAAGCAAGGTGGCTCTTATGCTAGATTATAAGTATATTTAGCCATGTAGAAAAGTCATTGTTTATAGCTTGTGTTTTCAAGGACTATTAAAATTACAACAGGTAGTTAATTATTTTTTTTTTGCTTTTTTTTTGGGGGGGGCAGTTGGGGTTAAGTAACTTGCCCAAGGTCACACGGCTAGTTTTTTTTGTGTGTGTATGTGTTAAGTGTCTGAGGCCAGATTTGAACTCAGGTACTCCTGACTCCAGGGCCGGTGCTCTATTCATTGCGCCACCTAGCCGCCCCAACAGGTAGTTAATTAAATATATATTATATAGATGCATATGTGTTTGGGGAACAGGTATTTGAGTACTTTGAGTCAGGAAGATCTGAGTTTAAATACAATCTCAGACACTTATTAGCTTTGTGATCCTGGGCAAGTCACTTAACTCTGTTTGCCTCAGTTTTCTCATCTGTAAAATGTGGTTAATAATTACACCTACCTCTCATGGTGAGAATCAAATGATAAAATATTTGTAAAGTGCTTATCACAGTGCCTAATATATTGTAAGCACTATATAAATGTTAGTTTTTACTATTATTATTATTATTATTATTATTATCTACATTTCTACTAGATGTTATGATGTAATATGAGGGACTGCTAAATCACATACAGAGAATCCCCAAAGTCTTAATGCAGTTTTAATCTGTTAAGACTTAAATAGTTTTACCAAGCTAGTAAATATAATCATATTTAACATAAAGTTTAAATAGCTTTAATAGTTTAAAACTACACTAAGACTTTCGGGATAGTCTATATATATATATATATATGACTATTTGATTTGTTACAATCTATTAATATTACATCATGTTATATTAACAAATATTCAACTTATTTAAACAGTAACTATGACTAGTTTATGGCTGTATGTGGAGTCACATCATTATTGCTTAAATACTAGAAGATAAAATTGCTAATTTTTAAAGACATGTATTTCACAGCTATGGTCCCATGCAGTATATAAATATTTATCTTACTCTATCCTCTCTCTCTAATAATCATATATAGACAGATCATATAGATATGTAGATTCCTATAAATATATATGTGATTTCACTATCACTTATCACCTAGGAGGCATTTAGATAGATGAATAATTAGAGAATGAAATGAAAATATTTTATGTGAGAAAATCAAAGCACATAGTTGTAGTGCTGTACCAGTGAATGATATGCTCACTTTTAAGGTCACATAGTAAATTAAAAAAAAGGAGAGTCATAGTTCATATAAAGTTTTTTAAAATCTTGAATAAGGTGTCTGATATATGATGGTTCCTCTGTGGAGGATCTATGGAAAATATAAATGAGAATCACAGTTAGTCAACAAGCATTTTATTACGTACCTACTACATGCCAGGCGTATCAGGAATACAAAGAAAGGTGGGAAGCATCCCCTGCCTTCTCGAAGCTCATACCTTAGCTTGGCCTTTAAAAAGCCAAGGTCTCACACTACATCTGGAGTCATCTCTAAGTGGGCCCAGATGGCTCCAGAGGAGAAAGTGAGACCGGTGACTTTGCATTGCCCTCCCTCACTTAAATCCAGTTCACTTGCAAGTCATGGCAACACCTCCCTGACGTCATGGTCCTTTTTGAGAATGAAGGACAATTGGCAGCAACAACAGCAGCTTAAGAGGGGAGACTACATGTCTTCTTGACTGTGTACAACAGGATAATTTGAAAATAATCAACCAAAGGAAGATGCTGTCATTAAGGGGTATTAGGAAAGCCATCTTGTGTGAGGTGGGATTTTAGCTAGGACTTGAAGGATGCCAGGAAGGCCAAGAGACAGAGATGAAGGAGAAAATTCTAGGCATGAGGGAAAGACAACAAAAATGTCTAGAGCAGGGAGATAGACTGCCTTGATGAAAAGTCAGAGATTGTTTGTAATCTTCATGGATGGAGGAGACACTTATCAATGTAATCACAGGTCTCTTAACAGCGTAAATTAAAGTTTGTGAGTAGGAAATAAATTTAGATTTGTTGAGTGGAAAAAGCCCTGAATTTGGAATCAGAAGCCTTAGATTTGAATACTGACTCAGTTGGTTATTTCCTATATGATATGTGTCATCATTTTATCTCCTTGTAAGTCTCATTTTTCTCATATATACAATGAGAAGTTGGCAGAGTTCTAGCTTTAACATGTTTTGAAGTTTCCTTTGGGTGGTGGTGTCAAATTGAAATATAAATGAATGGCTTCAAGTTGACCTAGAAAACCATAAATTAGCATTACATATGTTATATTGTATTTTTATTTTCTTAAATATTTCCCAATTGCATTTTAATCTGGTTCCTCCCTTGTTTAGTTGTGGAGGCTGCATGGGCAGTGAGTTTGAAACCTTTGCCTTGTAGCATAATATCCCACCATCCTGAAATACATAATAGAAGGAGATTGTCTGAGATATCTGTGTTGATGACCCTTCTAACGCACAAACCCTGTACATCTTTGACTTAATCAAGCAATGACCCTTCTAAGGCACAAACTCTATAGATCTTTGACGTAATCAAGTCCAAAGACTGTCCAGTTGTCCCACTGGGAAATCACACTCAACAAATTCAAAACGGAGTTCGTTATCTTTTCCCCCTAAATCTACCACTTTTAAATCGTATCACTATCTGCCCAATCACACAGACTGATTGTAATCATATCTACTTCCTTACCCTTTCTATTTCAGTAACAAAGATGATCTGCCATCATTTCTTGAACCCACTACCTCCTCTCAAATTTTGTTGCAAACCTTTTTGTTTTTTCTCAACAATATGATTACAGTAACCTCTTCATTAGTCTTTCTGATTCCATTTAACTGTCTTGAGTCTCTTTTTCACACCGCCACCTGAATCTGATATTTAATTCTATTTCTGCTTCTTTGTACAGTACTAATTTCAGACACTTTCAGTTTCTGCCATATTAAATACAGATTTCTCATGCTGGCATTCAAGGCCTTTCCAACCTTTCCAGTTTTATTCATACTATTCTCAGCTCCCCTTTAAGAGGAAGCATTGGGTAGTGGATAGATCTGCTGGACTCATTCTTGTATTGTACTGTATGTCTGGCCATGGTTAAGTTATGACTGTGTGTCTATATGTCTGACCTTGGCTAAGTTATTTAATCTCTCCAAAGTTTCTCACCGGTAAAATGAGGGGGTTGAACTCTAGATAGACTCTAAGATACTTTCAAGTTCTAAATTTAGGTTCCTGTGTTCTGTTTTTTAACGTATGCTCTGGGAGCTCACAGAATCTCAGATTTAGAGAGAAATTCAAAATTCATCTATTCCTACCTACAACTGAACTAAATCCCTAATAAGTGATCATTTTTGTTCCCCTTTAAGATCCAATGTTAGAGGATCTACTGCTGGCTGAAGCCCCCCATTCCATTTTGGAATGGTTCTCATTTTAGAAAGCTTTTCCTGACATGGAGCCTAAATCTGGCTCTACAGCTTCCACTGCTTTCCTCGTTCTGGACTTGAATTCCTTTTACTCACCCTCATATGGCTCCAGTACTCTTTCCATTTTATTGATCCTTTTTTATACACTCCCCTATTTGACATTGTTCCCCTAGATTGTGGCAATCAGAACTCAACAAATTAATCCAGCTGTAGCCTGATTAGGGACAAATACACTGAGCTGGGATTCTCATTGCCTTCATTCTGGATACTGAGGAGTCCCTGAATGAGACTGAGTTCACATTTGCATTTTTGACCAATATATGTCACATAGTTGATTCTTGTTAAGCTAGATGTTCACCTCCCCAACCAGGTTTTGTTTATTGTTTTAAATGTGAATTACTGTCTAACCTTTCTTATGCACTGATTTTTAAAAATCTAAATATAGGATTTTACAGATTATTCCCATTAAGTTATACAATAGTGGATTCTGATTATCCTGGTTTGTAAAGATCTTTTCTAGATTTCTGACTCCCTTTAGTATGCCAGTTACCTCTCTAAGCCTGTGTCATCTGAAAATTTGATAGATATGTTACTTGTGCCTTCACTGTGCAAACTATTGCCAAAAATATCAAATATCACAGGACCCAGGACAGATCCCTGAGGCAATCCAGTAAAGAAAGATTGCCCTCCAAATTGACATCAACCCTTAAATGACTATTCTCTGAGTCCTGTCATTTAGCTAGCTCTGAATGTGCTTAACTGTATATCATCTATCCCACATCTGTCTAGACTATTCTCTAGAACAGCATAAGAAACTTCATCCAGTGTTCTGCTAAAATTCAGATATACCACATCTAAGATCTTTTGTGTACATGTATATCCCTTTCTCATCTCCTTCTGAGTTCAATAGTATCTACCTTTGCATTCCCTAATTTCATTTTTGACATTGTACCTTCTTGCCTAGCACATGTCTTTGCATGTGGCAGGTTGTACAAATAAATGCTTCCTGAATAAATGAATAGATATCCCCCTTATGGCTCAGCCACTTACTTAATGAAGACACTCCCTAGTTCTCACCATTATTTCAAACCTGCCCACAATTAAGATGTTTGTACCTAGTTAGTCCTAAAAAGAGAGAGAGAGAGAGACAGAGAGAGAGAGAAAGAGGGAGAGAGAAACCCCACACTTATCCTATTGATTGGATTCAGACTAGTTTTTATTAAATAATAATACTATTTTATAGCACTGTAAGGTTTGCAAAAACTCTTTATATATATATATGTATATATATGTATATAATATCATTTAATCCTCACAACAACTCTGTAAGGTTGGCATTATTATTTTTCCAATTCTGAAGAGAAAATTGAGGGCAAGAGGTTTAAGTGAATTAACCACGACACCTAGCTAGGAGGTGTCTGAAGAAGGATTTGAACCCGGGTCATCCTGACTCCAAGTCCAGTGATTTATACACTGTACCACCTACTTGTTTTAGTGAACAGAAAGTTGTAAGAATACAGATCTCAATTCTGGTCCTAGTTTTGAGAAATAAGCAACACAGGCCTAAACCCAAACTGCTGGTTCATTCTGAGTCACTCAAGATAGGACTAGAATGGTTTTATGTTCTGGAGGACAGAGGGACCTAAAGCCTTTTAAAAAATGCCCCAGTGTAGAACAAGCAGGTTATGGCCATCTTTGAATATGCTAATTATGAGTAAGCTTGAAAAAAGATAAATTACCTGTATTGATAAATTTCCTTTGATGTTGAGGGCTGTATTTCATAGACTCCTCTGACATTCAAACTGTTTCTATCTACATGTTCCCCTTTTTTCATCTATGAAAAGAAGTCTGGTTTGACCAGACAAAAATATTAAACTCTGAAATTCTACTAACTAGAATATTCTGTTTTTACTTTCTTCTGCTACTTACCTGCCCATTAACCTGCTTCTGCCTTCTTGTTATCCTTAATCCAGCCACTGTGATTTTTTTCCGGTTCTCCTATTCCATTATCTTTTTTTCTGGCTTCACTTATTTCCCTATCCAGTTTAGGCGGTTAAACCCCAAGTCAGTTAATGATATGCTTGGTACCATCCCAGAATTCTTACCCTACTTGGCCTTATACATTCCTCTATCAATAATCTGCAATTTTTGGTAACCCCCATCATCTTGTTCTCTTGGTCCAAAATTGCCAGATTTTGCTGGAGAATATAATATTACTTTTCTGAGTGAGTGCACTGTATATATGTGTTATCTGATTCCTTCTTTGTCCTCTCTATTTTTCAGGAATTCTTTCATTCTTATCTTCTTGAAACAGCTATTTCAGTTTTTCACATTCTACTCAACCCTTTCCCTTCACCCCAGCTGGACCTCCATTCCCCTTAGCTCACAGATCATCTCATCTTCTAGTGTTCTGAAAAAGTCAATACAATCTAACATGAGTTCTTTTAATTCCTATTTACCCCTAGAATCTCTTTATATCTTCATCCTTTTCTTCCATTACTGTCCTAGAAGAAATTTTTATCCTTTCCAAGCCTAGCACCTTGATGATGTTATATTTGCTTCTTCAAAATCTCACTCCATTAATTATCTCCTTTCTCTCTTTTATTTTTAATCTCTTTCTACTGGTCCTTTCCTCTTTCTCGGTTTCCACTCTTATCATTTAGCCTGTGAAGTAAAGGTCTTTCCAAGGGTGTGCAGATTAAACTTAAAAGTATGTCTTGTGTTTATTTCTGACCTCTCCACCTCAGAAAGCTGGCTGTTAAATATTTACCAGTCAGCTCTTTCCGTCCCCCTGGATCTTTCCCATTCTAAAAGAATTTACTTTCTATTGTCCTCATATTAAAGCCTTATTTTTTTCTTACCATTCACTGCCAGGAATCTCACCAAACCTTAAACTTTCTTTCACAAAAACTTAAACCCAGTTAACTCTGAAGCTCATAGATTGGACCACAATAAGTCCCTGGCCAAGCTCCACTTCATGACTGAATTTTAAGCCCTCTTGGCTTAGAGTGAATGTCTATGGTAACTGTTTCTCTTTGGAACAGCAACCCTGAGGGTCTTCCTCTCCCAGCTGGATTTTTTTTCTTTTTTCTAATTAAAGGGGCCTTCCCCAGACTCACTTCTTAAAGAGAACTCTTCTCTGAATGGTCATTACTTCACTTTAAGTAAGTACCTTAAAAGATCTTGGCCTGAAAGGGTCAAGGCCTCCCATCGCATCCCGGGGCATCTCTAAGTCATCCTGATGAATATCTGGCCACTGGACCCAGATGGCTCTGGAGGAGAAAGTGAAGGTGGTGACCTTGCACAGCCCTCCCTCTCTCAAATCAAAGTCAACTGTGAGTCATGTCATCATTTCCATGATGCCAGGGTCCTCTTTGAAAACGAAGGACAAACACAACAACAATCTCACCAAAGAAGTCTATGTTCATTGATTTCTCTTTCTCTCTAGCCAGTGACTTCTTAATGCCTTTCCATTTGTCTTTTAACTCCTGCTTGGCTGAAAGGATTGCTTCTTGCCAAATCTAGCAGCATTTTCTCCATCTTCTTCTTTCTAATATCTGTAGCACTTGGCAGTATTGAATACCTACTTCGTGAAATTCTCTTGGCTTCTTTGACACTTCATTGGTGTCAAAGAGCTTTCTCTTACCTTTGATCACTCCATTTTTCTGGATGACTCCTCTTCTCTTGACCCCCTAAGTGCAAATATTCCCCAATATTCTGTCTTTAATGCTTTTCTCTCCACATTTCTTCCTTGGTGACTTGCACCCATTCTTATGCCTTCACCCATCCATGGAGATAATTCTCAAATACATATCTCTACGTCCAGTCTTACTGCCTTAGTTGCAGAGCTACATTTGTTTCCCCATATACACTTCCATCTGAAGATCCTGGTACCCTGAACTTAGCATGCCCGAGGTTAAACTTGTAATCCTCTCCCAAATCAACACCTCATCCTGACTTTCTTATTCCATTTAATGGGATTATTATATTATCATTATATATTATTATATTATATATAATTATATATTATATCATTATTATTATAGGACTATTTTCCTAGTCATTCAAGCTTCAAATCTTGGATGTATCTTTGACCATTCACTCAATACCCCACCCCAAGCCTCCTTCTGTCCCTAGTGGGGGTACATTTTGTTCCATGGAGTTGAAAGCAAATAGGGCAGCAGATGCGAAGTGAAGGCTGATATTAAATGTCATTACATTCATACATGTATTCTGATGTTGATGATGATGATGATGATAATATTGATAATTCCTGACATTTATGTAGCACTTAAAGGTTTGCAAAGTGCCTTGCGAATAGTATCTCATGTGATCCTCACAGAAACCCTGGGAAGTTGTTGCTGTCATTGTCTTTATTTTACAGATGAGGAAACTGAGGCAGAGAATGGCTAAAAGACTTTTGCCCAAGTCACATGTCTAGTAAGTACCTGAGGCCAAATTTGAATCAGATTTTCCTGATTCCAGATCGAGCAATGATGATGATGAGAGGCGATTCAATGAGATGATGCTTAGGTGATTCCTCTTAATTTCCTGTGATTCATTTCAACATTTGAAATTATTTATTTGATTGTATAGTATTTCCTAGGCACACAGAAAGGTACTATTGCAAAGTGGTTAGAGAGCCAACTTCCAAATCAAGAATATCAAGGTCTCCAAGGTCCTGTCTCTTACACATTCTTGGCTACGATGAATTTAACTTTTCAGAACCCAGGAAACCCTAAGATCGCAACTGCATAACAGTTGCAAATCTGCGTTGGTAAAAAGAAGTTACCTTCAACAGTGAAACCAGATTTTTTAAAATGCTAGACCTTGTGCTAGGTGAAAGTAAAAACAAAAATAAAATTCTTTCCTCCTGAATCCCTTAGGGCCCCCCCTTATTAGACTTGCCTGATTTGGATTTGTATTATTGATCCATTTGTCTCCCCCAAATTCTCCCACCCATTAGATTGTTAGTCTTTTGAGGCCAGGATTGTCTCTTTCTTACCATTTCTCCCTGTGTAGAGCCTAGTTTATATAAGGCACTCAAAATGAGTATTTGTTCAGTTAACTCAATAGTAGTTGGTTTCTTAGAAGAGGATTTTAAATAAAATCTAGTTGCCTTAAAATGGTGGCTGTGCTTCCATTCAGAATTTTCTCCCATATTCTAGCTTGGATCCTCAATATATTTTAGTGATGTTGCTCATCATTTGTGAAGAGGACACCATCAGCAATAGGGCATGTACCTTGAGTTATGTTTCCTATACTGATGATGGCTTTGCATTGATTTGCCCACATCCTGTTATCCAGCTTTCTCTTTGACCATCAGTATGCATTTAAGAGGCTAGTCTCAATGTTAGTGTGCATTCATGAAACAAAGCAGAGTTGACCAGCTCACAAAACAGTCATGACCTTGACTTTAAAGAGCTATATATCAGTGTGAGCTATTATTAGTACAGAACCAGCTGAGCCAATCAGACACAGGTATATCAGAAGTTCTTTGGACAGGCTAGAAAGGGGGAAGAGAAAGGAACAAAAATGCTTACCAAGATAGAATAAGAAAGGAACTGGGAATGTGTAGTTGATGTAACTTCAAGCAAATGAAGGGTTATCATGCAGAATACATAGGTTTATTGTCCTCTAACACCATAAAAACCTCCAGAGAAAAAACTATGTTTACATTTAATCTAAAGAGTTTAGATTAACAGAAAAAATTTT
>CM053596.1:105310709-105328804 GCA_028646575.1 Pseudocheirus occidentalis
TGAAGAGGCATATACAAATTGATGCTAAGTGAGAAGAGCAGAACCAGGAAAAATTTGTACAGAGTCACAGATACATCATATGTGTGATGACCAACCTTGATAAACTGGACTCAGCAATGCACAGTTAAAAGACAACTCTACAAGTCTCAGAATGGAAGGACATATCTACATTCAGGGAAAGATCCAGAAAGACCAGAGTTTAAATGGAGACTGAAGCAATACATGATATCGTTCTTTTCTATGTTTGGTCTTGTTTCTTTTTTCCCATTGTTCACTCCATTGGTTACAACACTTCTATACAACCAGGCTATTGTACAATGTGAAAGAGCTTGCAGATCCTATACATGGTTGTTTGCCACGATGGCGGGGTCAGGGGGGAAGGAAGGGGAGAAAATCTGAAACTCAAGTGATTCTGGAACTGAATCTTGTAAACTAAAAGTGAACAAACAAGTCAATTAAAAAAATTAAAAAAAATAAAGGGGGTGGATTCAATAATCTCTATGATCCTTTTAACTCTAAAGTTGTGATTCTCTGAGGAAGAGATTCTCCCAGCTAGGGTAATCAAAGAAGGCTTCATGGAGGTGATGGGATTATTTGAGCTGGGACTTGAAGGACGGGTAAAATTTTGAAAGGTGAAAACATGAAGGAATGATATTCTGGGCAAAGGGAATGGGAAAAGGTGTAGAGGTAAGGAAGTACAAGGTATAATGAGGAGATACTGAATAAACCAACCTGTTGAAATAAGGTTCACATAAAGGAATAATGTGAGGAAAGGCTGAAAAGAGATTGGGAGTGGGTTGGTAAAGGCCTTTAATTTCAGGTTGCAAAGTTTGGAATATATTTTTAGGCAATGAGGAGATATTGAAGATTTTAGACACAGAAGTAGCGAGCAAAGAAATTGGGAATGTGGGGAAAACTAACGTGGCATCATCACCAAACACATTTGAACTCTCCATGTATGACATAGGACAAAGACTTACTTTAAGTCCAGCAGTAAGCAGGTTGAGATAGAGTAGGGGAAGTATGGACACCACTACAAAAGTTCATGTACCTCTCCCCGACACAAAGCTGCACAAAAGTAAATGTACCAATGCACATACATCTATAATTACACCCCTAAGCACACACAGGTTGGGTTGCTATACATCAAACAAACTAATCTGGGCCTACACTTTAAGGAATCTTCATTTCACCCGTGACTCATCCATAGGGCAGAGACATAAGGTGGAAAGCCAGAATTCTTGGCCTTGTTTCTTGGTGCTTCAACCTACAACCTGAAAACCATACCAACCAAATATTGGGGTCTCCATTCAAGTCAACTATGGCTATAGAGACAGGGATAAATGAACACACACATAATATGTATATATGTAATTATGGATGTATATGGATGTATATGCATGTAAATGTAAGAAAATTTTGGGAAAACCTATTTGAACTATGCAGAGGGATCTCTGAGGCTTTTGTTGCTACTATCTCTCTCTCATCTCACCTTTGCCGGATGCCAGGAAGCCATGGCCCTTTCTGGACTCCCAGCTGTGAGAAGGCCCTGTGTCCTGGATTGGGGGATGGAGGAAAAGACTGTTGGCAGGAGAAAAGAGAGAGAGAGTGAGGCCTGGACAAGCTCATGGGGCAGTATTTTCCCCAACTCCCCAGTTAGCTCTTGTTGCTCCCTGGGCCCCCAAACAAGAGGCCACTCAGAGAATATGGCTCAGAAACAAGGCACCATTGTATGTAAGGCCCAGGGGCTCTCCTGAGGCTCTGGTGAGGGACGGAGACAAGAGTAGCCTCACTTGGCCCAACAAGATCTAGACTAAAGCTGGCACCTGAAGAGGGACAGTTTCCCAAGCAGCTTATCCAATCAAAGTACCCCCGGAAAGTTCAATGGGAGACAAAGTCTTCCCCTTCCTGCCTAATTAGATGTTCCCAGAACCTCTTCACTACCAGCCCCTGTCCTGGAGTTGCCCTCACTGAAAAGAACTGGTTGTCCCCTTATGGCACTAATCCTAACCTTCTCTCAGTTTGCTGAGGCCCTGAAACAGAATGGAAGTCTAATGTGGAGCAGCCTGGAGAATCAGAGAAAAGGACCCAGGAAAGACTGTCTTGCTTGGCTCTGACACTTACCAAGACACTGACTTCCTTCTCAAAAGACTCCACATTCTTCTTGAAGGCCAGACCTCAGGCAGCCCTGGCCCTAGTGTCTCTGACTGGTATGTCACACCCATGTATCACATTCTATAACCCTGTGACCTTTACTGACTTCTGCAAATGCTTAGTTTTCCATCTTTAGAGAGGAGTCTACATGGTATTTGAGGGGAATCAAGGAGCAAATTCAGGAAAGAAAAAAGAGCCCAAGATTCCCTTCAGGAATGGCTAAAACCCACTTCATATCTAGCAGGACCTGAGGGGTCACACTGGTATGTGCTCTCAGGAGAAGACACTAACTACCATGACCTTTGGAAGCCTTTGTTTTCCATTCATACCATCTCTCATCCTCGCACTAGAGGAAGCTAGATGTCACAGCAAAAAGAGAACTAGGCCTGGAATATGGAAGATCTGAGTTAAAAGCCAACCTCCAACACTTACTGGTTGTGTGACCTTAGGTAAGTCACTTAATCTCTATTTGCTTCAGTTTCATTAATTGCAAAACAGGGATGATAACATTAACTACCTCCCAAAGCTGTCATGAGGATCACAGTAGGTGCTATATAAAATGCTTATTCCTTTTCCTTGTACCATTCCCATCCCCTCTTTCCATAAGACAGTCAAACTGGTTCTCATTATTTAGAAAGCAAGAACAAAAAGGGTGTCATTTACAGGTTGCCTTCCAATAGACCCCTGACAATGCATCCCCCTGGCCATGAAGTCCCTGGCCATCTTCCTGACACTTCATCCTGCTACTTCTACTTTATTGAAGCTGGACCTCAAATAACCAAGCCCTGTAAGAATTAAGTCACTCAACTTTGGAACTCCTACCCTGGAGCCATGCTACACTGATCAGTGAGTCCATTTTAACAAACTTTCCTGACAACTGGATTCACAGAAGTCATCTTCACCCCATGCTGTCACTCTCCACTTCTTGCTCTAGAAATATGACTCAACTCAGCATTACCATTTTTTTTTCCTGAAAAGGGTATGACATTTCATTGCTCTATGGCTCCCCACACCATTCTTTGATTTCCCAGACCAAAACATTTTTTCCCTACCCACCACTTTCCTGAAGGTTACCATCTGATGTTAGAATTAATCAACCAACACTTATTGGAAATAATGGAAATTCCTTGAAGACAAGGAATGTATTCCTTTTGTATTTATATCCCTAATACTTAGAATGGTCCTTGTCACTTCATAATGCTTAATAAATGTCTTTTCATTAATGCATTCATTCTTTCATTTAGCAAGGACAGAAGAGAACCTGACCCCTTTTCATAATTAAATGAGCCATTATGGCTGTTCCATGGCTTGTGATCTGTGTCAGTCCATCCCCAGAATGAGATGGTCTAGAAGTTGGAGATCTCCTTGGAAAAAGCCATCTACACTCAATGCCTTCACCTCCTCCTCTTTCATTCACTTCTAAACCCTCTGAAATTTGTCTTCCCTTCTCATCACTCAACTGAAATTGCTACCTCCAGTTACCAATAATCTAATTACCGAATCTAAAGGCCTTTTCTCAGTCCTCATCCTCTTGACCCTTCTTCAGCCACTGACACTGTGAACCACCCTCTTGTCTCTAGGTTTTCATGACCCTGCTGTCCCCTGGTTCTTTTCCCTGTCTGACAGCTCCTTCTCAGTCCTCTTTGCTGATTCATCATTCATGCAATGCCCACTAATTGTAGGCGTCCCCTTTCCAAAGCTTTGTCACTGTCTTCTCTTCTATTTCCATACTCTGTCACTTGGTGACTGTAACAGTTCCTATGAATCAATTCTATTACCGAGGCAGATGACACTCAAATCTACACATCAAACCATAGTCTCCTGTCTATTGGATATTTCAAACTGGATGTCCCACCAGGCATCTCAAACTCAGCAAGTCCAGAGCAACATGTTATCTTTCCCCAAAAGCTACTCCTCTTCCAAACTCCCATATTACCATTGTAGGTATGACCATCCTTCCATTCCCCCCCAATCCACAACCTCCCTTTCATCTTTCACTCCTCACTCTGACCCCACATGTTCAATGAGTGGTCAAGTATTGCCATTTCTATGCCTTTTCATCTTTCTCATCAATTCCACACCATCTCTCACATCCCACCTCTTCTCTCCACTTCCCACAAACACCACCCTAGTTTAGACCCTCATAATATCCTCTTCTCACCTGGACTATTGCAATACCTTCGAGTTTGCCTACCTCAGGTTTCTCTCAAGTCTAATCCGTCCTCCACAAAGCCTCTAAATGATTTTTCAAAAACACAGGACTGATCATATCTCTACTTTGTTCAATAAGATCCAGAGATAACCTTTTACCTCTAGGATTATATATAAATTCCTCTGACATTTAAATCTCTTCACAACCTGGACCCTTCCCACCTTTTTAGTCTTTCCTCTGTGTGCCACACAGTCCAGCCACTGAAATTCACTCAATATTTCTTCTGCATTTCTGTGCCTTTGCCTTGACTGAATACTGTCCCTCCTCGGTTCTGGCTCTTAGAATTTCTCATTTCCTTCCAAAATCAGTGTAGGCAAGACTTTTTCAGAAGGAACTGCTAGTGCCTTCCCTCCCCACAGCAGCATAAGTACATTTATATTGTCTCTACTTACAGATACACATACTATCACATGGCTTCAATGTAAATTCCTTAAGGACAGGGATTGTTTCACTTTTTCTTTGCATTCCCAATGTTTAATACAGTGATTGGTGCACATGCACGCACACACGCACGCACACACACGCACACACACAGTAGATTAATAAATGCCTGTTGACTGATTGATCCCTACTGGTCTAAGGATGGGAGAAGGCAGAGCAGGTGTTGTTTTCAATTTAGGCCCACTGAAAGAGTAGTTCCTATACCTAATTTCCCTTCTCCTTAGCCCCTTATTCTCTTTATGGCCCTGCCTTAATTGTGTGTGTGTGTGTATCAAATTTCCTCTCTTCTCTATTTAATTTTTTCATTCATCTTCTACTATACTTTTCCAATTTCCTTCCCCAAATACCTCTAATCACGAGCATTCAAAGTCTGTCCCAAAGATATGTAAGGGCATATATAAGCACAGACACACACAGAGGAGAAAATGGTGTTATCCTTGGGTGAGTGTTTATCTATGTGCTGAAAAATTAAATTATCAACCCTTAGAGCAAACGGCTCCCTTTCTGCCATAAATGAAGGATTAGCTGCTGAATCTAGAGTTTCACCAGATACTTTGAGAAGCATTTTTTTCAGTCTCTCCTCCTCTACTGTCTCATTTCTTACAACCTACAAACACGTCCATGTCTCCCTACCCTAAAAACACCCTTGTTCAGTCCTTCCCTCCCTGCTAACTATTGTACTCTATCTCTTCTGCTCTTTGTGGTGAAACTCCCCAAAATCACACTATTAAGAGGTGACTCCACTTTCTTTCCTCTCACCCTCTTCTCAAACCCCTGGAATCTGACTGCTGATCTTACTCCACCAGAACTGTTCTCTCCAAAGTTATTAATGATCACTTAGCCACCAAATCCAATGGCCTTTTCTCAGTCCTCATTCTCCTTGACCTGCCTGAAGCCTTTGACATTGATGATCACTCCTCGTTGATTCTCTCTTCTCTCTAGGTTCTTAGGATGCCACTCCTCTGGTTCTCCTCCTACCCCTCTGACCACTCCTCCTCTGTCTCTGTGTTCTTTGCCGTTTTCTTCTCCAGATCACACCCTCTCACCTTAGGCATCCTGCAAAGTTCTGTCCCAGGCCCTTTTCTCTTCTCCCTCTATACTACTTCACTTGGTGATCTCATCATTTTCCATGGATTTAATTACTCTCTCTGTGCTGATGATTCTCACATCTACCTATTCTGCCCCAAACTCTCTGCCGACCTCCCATCTCACATCTCTGATTGCCTTTCAGACATCTCAAACTGAATGTCCAGTAAACATCTTAAATATGTCCAAAACAGAGCTCATGATCTTTCCCCCATCAATCACACAGACACAGACACAGACACACACACACACACGCGCCCACGCACACACCCCTTCTCCATTACTGTAGAGGCTACATCATCCTCCCAGTTCCTCAGGCTCACAGCCTTGGACTCCAAGCTCCTGGATTCCTCACTATCTCTCAACCCTTGTATTCAAGCTGTTGCCAAGGTCTGCTGATTGCACCTTTGCAGCATCTCTCATGTGCACCCCTTCTCTCCTCTGACACCTCACACCTGGACTACTGCCATAACCTGCTTGTGGGTCTGCCTGTCTCAAGTCTCTCTCCAATGCAATCTACGCTCCATTTAGCCACTAATGTAATTTTCCTAAAGCACAGGTCTGATCATGTCACCCCTCTCTTCCCCACCTCCCCCCCAACCAATAAACTCTAGTAGTTTCCCATATTGCCTTTGGGAGTAAATACAGACTGTTGTGTTTGGCATTCAAAGCCCTTCATAACCTAGCCCCTTTCTACCTTTCCAGTCTCCTTGTACTTTACTCCCTGAAATAGACCCTTCAGTCCATTGACGTTGACTTACTGGATGTTCTATGAAAAAGACACCCCATCTCTCAGCTCCGGTCATTTTCTCTGTCTATTCACCATACCTAGAATGCTCTTCCTCCTCTTCTCCAACTACTAGCTTCCCTGGATTTCTTTAAGTCCCAACTAAAATCCGTCCTTCTACAGGAAATTTTCTACTACTACCCCCTCTTAATTCTAGTGCCTTCCATCTATTAACTATTTCCCATTTTTCTCATTTGTCTTTGCTTATTGCCTCTGCCATTCAATTGTAAGCTCCTTGAGGGAAAGGGCTGTCTTTTGCCTCTTTTTTTGTATCACCAGCCCTTGAACAGCACCTGGCACATAGTGGGTGCTTAATAAATATTAGCTAATTGATATCCATCATTCCTGTCCACAGAAAAAGGAAGCAGGAAACATGATTGGGTTTGGTATAGGAACCGATAATGAATGGAACTAAAGACCAAAATTTCAGAATAGATGTTTAATGTGCTGAACAAAACTTACCATATTTCTCCAAAACCTATCCTTCTCTTAAATATTGCCATTTCTACTGAGAACGCTACTATCTTCCAGGCACCTGGATTCCCAACCTCGAAGTTATCCTCCATTCTTCGTCGTTCCCCACCCCCATGTATCCAATCACTTGCCACATCTTATTGATTCGACCTCTGGGACACCTCAGGTACCTGTCTGCTTCTCTCTGCTCAGATGGCCACCACCCAGGCTAGCTCAAATCCTCATCAGATCTTGCCTAAACTATTGAAGGAACCTTCTATTTTGTCATCCAGCCTCAAGCTTTTCTCCTCTCCCATTCATCCTCCACACAAATCATCCTCCAAAGTAATTTCCCTAAAGCATAGGGTGCACAGCATTCTCCTGCTCAATAAACTCCAGTGGTTCCCTATTATATCTAGAACCAAATACAAACTCTTCTGTTTGATATTTAAAACCAACCTACTTACCCTGTCCTATGATACAGTTTCTTGCTTGCAACACTTTTTGGTCCAGCCAAATTGGTTCCCTTACTATTCTTCATGAACAACATTCCCATCTCCTGTCTCCAAACTCATGCATTTGTTGGGCCCCTCACATGCACTGGCTACCTCCACACCTTACAATTCTTAGTTTTCTTCAAAGTATCACCTTCTACATGAGGTCTTTATCACCCCAGCTGCTACTGTCTTCCCCCTGCAAAAACAAAAACAAAACAAAACAAGCAAAAAACCTTGTATTTATTTTGCAAGGTCCTCAAGGCAAGAGCTGGCTCATTTATTTTTTGTCCTGTATTCTCAGTGCCTAGCACAGCACCTGGCATAGAGTAGACTCTCAAAAATGCTTTTTGATTGATTGAAGCCTGAGCAAAACCAGACCCAAGAATTATATTATTCTTATCTGAATGAATTGTGAACCATATCACAGGTTTTAAAAAGAAGCATCTAGCAAAAGCAATTTTAACACGGAATGCCTGTATATTTTCTAAAACTATAGAGCCGTGAAAAAAACCAGATCATACAAATTATTCTGAAATCCAAAATCCTGCCCCAAACTGACATTTCAATTATTTAAAATCCGTAGCTTTGGAATAAAAATGGGGAGAATGGCAGAGTATATAGAACAATCGGCCCAAATTAGAGAGAGCTATTCTTTCAGGGGCCTTGCTCTTGTCCTTAATAATGCTTTGGCAGCAATCAGGACTTTACAGCAGTGGTTAGAGTAGATTCTCTTGTGTTCTGCAAGCAGACAAGAGGAGATATGCTAATACAACAGTGGCAGCGGGTCCAGAGCTTCTGTTTTCCTATTGGTCAGTGCCAGAGTGCAGCCCATTGATGTTAATTGCATGGGGGGCAAGGGCACCTCTTGGTAACAGGAGGGAATCAGCCCTAGAATAAAGGCCTCCGCTGTGGGCTCACATGTCAATATTTATACCCCTTTCTGGGACAGGCAACAAAAATATAAAGGGACAAAAGAGGAGGCTTGGTCAAAGCCAGACGGTGATGATGTCAGTCTGAGAAGAGCCAACCAACAACCTTTTGGCCCTGAAATCTTGTGTTCTGACTGTTGCTCAGAGGTTTCTGATGGAGGAGAATTTCCATTTTGCAGATGCCTTTCGATTATTAACAAGGAAGGATCGGATCCTTTGCATGTTGATTTAGGTGTTTCAAGGAAGGCAGATGACTTTGATCAGAAAAACCCCTATGCATGCAGACTCCTGAACCTGAATCTGTCATCCTTACTAGGGCTGCCTGGGGCTGCCCTGAGCCAAAAACATACACGGAAACCTGAATATCAGGCACCAGATTCTCAGAGGAAGATGAAGCGTATGTGTCTGGGGGCAGGGCTGGGAAGAATTAAAAGACCTAACTTCCTTCAAGGCTCAAGGCATATGCCACATGCACCACCTCCTCTGGGAAGCCTTTCTTTGTCCCCCATTTGTTAATTCTCTCTCTTTCTTCAAAGTATCTTAATCACATTCGTGTGATATCACTCCAGTAGAATGCAAGATCCTTGAGGGCAGGGGTTGCTTTCTATTTTGTATGTTTTTGTTTTTCATTTCATATCATCAATCTGCAGAGCCTAGCACTGTGCCTTACTTCAAACAGATAAATTCTTGTTGGCAGACAACCCCTCCTGGTCCAGAGTCCAGGAAACTCCTGTAACAGTGCTGAAGGGATTATAATATGACTACGTAGCTGGGTGGCACAGTTGATAAAATACCTGGCTTGGAGTCAGGAAGACTTGAGTTCAAATCCAGCCTCAGAGACTTACTAGGTGTGTGATCCTGGGGAAGTCACTTAACCTCTGTTTGCCTCAGTTTCGTCATCTGTAAAATGAGCTGGAGAAGAAAATGACGAGCTACTCCAGTGTCTGTGCCATGAAAACCCCAATGGGGTCATGGAAAGTTGGGCATGACTTAAACAATACAACAGCATGCTGATACAGCCCATGTTCCACTGCATGGACACGCTCACTGCTTTTTAGAATGTATTTGGAGTCAAACACTGGCGGTATTTAGAAAACAGCATTGTGTTTGTGTTAGTGCCCAAAGCCCTAAGCAACATTTCCTTCTTCTTCAGCCATTTATTACATACATTTCCTTTAGACTGAAATTCATGGAATAGGTGTCTCTCCAGGGTTTTCCAGTTAGCACAATAATGAGCTCACTCTCCTCTGTAATGAAAACCACTTCTAATTTCTGTCCCTCTTAACCTGTTGTTGTTCAGTCATGTTGCTCAGTCAACCAAAGTGCCGCCTTGAGAGGGAACTCAGCACTTCTCTGTTATCTACCCTCGTATAGAGGTCGTCTCACCCAATAGAACATACGCTCCTTTACTGTGAGGATAGTCTCCCTTCTGTTTCAATATCCTCAGTGCCTGGCACATAGTAGATGCTCAAATATGTTTTTTGATTGATCGATTGATTTTCCAAACCCAGACACTAAATCTATGCATTACCTTAAGCCAGTCACTGCATCTCTGTAATGGGAATAGGAATTTAAAGAACTTCCCCTGCCCCTTAATAATTAAGTCTAAGGGAATTTGAAGACCTTCCCCCACTTTGAAAAATATACTCTGCCCCCTAATAGGCTGAATGTTATCACGTGGAGCCTGTGGTGGGAGGGGTTTGCTGGAGGGTAGAGCAGAGCCCATAGGAAGCTGAGAGTCAGAGTAAGCTAGACAGCTGGGAGGAGAGTTTGTTTCCAAGGGAGACAGATAGCCTTGTGAGTAAATATTGGTCTTGTATTGATATGTGGGAAGGCTAAAGGATGGTGTGGCTCTCTGTTACATTGTGGTGCATTAACTTCCATGTTGCTATGATTGATTCGGTTTCCTGTTGGGATTCAGTTTTATGGTATCTGAACGAATGTTTTGCTTCTCTCTTCTATATGAAGAGTCTGTTATATTTTGCAGTTGAGCACCATGCAGGTATATTTATAGTGATCATGGACACTGTGAATATTGCATTGGAACTACAGTCTCCTGGTCATTAATTTCCCTATGTATAAAATGAGAGAGGTGACCTCCAGGGTCCCTTTCAGCTCTATCCATGTGGTATGTGCCAATGGGAATCAATTTCCTTGTCTATAAAATGAAAGAGTTGGTTTAGCCCTAGTTGACATTTGGGGTCCTTTCTAGATCTAACATTCTATGTCATATGTACTATTGGGCATTAGTCTCCTTGTGCATAAAATTACAGAGTTGGTCTAGCTTTAGATGAGCTCCAGCTCCCTTTGACCTCTAAGATTCCAGGTCATAGAAACTACACTGAATAATGATACATGACATTTAACATTAATAGTTCATAAATGGTCATGTTGTAGTTGTGGCCTGATTGTTCATGAAGTCTGATTATTAACTTGAACAGATAAACCTATTCCCCAGTAATTATGACCAAACAAAAATTTATTTTGGTAATTAAACAAATTCAATAACATACACTTATTATGTGCTCTCCATTAGAAATACAAAGATGAAAATTGAGACATTCTCATATTCAAAGAGATTACAATTTAATGGGGAATTAAGGGGATATGATGCAACAAATATGTCTGACTCAAGATAATATGACGGGGCAAAGGAGAAATCCATATGAAGTGTTTCAAGAAAATTTGAGGAAGTCATGTCTACGTAACACATATGTTCAATTCTTGAACTCAAAGATTGCAGCATAGAATAGGTTCTAATAAACCTTTCTGGAGGGATAGAGTACCTGGCCTGAAAGTCAGGAAGACTCATTTTTCTGAGTTCAAATCTGGCCTCAGACACTTGCCAGCTGTCTAAACCCTAAACAAGTCACTTAATCCTGTTTGCCTTGGTTTCCTCAACTATAAAAAATGAATTGGAGAAGGAAATGGCAAACCACTCCAGTATCTTTGCCAAGAAAACCCCAGAATGGATCATGAAGAGTCAGGTAGCACTGAAACAACTGGAAAACATTAAACCTTTAGATAGCTGTTGGAGGAAGGAGGGTAGTTACAACTTAGTAATTTACTTGCCAGGTGACCTTGGACAAGTAACCTAAGACTTACTTAGTTCCCAGACTCGGGAAAAAGAGATCATAACATAAGCTACACTTGCCTCAAAGGATTGTATATCGTCTGAGCATGCATATTATTATTCAAATATAAAGAATGTCCAGGTGTTGAATGCTTTCTGTAGTTGAAGCTAAAAGGTCTAATGTGAATGCTTTTCTCTCTCTCTTGCTAACTGTGGGACCCTGAGTAAGAAAGCTAAGCTCTCTAAACCTCAGTTTCTTCCACAGTAGAAATGAAAGGGTGAGATCAGGTAACCTCCAATGTCCTTCCCAACCCTAAATCTGTGATCTATAATAGGATGTGTCATCATAGGATGTGTGGTACAAGGAGAATTTATGACATTCATCTCCACTTAGTGACTGCTTTCTTTCACCTTCCTACCAAAACTAAGGTGATTAGGAGTAACCTCTGAGGATCTCCAAGGGGGTAGAGTGCTATGCCCAGATGCTCTCCCACATTAGTCTGCAGGGCGCCTGGGGAGATGTAGCAGATATTTCTTTCTTCTGGGCTCTGGAATGGACATTTCCCATCATGCAGTGGTAATCAGCCTGATGAAATAACTGATTGTCTCCTTGCAGGTCACTTGCCAAACAGATGATGAGAACTCAGGCCTTTGGACCTGCCCAACCTTAGCTTCATTATCACCCCAAGGCCCTCCCATTTACCAACACTATATTAAATACTTATTAAAGGGATATCCGTGGGTAGGGGACATCACTGGATGTGGCTACCAGCCAACCACTTTGTTCACAATGAATCTGTCTGATGGTTATGGCAGATCCATCAATATCAGTGATCAATATTATGATTAAGGTCAACAAGGCTGACCAGCAGTATTTAATGGGCATCCATCCTTACAGTCTCTGGTTTGGCTAAATTCCATCCCAGACAATGAGATGAGACAACCCTTAGAGGAAAACTAAGAGAAGTCCTAGTGGTCTGATGTCTACATAATTTTCACAGATGGGGACATCTTCATACATAAGGAAGCCAGGGAATAAAGCATCAATATCTCTTGGTTACATAAAACAAACAAGCTTGAAGGAGCACTGGGTTTTCCATAGCTGTCTTCATGTAGTCTCCCAGATTAGACTGTGAGCTCCTTGAGAGTTGGTACTGGGTATTTGTTGTTGTTGTTGTTTAGCCATTTTAAAATATTCTCAGTATTTAGCACAATGCCTGGCATATAGTAAGCACTTAATAAGTGCTTGTTGATTTGTTGACTTATTTAAGGATATATCTAGATCAAAGAGAGGACCTCAACAGAGGTAACTACTGAACCTTCTCTGCCCTTTTAAAACTATCTCTGCCTGCAAAAGGAAGAATAGTCACAGCTGTTGCACCACTGGGATATAGTTCAATGTGGCAGCTGCTGTACCCCCATCAACAGTTGCTGGGTTTGGCAGCTGTGATGGGAAGTAAATAAAATCCTGGTTTCCCTTGCCACCTGGTCATCATGTTTCTCTTGCTTCTTGTTCTGGGGAGATATTAGTTCTACTGTGCCACACCATCTAAGCAGAGACTAGGTTACATCCTTCTCTGTGTCTTAATTTTTCCATCTATAAAATGAAAGACTGGGATGAGGTGAGGTTGAGGTCTCAATTTAATTTAAAATAAGTTGCTTTCAAGTACTTGTGGATGTAACTGAACCTTTTTTTGCTTCCAAAATTCCCTGCACTGTAGTTTCTACTCAAAGGGAGAGGGGAAAAAAGAACAATTTAAATATGTTCATCATTTTTTATTCTGTAAATCAGTCAACAAACATTTATTAGGCACTTTAATTAATTAATAAATGTTCTGTATTTTGGATATGTTGACTTTGAGATCCTGAAGGAATGTCCAGGTGGAGATATCTGAGAGACACAGTGAAGAGAAAGTGGAGAATGTGGTTTTTTTTTTCCAACCATCAGATAGTGACAGGGCAAGACCCTGGTATCCAAGGTATCAAAGCATTTTTAAATTTTTTTGATGATATCAGAGTTTTACTTTTAAAAATAGCATATATAGCTGCTTTTTTTTAATCATCACAGAACATGGCAGCCAAGAGAGACTGCCTGACCTGAAGCTCGATGCCCATTAAAGCATAATCTGCCCCTATGTGAGGAGGAGGGGAGAATGTTAAGGAATGGTTGGATAAAATAGTCTGTCCTGCAGTACATAGCTTCTCCAGCTAAGGATGGGCAGAAAAATTGCAATTTAGAAATTTGGCCTGAGGGAAGATCAGTTCCTTTTAAGATGGGGAGCTAGGGATGGAAAAATCATTGTCCTTCCTTCCTGGGCCAGGGACTTTCCAATGATAGGACAGGTTTGGGGATAGGATATGATTTAGGGGGGAGGGAGCACCCAGCTATTTTGACAGCTAGATTGTATGGCATATGAGCATTGGATCTGAGCTTGAGATTTTGGATGATCAACCTGAATGATCTAAGACTTTTCTCTGCTGAATTCTAAGGTCTCAATGAATTTTGTTATTTTCTCAAATTCTATAAAGTATCCCTTGAATAATTTGATTGGTATAGCATTAAAACAATAAATTAACTTTGGTAGTATTGTTATTTTTATTATACTGACATGGCCTATCCATTAGCATTAAATATTCCTCCTACTATTTAAATTGTTCTTTATTTCTTTAGAGAGCACTTTGTAACAGAATCTATGCAAGTCTTTTGTGTGCTCTGGTAGACTGTTCCCCAGAAATTTTCTGCACATTGTAGTTATTTGAAATGGAATTTGTCTTTCTATATTGCCTCTTAGATTTTGTTGTTTTTATAGAGAAATGCTGTTGATTTTTGAGGGCTTATTTTATTGCTTTCAACTTTGCTGAAATTGTTAATTGTCTCAATTGGTGCTTTTGCTGGTTTCTCAAAATCTGTATCATCAGCAGATAGTTTTATCTCTTCTTGACATAACTTTATATTTTTCATTTATTTCTCTGCTCTCATTGCTATTGATAGAATTTTCAGAATAATATCAAATAATAATGAGCAAGTAAGATTGTTTTACTCCTGTGCTTAATGGGAAATGTTCTAATGTTTCCCCATTCCATTTAATTCTCGCTTTTAGTTTTTCTATGGAAACACTTTATGATACTAAAGGGTCTCTCTACTTTGTAGAATTGGGTCTTTTAGTTTTTAGCACAAATGAGTGTTGTACTTTATCAAATGTTTTTTTACATTAATTAAAATTACATGGATCTAAATGTTTTTGTTTTTAATATGATTATGTCTGAGTTTTTTATAATGTTGACTCATCCTTGAAAATCTGATATAAATCCAACTTGGTCAAGATGAATGTTTTCATTAAAGAATAGCTATAATCTGATAGGATTTTATTTAAAATTTTAATTGATATCTATTAATTATATTCGGTTCTAGCCCTCCTTCTCTGCTTTATCCTTCCCTAGTTTATATATTAGGACTACATTTGTCTCATAAAAAGGAATCTAGTAGGGTGTTTTCTTCCTCGTTTTTTGAGAACAGTTTGTGAGTATTATCACTAATTTCTCTTTAAAAGTTTGGTACAATTCTCCCATGAGTCCATCAGGACCAAAAAAGTTTTTCTTTTGTAGTTCCTTTATGGCTAGTTCTATTATTTTGTTCTGAGATTAAATTAATTAACATCTAGTTGGTCTTCTATTAGCTTGGATATTTTTTATTTTTTAAGGTATTTCTCTATTTTTTGTATGTCCTGAGTTAAATATAACTGAATAGTAGGTTTCAATAATTCTTTTTATTTCTTCTGGTTTTATTGTTATTTCACCGTGGTTCATTTTGTTGATTTGATTTTTCTGCCCTCTTCTTTTTAATCAGGTTCATTGGTTTTGTTAGTCTATCAAAGAAACAGCTTGTAGCATTTTAAAAAATATGTCTATAGTCTTTTAGTTTCCAGTTTATGTATTTCTCCTCTGTCAATCTTTCCTTGTTTGTGCTTATTTTGAATTTATTTATCTATTGGCTTCCTGGTTGTTTAAATATCTGTGTGTATGTATATATGTATGTATGTATGTATGTATGTTACATATGTATGTTCAGTTTGTCAATCTCCTTTTCTATTTTGTCAATATATGCTTTAAGAGATATATTTTCTCCCTTTAGGACTGTTTTAACTGCATTCTACATATTTTGGAATGTTATTTCATAAAGTATAACTAGTACATGGGTGATGGTCTGTAATGGAACTGAGGAGAAGAAAATATAGAGGTTATAGTGAGGATAAACATCAGGGTTAAAAGATATAAGACAGAGGGAAAGATGGAATGATAAAAAAGGTTTATCAGATTAAGGAATTTTGGAGAGCATAGCCATGGAGGTACAATATTTATGGATAGTGGTTTGCTATATTATTAACATTTTCTCCATAATTTTCTTAAGTCTAGACAATCAACAAAACAATAAATTGAGTACTAATTTTTAGCCTTTACCAATTTCAGAGGTGCAAATGTTCACATTGAAAATTTGAATATATATATATATGTATATTTCATTAAACATTTCCCAATTACATATAAAAATTTTAATAATCATTTTTATAAATCCTGAGTTCCAAATTCTCTCTCTCATTCCTACCTCCTCCTTGAGAAATCAAGCAATTTGATTTTGATTATACATGTAAGGTCAACACATTGAAAATTTTACAACTGGTTCTCTAGCTGGTTGTAGTCAACTCTAGAACACCTTGGCTTGTGTGTGATTGGCAGCATGATCAGGGATGTTTGGAGAGTAATGAAAAGTAGAAACCTTGAAGACCAGAGGCAAAGCTGAGGTTAGATCTGAGAGGAGAAATTCAGAAGACATGTATTCCACTACATTATCATTATTCTTCCAGGAAATGTTCATCACAAGGAAACTCATTGTCCAGGAGATTGTATCAGCTTTGATACTCATATCTTATCAGCATAGTCAAGAGTTTCTGCTCCACCAATTCTAGGACTAGAGAATGAAGCAAAATCTCTGCCCATGACCTTCATTTGAAGATGACTCATGGCCCCACCATTTCCCACCAGCAGAACCCCTTGTATTCAATTCTGTCCTCATCATGCCCCTGATATTGGGGCACCTTCCCTTCTTCTCTTTCAGCTTCCTTTTGTGTGTTGTCTTCTCTCATTCTATTATGAAGTTCTTGAGGGCAGGGCCTTCCTTTTATTTTAACTCGTATTCCCAGTGCTTTGCACTATGTCTATCACACAGCAGGTGTTTAATAGATGTTTCTTGAACTGAATGAGGCTGGTGAAGCCTAAGGCCCAAAGCTAATGCCTTCTCTACACACAACCACAACCTTCTCTCAAAGTTTTCCACTTGAACATCTTGAGATCTCTAGACTCCTCTTTGCTATATTCCTTAGTTCCCTTGGTGATCTCAAATAACTCTTTCTTTTACTCTCCCTGAATGGAAATGCAGCCTTAAGAGGCTCTGTGCTACCCAGACAGTTACTTTCAAGTTTCTCACATTTGCAAGCAAAAGGTTTTGTCTGTTTGCTTTCTACAAGCAAAGACGGCACTGCCTCTGTACATCCATAATGCAATGTCCCCAGGAGATTTTCTGTGTTTATTGTATTTCTATTTGCTTTTTTAGTTGCCTATTTTTTCATGAATTTTGTTTACTTTTCTTGAAAGTCCAGCATTTCTCTGAAATTCACCTTAATGAAAAGTTTAAAAAACACTTAGGAGGTTTACAAGATGCTCAGGTAATGAGAATTATAAGCCATTACATTTTGTAAAGGCATGAATGGTTATCAAAATTTAGAGTTGATTTTAGTAATGTGTCCTAAATGGAACAAATTACTAATGAAGTGCTAAATTACTGGAAACATCCCTGTTACTTATTAAACACTTTCACTAATTAGAAGGGGAACAAATCAAGGGCTGAAGTATAGTTTAATGTCTCCTGAGACCAGGTCAGAAGTGAGCAGATGTGTTTCTATAGTGCAGCCCAGGGCCAAGCACTCAGGTGAGAGCTTCAGAGAAGCTTCAGGTGAGAAGTTTCATATCTGCCAAAGATCCTGGGTGAAAACTAAATACACACTCTGCTGGGCTTTAATTAGGTGGAACTGGTCAGTCACCCATATTTGTGACCTTGTATTAGATGAGCATGGAGAAATGGGACTGGGAAGGGAAAGTAAGAAAAATGGGAGGAAATAGAAGGAAAGATTTCATTTTTTTCCATTGCAGAAGACTTTCTTCCTTTAGAATATGACATCTCTGAGGGCAAGACTATTCCCTATGCCTATCCATGACCTTAGACCATTCTTTTGAGTGCCTTGGACATCAACCTCACTAATCATTAGAGAAGTATTTATTATCACTGCTACTAATAATAGTGATTGTGATGGCAGTCTGCCTTAAAGAATAATAAGTAGGGCAGCAGCTATGTGGCATGGTGAATAGAGCACCAGCTCTGGAGTCAGGAGGACCTGAGTTCAAATCCAGC
>CM053596.1:105329304-105374162 GCA_028646575.1 Pseudocheirus occidentalis
AGCTGTGTGACCTTGGGCAAGGCTTGCCCCAATTGCCCTGCCTTCCCCCCGCCCCCGAAGAAGAAGAAGAACAAGAACAAGAAGTAGGACTACTAGGTGACTCTTGTGGTGATATCATCTTCAAAAAAATCATAGGATTATGATGTTATCATCGCCCCGAATCATCTGTTATTTGCCTAGTCAAAGGAAGTGTTGTGGTAAGTACCGTACAAAGCAGTGCTCACCAAAATATTCTTTGCCTCACTGAAAAGTCACTGCCCAAGACAACACAGTTGGGATCAAGAAGATATGAGGTGAAATCCTGCCTCATATACTTATCAGCTGTGTGACTCTGGCCAAGTCACCTAACATCCCTCAGTCTCAGTTTCCTCATTCTACCTGTCTCTCAAGGTGGGTGTGAGAATCAAAAGACATATATGTTAAGTGCTTTGCAAACTTTAAAGTGCTATATAAATGCTAGCTATCGCCATCATCATTAAGCATTATTATTATTATTGTTATTTTCCCAGACTTTTTAAAAGCGACAGTCTGAAATCACACTGATATTGGCAAACCTATGAAAGGATATCATGCAGGGAAGCCAAGCATGCAAACAGTAACAGATTAAGTACATATAGCAGTATATGCATAACTTATATTTATAAAGTGCTTTGAGGTTTATAAGGACCTTTCCTCCCTCCAACTTTGGGGAAAAGGTACAACAACAAGGACCTTAATCTCCGACTTACAAATGAGGAAAACTATGGCTCAGTCAGTCTATCCATAAACATTTACTAAGCTCCTATTATACACCAGGCACTGTGCTACTCATTGTCTCAGAGAAATTAAGTGGCTTACCTCATAGCCACAGAGCCGGAATATATAACCCTTGGGTGGAGTATATTTAATGATATAATAAGTGAAAAAAATATATATGTATATGTATATGTAAATATATGTATGTTTGTGTTTATTGTATATATGTACATATTTATTGTATGTACATATACGTATATGTGTTGGTGTATATACATATATACACATGTATAGACATTTGTGTGTGTGTGTGTGTGTATATATATATATATATATATATATATATATTCCCCATAAGACATTCAGGAAGAGAGACCTGCCGTGTTACAGCCTGAGAGATAAGTCATACATGGGATATGTGGCAAAAAAATACCTCTCTGATTTTTAAAAGGAACCTAGACCAAACAAGACAAAGCTTTTGATTGCCACGTATGGCTCTGAGAGGACCTGAGAGGTTGGCCGAGGGGGAAGCTGTATTGGGGTGGTGATATAAACCTCCAGGAAGAGAGTAGATCCATTTCAACCAGCTGTGTGGAGTCCTTAAGGTTCCCGTGACCCCTTGTAGTGTATGCTCAGGTACCTCCAGGGCTGCTGCAAAGTTTAGTACTTCCTATGAAATCGATTCCCTCTCTCTTCCAGGGATTTAAAAGAGAGGATGTGGGAGCCAGAGAATATGCTTGAAACGGCTCGCTTCACTCTCCTGTTATGTGAAGAGGACGTGGGAGGGTGATGGAGAAGACTTATGAAACGAGAAGTGAGGAGAGAGTTTACTGTGGGCATCAGGGACAGAGTGTACATATGGGTGGGAAAACTTGCCCTGTGTATGTGAGTAGGAAATTTTTTAGGTGCGTAAGAAAGAGAACTACATTTGGAATCAAATGACTTGGGTTCAGATTCAGGTTCTGCCATTTATTAGAAAAGGCATTTAGTTTATCTGGGCCTCAGCTTCCTTATCTGTAAAATAAGGGGATTGGATTAAATAACCTCTAAGATCCTTTCTAGTTCTAAATCTGTGATCCTATAATCTTATTTTGATATGCTGATTGATTAAAGGTCTTTTGCTTTTAACTTTTGATTTGAAATCTGGTTAAATTTTATTTTAGTCAAAGAACATCAGTGGGGCTCATGAGCTATTATGCTGTGGTTTTAAGAGGATACTGACCAAAAAAATATGCTAAGAACCCAGGATTTTTTTTTGCTGGTTGTGGAGGGGGGAGCAGTTGGCCTCTGAGAGAGCTGGATGGGGCAGGATAATATATCATTTGTTCCATGATTTTCTGGGGCCTTGGAGAAAAGAAATTACCACCTTTTTTCCGTCAGTAGCTACATTCCACTGAAAATGTTTCATAAAGATGCTAAGTTATCAAAAGTTGTTTGAATTGAACAAATTGCGAAGGGAAAGAAATGGTCCCAGGGTATGGACTGAATGGCCAAAAGGCAGTAGCCCTGCTTAGTAGAAAAACAATAAGACTGATTTATTTAACATGGTTCTAGTCCCTGTTCTGCTTACTCACTCACTGGTTGTATGAACTTGGTCAGGTCCCTTCAATTGAGTCTCAAGTTCTCTTTTCTATAAAATAAAGGGTGGAATCAGTTGATCTTCAAGGTTACTTCCAGTTCAATAATTATTTGATTCTGTGAATGAAGAGGTTAATGGATAAATAAGGAAGCTTGCAGAACAAGTGAGGTGGCACAGTTGGTAAAGTACCAGGCCTGGAGTCCAGAAGACTCATCTTTCTGAGTTCAGATCTGGCTTCTGACACATACTAGACATGTGATTCTGGGCAAGTCATTTCCTTTTATCTCAATTTCTTTATCTGTAAAATTAACTGGAGAAGGAAATGGCAAACCAGAATAGTATATTTGCCAAGAAAACCCCAAATGGGGTCACAAATTATTGGACATGACTGAACAACAAGTAGACTTGCCTGGGAGCTCAGTTCTTACATAGTATATTGGTCCTACCAAGTTCAAGTCCAAGAGGTGTTCTCTTTGGACTGGATCCAGAAGGTCACTCTTTAAGATCACTCCTTGCTTTTCTGGGAACTAATGCTTATCTGACTACTAAATCCAGATTCTGGGACTCCAGGCCACTCACAAGTTTGCAAGCTTCAACACCTTCACCTGGAACAGAAATACAGGCACTAAACATGTGAGACAATTTTATAGGACCATACGGCCTGAGAGGGGAGAAGAATCCACAGCCCAAACTCTTACAGCATCATCTTTCATCAGGTGCTTTGAGTGAAGAAGCTAAACCACAAAAAAGCAGCTGAAAGCACTGACTCAAAGAAGGATGACAGAGGCCTGCAAAGACCTTTCGGATATCTCTGCAGCCCATCAAAGAGCCCCCAATTCACCATGTGGCTAGCGCACTGGAACCAGTCACAGAATGTTTATGCCCATGCTCTATCATTCTCTCTAATGCATTTCCATTACACGTTTTCACAGCTTCTCCCAGAAGCAGGCCCTCCAAGTGGGGAGACACCATCAGAGGCACTCAGCACCTGAACCACACCCTGTAACATTGTGATGTGCATCAAACCCAGCTAGCTTCTCCAAAAGCTCCTTCCACCAGCTCAGGCAAAAGAAGGAACATCCTGATTACCTTTGAAGTTAAAACTGCCCATCTGGAGAGCTTTGTACATTGAGAGAGCTGTACTTCTGTAGAAGTCACATCTTGAGTTTTCATTCTCTGAGTCTTTTCTATTAAGCACTCAAAGACCAGGCCTTGTTTTTCTCTTGCCTCAGAAGTGTTACTCAGAGTGCTATCTTATACTCATTTCAAGGCAATGGAACCAAGTGAGACTAACATCAGACCTGAATGATGAACAAGAGGGGAAAATATTCCATTTCATTTCCAATAGGGGAGCAGAAGGAGGCTCAGACTAAACTGAATTCCCTGCTTCTTATGAGTTTACAATAGATCTCACATTAGTTACTTTTGTAGTATTTTTTTTCTCTTTGCATTAGTATTCCCAAGGGAACAGAGAGAAAACCAAGTTGAATGTGAACAACACAAGACTTAAGTACTCAATCTATTTTAATCCTTTAGCAACATATTTCTGAAATAATTTTTAGAGGGCGTTTAGACTTTCAGGAGGAAGAGTCTTATCTTTAGTGAATTACTATTTATTGAGACTTTAATAAATGTTTGTCTCTTTCTGGCAGGCTGCTTTTGTAGCCCATTAAAGTAAAGATTATCTTTAGGGGAGAAAAGCACAGAGTCTGATTTCCATCCTGAGTAGAGCAGTGTTGAAAACATCAGACAGAACTTCCACATGATCAGTTCTCATTTCACCTGAGGAGCTGGGTTTTGCTAGTTAATGATATATTTTGGTAATGGTTGTGACACCAAAGGTCATCTGTAAATAGAGCTTACAGGGAAGGAAATGAAAATCGCAAATTGGATTCATTCGCTGGACTAGACAGCGGGAGGGTTCAGATCTTTGTTCTATTTGTGGCATAAAGAATGAAGAGCCAGTGACTGGCACAGAAATCTATCTTTGGGGGACTAGGTTCATTCCTTGTGTATTTGTTTTCTCTGGGTAGTCATGGGAGGAGCTCCTGTACAGGATTTTTTTTTTTCACATTTATGTTCGAGCTTACTGAAAAGCCATTCAAAGGCAATTTTGTTGAATAGAAACATCATGTGGTGGGGCGGCTAGGTGGCGCAGTGAATAGAGCACCGGCCCTGGAGTCAGGAGTACCTGAGTTCAAATCCGGCCTCAGACACTTAACACACACACAAAAAAAACTAGCCGTGTGACCTTGGGCAAGTCACTTAACCCCAACTGCCCTCCAAAAAGCAAAAAAAAAAAAATGTAGAAACATCATGTGGGCCTAGAAAGATGCATCTTTACTTTTTAGCCTGCTGATCAAAGAAATCACTTGATTGGTTTGATAAGCTTATAGAATGGGGAGCCTTTGGGATTTTTAAAAAGCACACCTCTTTACAGAACATAGATATGTCAAAAAGGTTTATAGATCCAGTGTTGGTGGGACCAACTGAGGCCCAGAAACATTAAATGACTCCAATTTGACATAAGTAATAACCATTAGACATGGAATTTGAACTTCAGATTTTCTGACTTAGGGCCAGAACTCTTTTATCCTCTATCCATGCTGGCAAGTATCTTGTTGAGAGAACTAAAGACATATGATTAAGTGTCAGTGACCATAGATGCCTTCCCAATTCATTGGTTGGATTAGGGATGCCCCTCGGCACCTCATGGAGGCGGGAATTCACTGACAGTGACTGGCCCCAAGATGAATCTGTTGGCTCAGACTCCTAGGACAGGCTCTTCCCAGCTACTTTGGGTTGACTTATTAAAGACTACCTGCAGATCTTGGCTTTACCTTTATATTTTCATTTCTCTTTCAGAGAGATCCTGGGAGTGCAGCAGATGGAGGTGAGTCTTCCTCCCCACCTCCACCCCCCAAAAAACCCCATCAGTGGCTGCCTTGCAATGTTGGGAGACATGTTTGCCCATATGGAACAAGGAGGCACCTGGAGAACATCAACATCCCCCTCCTGCTGACTCATTAAAGGAGGAGAGATTTCTGAGTTACATTGAATGAGAAGTCTTTAGTCCTCTCATTGGTAGGTGACAGTGGACATGTTGATAGCTTCCGTAGCAAACAGCTTTCAATTCCTAAATGATGACTCAAAGGGAAGACCATCAAGCCGACCAGAGAAATCCCCCAATCAGATCCCTACGTTATTATTCTAAAAAAATTAATGTAAAATCTCCAGATTTCCTACCCATACAAAGGGATTGTTGTATGAAGATATCCCA
Source organism: Pseudocheirus occidentalis (assembly GCA_028646575.1). Lineage (NCBI taxonomy): Eukaryota > Metazoa > Chordata > Mammalia > Diprotodontia > Pseudocheiridae > Pseudocheirus > Pseudocheirus occidentalis. Next base: position 105,334,899 of record CM053596.1, read on the forward strand.
GAGAAAACAATCATTGTGTTTCTGCTCTAAGCACCTCTATTAATATCCATGTGAGGAGGAGGGGAACACGCATTTGTGAAGCACCTACTGTGTTAAGGGCTTTACAAATGTTCTCTTTTTTGGTCCTCACAACAGCCCCGGGAAGGAGGTAGTACAAAGTTCTCTGGGCTTTTACAGATGGAAGTCGCTATTATTCAGTATGAAAATAATCTCTGTTCCTTGAGAAATTGCTTTTCAAATGACTTAATCTCTTTGCACGCTCCATGATCCCATAAAAACTGAACAGCTCATCATTCTCCAAAGACATCCCATATTTTCTTATCACTATGCCTTTGCTCACCCTGTTCTCTCCTCACAGAATGCCCATGAAAACACCACCTCTTCCAGTGAAATCTTTCTTGAGCTCTCTCTGTGGGAAGTGATCTTTTCCTCCCCTCCTCTCCCATAGCATTTTGTACAGTAGAAATTCTTCTCCTAGAATCATATGGGTTCATATCTTATATACTTAACTACAGAGGCATCAAACTCTGGGAACCAGATTAAAATGTAATTTGGAAATGTTTAACAAAATAAATAAAAATACATTTAAACATAGATAATGTTAATTTGTGGTTTTTTAAGTCAATATGCAGCCTTTAGGGATCTGTTTCTATTTGGGTTTGACACCACTGCTTTATTGGACTGTAAGCTGTATTAAGGGAAGCTTCTATATAAGGCATCTATAAAAGGCTCTCTGTAAGCCTGGGTGTCTTATTCTTCTCCGTACTCTCCCCTCCTCACAGAGCCTAACACCATGCTCCTGTATACCACTTAGGCACTCAATAAATATTTGTTTAATTAATTAATTGAGTGAAGTGTATAAAAGAATGATTAAAGGAAGATTTAGAGGTAGCTACCATGATGGAGTTGTTTTTCCCCATATATATTTTTGGTAGTAAGAAGGGAGAAGACTAACTTTTTTTTTTTGAGGTTTAGCCTTTTGATGGTTTAACAACATTAAAAAATAAGTATTCTAAACTGAACTAGCTGTAGGGATATGGAGAAGGAAGTGAATACTGTGGGATAGAGGAGCCGGCCTTACGGATAAAGCAAAGACCATAGGCTTCTGTCTGGCCCTGATGGGCTTCTCTCTTCTTACTATATGTTTCTAGCATTGTGGCAAGAAGGTAGAAGTCCAACTCAAAGTGATACCCATCATTGGTTATTCTAAATCTCTCCACCTCACCCTGAGTTTCCAGTAAGGGGTTTAGAATCATAGGCAAAGGTAGTGTCCACTGTGGAAGGTGCTCCTGAAGGTACAGTTCTATCCATGCTATCTCTAGATAATCAATTGTAATTCGTTACCTGTTTTCTAAGAACAAGTCTTAGATGCAGGCTACTACTAGAAGTTCAGGAAAGCATGTCAGCTGCAAAAGGATCATGGACTAGGAAAGCACAGCAGGTCCTGGTCAGTACCTGAGATCATAGGCCTTAGAGCTGGAAAGGACTTTAGTATTATCTAGGCCATCTCCTTCCCATCATATTGAAGAAACTAAGGTCTAGAGAGGAGAACTGTGGCTAGGATTTGACCTTTTGCACTCAATCTCTACCACCTCAACTACCACCTCCCCTCAGACCTTAATGAAGAATGAATGACTGAACGCTGAACCCGAGAGCTTTGGGAAAAGCAATGCCCTCCTTCCCAGATCATGGGCCCTGCTTCCATCTGGGTCTCTACAGCTGACACCGGGGAAAGTTATTCTCATGGAGAATGATCCACTTCTCACCAACTGCCAACCCACTGCAACCTACAAGTCAGGCTAGCCAGCCTAGCTATAGCACCAACACACCCTGAGGAAGAGAAGGTAGATGGAATTGCTATGCAAGTCAAGCCACTACCACACCACCATCACCACCGCCCTGACTACCATCTCCTTATGACCTCTGATAGAGAAAGCCCAGGATCCTAAACTTGAGAGCCTTAGAAGTAGCACCTCACCTTTCCTTCACCCCAGATAACACCAGCTCTCCTGATAGCCCAGCCCCAGCAGCCATCACTGAAGGGAGAAATTACTATGGAGAAGTGGAGAAGGAGACTGTCTTCCTAGCCACCACTCTACCAAATGGTGATCAACTGCCACAGATGGACACGTAAGCCCAGTAGCCCTGTGAGTGACCTCATCAACCAGACCACCATGCTAGCTTCCAGCCTAGCCCCCAAAGTTATCATTCTGGAAAGCAACTACTATATGTGTGCACATAGACGTAGTATACAAGTATACATTCAGACATATTGACACACACATATAAGTACATAGATATGTAGTGGTAGAAATGGGTGCATATGCAATGCACACATGTGCACATACACACATGTATACACATGTATGTATGCACATGGCATGTATGTGTGTATATAAACATAGGCATATGCATGCATGTATGTGGCAGCATGACATAATGAGTTGCCCCTCTGTTGAGGGTCAGTTTGGTTGCAACTCTTCAGTCCAGTGACACTGGTTTTTTGGCTGTTCCATGAATAAAATGCTCCATCCCTCAGTTACAGGCATCCTCTCTAGCTGCCTCTATAGGCTTTCTCTCTGCTACTCTGATCAGTGAACTACTGGCTTCCTTTAAGTCCCAATTATGATCCTTTACTGGGAGCCTTTACCAATCTCTCTCAATTCTAGTGCCTTCCCCATTCTCATCATTTTCTATTTATCCTGCACATAGCCTGCTTTGCACATTATTTGTTTGTACATCATCTTCCCCATTATACTATAAGCTCCTTGAGGGTAGGTACTGCCTTTACTTTTCTTTATATCTTGAACACTTAGCAAGATAACTGGTATATATTAGGAGCTTAATAAATGTTGATTGATTGATGAGCAGCAGTCTGGCAACTGCTTAGGTAGGTGCTACAGCCGTAGCTACTGAAGATTCAAGAAAGAAAGTTCTTGTCACCCAAGTCCTGGGCATTGTCAAATAGTCCAACACCAGAAACAGATGATTTTATCAGTGGATAATAACATGAAAGAAAATGTATTGCCATCTGCTTTTCTGCTGCTTCCTAAAGACCACAGGGCCTTTCCATCTGACTTGCAACTAAATTCTATGTATTTTGTTTCTATCCATTAGGTTATGAGCTTCTTGAAAATAGCAGCTCAAGGGGTGGCTATGTGGTACAGTAGTTAAAGCACCAAGCCTGGAGTCCCAAAGACCTGAGTTTAGATCTAGACTCAGACACTTACTAGCTGTGTGACCTTAGGCAAGTCACTTAACCCTGTTTGCTTCAGTTTCCTCATCTATAAAATGAGCTGAAGAAGGAAATGACAGACCACTCCAGTATCTTCTTCAAGAAAACCCCAAATGGGGTCAGGAAGTGTAGGACACAACTGAATAACAACAAAAACTAGATTATGAGCTTCTTGAAAGCAGGAGCCATCTTAATTTTCTAGGAATATCCAGAGATTATTAAAAATGATTTGCATAAAGTAAATGCTTCATAAAATATTTTCCATCAATTAATTCATTCACGTACCATGTGAAAATTTTAATTTCAAATTGGCATTAGCATTAGGCAAGAGTTACTGCCATCTCATTATGGATGACACAGGGGCCTCAGAAGAATCCCTCAGGTACACTAAATTGGGGCAATGCAGGTCCCTTGCTTTGGGACACCTTGCAATGTCTTCAATAAGCTGTTGAGTAATGACGCAGGGAAGTAGCCATCAGGAAAGGAGCTAGCTAAACAGATGATACTAAAAATGGAAGGAGACTCATACATATATGCATAGGTACATACACAGATATAGATATAAATAGGATTCCTTTTTGTTCCAGACTCGTAATTTCATGGGTGGTAGGGAACTCCTGGTATGGAATCTCCCTCCCCTGGTATAGACCAGCAACTGGACTATACCTTCTAATTTTAGAGAACTGCCCAAAACAAAAGTGTCAAATACACAGGCAATAGTCTCTAGTGGGCTTGAACCAGATCAAAATGTAATTGAGAAATACTTATAAAAATGAATAAAAAGACAATGATATATAGATAATGTTAATTTATAGTTTTCTAAGTCAAAATGTGCCAGCAAGAAGTTTTATTTATTTCTTAGTAGCCTCATTTCTATTTGAGTTTGATGCCATCGGCCCAGAGAATTGAAATATGGTGGCTTGCCCAAGGTCACACAGCTATTGTTTGGAAGAGACAGAGCTTGTATCCAGGACTTCCTGATGCTAAGGTCAACCCTCTGTGCCATGCTGCCAGTCATATATGTGTGTTTATGTGTATGTATGTATGTGCATACACATTTGTGTATATATGTATACACACTGGTTCATATCTCACTTCTTTCCCTTTGCTTTCCAGTCACCAAGGCAAATGTCTTAAATAGATACTGCTTCCCACTTCCATGTGCTCCACTCATCCTGCCTGTCTATCCTTAAAGGCTAACCTTGGCTATCATCTTGACTGTATCCAGATAAAAAATGTTGGGGAGTGGAACATCCTTAGGATTTGTCCTGGATATAGGAAGTAGAGTTAATACTTGATTTTATCCCTATGTGAAATGAATTCTACATTTGACAGTTTGAAGCAAGGCCAGTTAGGGTTGCCAACTAGACTATTTGATTGACTAGGCTAATAATTGATTACAAAAGTTAGTTACTTCTTGGTGATGTAATATTATAGACACATCTCTCTACACTATTATATGTGTGCACATAGATGTAGTATACATGTATATGAATGTGCTTAATTTTGCTTCTGGTAACAATAAGGCTAGATCCAGAAACAGATAAACCAATGAAAATCTAGACAGCAAAGGAGTGGATCCAGGAGACCTACGGGTTATCTGTTTCCAAGAATTGATTGAACCTCTTCTGTGTGCTTTGCCACTTCTCTCCCCACACCAGTCTGTCCTCCACTCAGCTGCCAAAGAAATTTTCCTAAAGCAAAGATCGGAGTCATGTTACCTCCCTACTAAAAAAACTCTAGGGGCTCCTATCACCTCCAGGATCAAAATAAAAATCCTCTTTTTTGTCATTCATAGTCATTCATAACCTAGCGCTCTTCCCCTATCATTCCAGTCTTCTTATATTTAATACATCCTCTGAATACTCTTATTGATGACATTGGCCTTCTGGATGTTCCTCTAACAAGACATTCCATATCCCACCTCTAGGTACTTTCTCTGGCTCTCCCCCTTGCCTGGAATGCTCTCCCTCCTCACATCTGCCTCCTGGCTTCCCTGGCTTCCTTTAGTCTCAGCTAAAATCCCACCTTCTATACCTTCCTCCCCCTTTTCTAATCCCTTTTAATTCTTGTGCCTTTCTTCTGTTGCTTATTTCCAATTTATCTAGGCTTGTTTGTACATGAATGTCTACCTATTGTTTCTCACATTAAACTGTGATTTCCTAGAAAGCAGGGAATGTCTTTTGTTTTTCTTTGTATCTTAGCACTTGATAAATGTTTACTGACTGATAGACTACTTACTTTGTCTGAGGAAGGTCATTCAGTTCTCTTTACCCTGCTACAAAGACCCAGAGTTCATGGGAAAAAATAGAGTTGTAGGGTACATCCATTGCTAGGGCACAAGAACAGAAGATTCTAGAGTAGGGAGAAGACTCTAAATGTTATTTTTCAGTTTGCATTGACTAAGAAGTCCCCTACAGGACAGTTTTACAAGCAAAATATTGTTCATGGCCTCAAAGTCATTCATGCAGGTTTATCAATTCTCCATCAGAGCTGCTAAAGGCCAAGAGTAAAAGCAAGCCTAATCTTTCTGAAAGGGCAGAGGATCTGGAAATGGCCCTTCTAGTGGCAGATAAAGAGTCCTTAGAGATAATCTAAGGAGTCCCCACCCCAAAAGCTTGGGGTTTATCACCAGAGCTCCCAGCCCTTTATGGTAGATCTCCAAAGGATTTACTACTACCGTCCACACCTCTCCAAGATTTGCGGAATCTCATTGGTGGGGGAGGGGGCAGGGGAGGCACACATTCAGAAGCAATACCTTGTCTACCTTTCATTCCTGCTCTGCCCATGATCTTTATTGTAAGCCAGAGGTGTCAAGGAAGTTGTCCATGGGCAGCCCAAACCAGAGCCAAACACAGCAGGAAAATATTGAACAAAATTAATAAAATCAAAGCAAAATAGACAATATTATATTTAAAAACTAAGCCAATATGTTGCTCCCTTTTCTTTTTGAGTTCAGAACCTCTGCTATAAGCAACCCACAGTGTTCTCTCCAACCTGGCACCATCTTGCCTTTCCTGCTGCATTTTGCTCCCCTACACACACTTCTGTGCCTTGGCCAATATGGAATCCTCTTTTCCCCACTAAATGTGCCCTGTGCTCTTCTGACCGTATTTTTTTCTCACAATGTTACCATTTTAGGCCCTAGAATTTCCTCCCTTGTCCTTTTTTATCTACACAATCCTTAAAACCTCAACTCAAATATAGTTAGTGACACAGTGGCTTGGTTTTTAAAAAAATCTCTGGATTTGGAAACAAGCTCTAGATTTGAATCTCAGTTCTCATTTACTCCTTAGGTGACCTTGAACAGGTCATTTACCTCTCTCAGCTTCAATTTCTTCACTCACAAAATGAGGGGGTTGACCAAGAAAAGTTCTCTGCACCTCTCCTCCCCTTCCCAGCTCTTAAATCCTGTGGTCCTCTGAAATACAAATTGTCTGACAGATGCTGTCTCTGTTTCTGAAGAAGGAAAGCAATCGATATACTCTGCTGGATAGTAGAGACCAGAGGTTTATGGCTGATGCTTAGACCTATCAGACATCTTGTCTAAACAGGATTAGCTTTCTATGGGACTCCTGACATCACTGCTGATGTTTCAGGATGCCAGAAAAACAATTAAGGGAAAAAGACCCTTATCAAAGACCATGGGTCAAATAGACACACACACACACACACACACACACACACACACACACACAGAGCCATTGAAGAAACCATCTGCAGAAAAGAGGATCAGTGCTAACAGGCAGCTTCTATTTCTGCACACACATTTCTTTTTGTTTGAATGAAATGGCAAAAACACCATGATTCTGCAGCTGCCTGCTGAGCATTTCAACCTTTACTTAGCACCAGGATGGGATTTGCTTTCTCTTCCAGTGGGATGTGCTATTGAGAGATATACATAAGGGAGGGTAGGCACACACCATCTTTTGTGGTTCAGTGGAGAAAATTGAAGGTCTTCATACTCTCCTGTCATGATTCCAAAAGAAAGTAAAGACCCCTTCCCAAAGTTCTTTCCATCTGGGCAACTACTCAAAATCAGATGATTCCAAGCAGTAAATGAGCTGTGCTCTGGGGGATCATAAAATTCAGGCAGAGGCACAGGACCAGCTATGAGCTCAGGGCCTTCTCCTCTGAGCACTATCAAAGACATAGCATCTTATCCTGGAAAATCCTGGGACTCCTTGCAACTAACTAGGGAAGGAAGGAATGGAGGGAGGAGGAATGGAAGGAAAGAAATAGGGAAGGAACAGAGGGAGAAAGAAGGGAGAAAAAGACAGGAGAGAAGGAAGGAGGGAGGAAATGAAGGGATAAAAGGAGAGAAGGAAGGAAATATTTATTAAGCATGTATTATGTGCCAAGCACTATTGATAAGTGCTGGAGATGTTAATATAAGCAAAAAGAAAGTCCTTGACCTCAACTCTAGAAAAAGAGCTCCTGCCACAGGACCTAGGGATCAGGTCAGATGGCAAATGGGAATTGGAATAAAAATGAAGGTAATCCTTTACCTTGACACCTGATGCCAGTCCAGCACTCCTTTAAGGTAGCCATAATGTCATATTTTGACTGAGACATCACAGTCACATTGTGCAGAGTGGAGAGGATTGAAGGATGTTTGTGGGTACAAGTTTCTTTGAAACTAGGTGCCAGGCTGAATCACCCATGGTTGTGATCCCTGGGAAGCAAGAGAGCTAGAGAAAGGGAAGGGAAGAGAACAACATTTAAGGAAAGAAAAGGTAAATAAAAGGTTTGATTATAGTATCTAGAACCTCTCAGTCAGCTGATAAATATTAAACCCAAAGGCAGGAATCCTGGAAGAGAGGAAGAATACTGAGCATGGTACCAAAAGACGTGCATTGGACTCCCTGATTTGACGCTGGCTGTGTGATCTTAAACAAAGCATTCACCTGAGTCTCAGTTTTCTTCATCCAAAAGGAAGGAAGGAAGGAAGGAAGGAAGGAAGGAAGGAAGGAAGGAAGGAAGGAAGGAAGGAAGGAAGGAAGGAAGGAGAGAAAAAAGAAAAGAAGGGAGAGTGTTAGGTAGGGGAAGAAGCTATAGAAGGTAGGGAGGGAAAGAAGAATGGGAGAAAAGATGGACGGAAGGAGGAAGGAAAAAGAGAGGGAGAGAGGGAAGAAGAGAAGGGAGGGAGGAAAGGAAGAAGGGAAGAAGAGAAGGGACAGAAAGAGGGAAGGAAGGAATGGAGGGAGGAGGAAAGGAAGGGAGGGAGGGAGAAAGAAGGGAGGAAAAGACAGGAGAGAAGGAAGGAGGGAGGAAGTAAAAGGATAAAAGGAGAGAAGGAAGGAAATATTTATTAAGCATTTATTATGTGCCAAGCACTATTGCTAAGTGCTGGAGATGCTAATATAAGCAAAAAGAAAGTCCCTGACCTCAAAAAACTTGAATTCTAATGGGGAATAATAATGCTCATACAACCTACTTCACAGTGTTGTGGGGAAAGCACATTGTGATTTGTAAAGTTCTACATAAAATCTTAGTGAGTCTACATTTAGAAAGCAATTCTTTGCAATTTCAGTCTCCCTTCTTTGTTATTTCTTCCTTCATTTTTTGCCCCTTTTTACTATTGTAAACTTCACAGGCAGCAGAAAGAAGACTTTTGATGCATTGTATTGCTGATTCCATTTCCTGGATCATTAATTATGGTTGATAGTGAAAACATGGGTTTGGACAATTGGTAAAAAGTAATTATTTACCATCTGCTGTAGGCTTTCTTCACCTGTAATTACTTAAGAGTGAAATTAATCGTAAAGTAAAGGTAATTATAGTAGGAAAGCTAATGGCAAAAATTGTCAGGCAGCAGAACCTATCACTGAACAGTTAAGACTATCTTTTTTTAAAAATAAAGCAAAAATGTACAAAATGTGTTTATTCTTTCAAAATGCTTGATAAGGAAGGATATTATAAACATTTAGCAAACATTTCCTTTTGCAAATTAGAAGAATAAAGTCCAGAAAATGACTTTTCCAAGGTCACAGAGCCAATCATTTACATTAGAATGTGTCAGTACAATAGGCTCTAAAATGACCAAGCATGAACTGCCCACATTGGGGGCACCTACCTGCCTCTTTCCAAAAGGTATCCATCCATAGAATACAGTTTTGGTTGACACTAAGCCATTTAGGCAGAACTAATAGTAAGATACCTCTGCCTGTCCTGTAAGCAAAGCAGGAAGACAGTTCATCCAAACCAGCATAGTAGTCCCACCCATTCATGGTTACTGAGACCTTTCTTGATCTCAATACTAAAAGCAAAGATATGAAGTAACTCAAAGTCATTCTTTCAGACCCAAAACAAACTTGACCAAACTGGGTCCAAATTTTATCTATAATAACTTCACCTGGCAAGCGAAATCAAAGGAAATAAGGTTCCCAGTTCTCCCTCATGTGGGTAATTTGATGGGAGTAGCCAAGTTTAGAGAAGGGAGCAGATTGGGACAGCACCATCCCAAAAACCTTGGGAATGACAAAAATTAAGCTTTTAGGAAGGAGTTGAGATCAAACAACATAGCAAAATCTGAGTTTTGACCCCCAAACTTTGACAGAAAGGCTCAGGTTCAGATTCTCTAACTGGTACCCATAAGTCTGCTTGTCTCCAGACTTGCAAATTGGTGTCTCATGATCACTCTGAGAACAGATGTAGCCTGGCCTGCCTCTTACATCCACCTTATCTCCTTAGCTCACCTCACCAAGAATTAAATATCCTCCTGCCTAAAGATTTTCCTGATTATGTCATGTGCTGTTGTCTAATGCATCTTGCTGCTAGCAGGGAGGCACAGGCATACTGAGACCTGGATCTGAAACTCTTTCTTCCCTTAGAAACACAGAGATGAGATGGTTTCTTAGAAAAAGACCCAAAGACCCAAGTTTCTGAAGGACCAACCTTGATGTGCAAGTGCAGGAGGAAGCCCAATAATAAAGGCATAAAACTTTTGGTTTACAAAAATCTGCACGCATTTCCATCAAAGAGCCCACTGTATTTCCATCCAGAAGCAGGTGGCAAGATCAGATCTCCAGGGGTGAACCTTTAGCAGTTGTAGGCTACTTGCCTGGAAGTGGAAATGGGAGCAACACCTTAGTATTCTTTTCAGCTGTTCAATTTCTACAGATTCTCTTTCCCTGACCCTGCAAGTACATCTCTGCTTTTCTTCTGGTTCAGTGTTGTATAGACACCTCTGCTCATGCATGAGAAGGGGGCAGGGGGTGGGATCTCCCTTAGCTCATGTGGTCTTGTTTTGACAGCTGGCTCCACTGTATATTGCTGCATGGGGGGGCATGTTTTTTCCCTGGAGAGGCCATTGTCCTGCTTCCCCTTGTCAAATACCTTCCCAGCTCCACTGGGGTGGACTGGGTGGTTAGCAGCTGCACACAGCAGACAGTTATCATTCTGCAGATGTGCCACCTCCAAATGGCAGAATAGACAATAACAGAATCTCAGGAATCAAAGGAACCTTAGGGTCTATTTAATTCAACTTTTACTTGATTGAACATACCTTCCTACAACAGAGCTGACATGTGACCATCTTTAATTGACTTGAAGATCGCCAGTGATGGGAAACCCTTGGGCAGCCTGCTCCACTTTTGGTTAGCTCTGATTGTTACAAAGGTTTTCTTGATAGTAAGCCTAAAGCTGCAGCTCTGTAACTTTTACTGGTTACTTTTACTTCTGCCCTCTGGAGCCACATCATATAAATCTAATCTCTTTTCTACATGTTGGCTCTTCAAATACCTAAAGACACCTTTCTCTGTGTCCCCTAAATGTTCTCTTCTCCAGGTGAACATAACCAGTTCTTTTACACCTGTCCTTATCACATGAACCCAATGTCTTTAACATTCTGATCATCACATCTGGATTCTGTTCAACCTACCGATGTTCTTCTTAACCATGAAATGACTGTAGTTGAAAACTGTACTCCATATCTGGGCTAACAAGGGCAGAGTATAATTAATCACCTCCCTAACACTAGGACTTGCTTAATGAAATCTCAAATGAAATATTATTTCAATATGCTGAGGTTTCTCAAAGGATCATCATTTAGCTACTGCATAGAAAGGGAAAGGTTTATAGGACCATGCTTTCATGGGAATCTGCTTCTACAGGTGTGGGTGATCCATCCTTTCTTAAAGATCCTAGGCTACTAATTGGAGATAATGAGATAATAGGCAGGAAAGCCTCGTCAGCATCATCATTACATCACAGATTTAAAGCAGGAAGGGACTTCAGAAGCCACCTAGGCCTACCCTCATTTTACAGATGAGGAAACTGAGGCCCAGAGAGATAATGACTACCCCAAAGTCATATAGGTAGTAATTAGAGAGTTAAGATATGAACCCTGGTCCCATGGTTCCAGATCTAGCATTCTTTGCTCTGCATGACAGAAATTGACTGGAGTACTTGGAAAGTAAGCTAAGTAGTACAAGTTTTACAAATGAGGTCCCAACTAAAAGAAACAGCTTCACCTAGGAGTCCCCTTAAAGGGTCCCCAAAACAATGAACAGATGCAACAGCTGCTGCTGCTGCTGGTGGTCCTTCAATTTCGAAGAGGACCAATGCCATTATGAGGGGGATGTCTTGACTTGGAAATGAACTGGATTTAAATGAGGCAGAGCTGCACCAAGTTGTCAGCCTTACTCATTCCTCCACAGTGATCAGAGTCCAGGAAACTGAGGTTCTCAGTTTCAGCAACAGAGAAAGGTGAAGAGGATGTACCAGGGACCTGCAGGTGGGTTTTCATTCCTAGCAATGCTGAGTAACAAATTCATGTGTACAAAACTCAATTTGTTCTCCATACTAGAAGAGAAGTTTGAAAGGATAAAAGAACATTTCAGCACTTTCCAGTTTATTAATTAAGGGAATTAATTAAGGGAAATGAATTTTCCTTGAAAGACTGGAAGAATTGCCTCAAAAGGAAAACAAAGAGTCCTAAGAAATAACAGAGAATTCAAACCTTAGGAAGTTGTTGGGTAGAAGAATACACAAAAGAGAAGAAGAAATGGGGGGGGGGATTGAGAAGGACTAATTAGCCATTGAAACTATGAAAAAGGGATAACATTTTCCCCATAAAAGATGTCTGAACCCTTTTTATGTTAAATTTTGCTAGGTTTTGGGGACACCACTCTCCTGATTCTTTTCCTACCTGTCAGACAACTATGTCTCAGTTTCCCTCACTGGAACTTAATCCAGGCCATACCCACTAACCTTAGGTGGCCCATTGGGCTCTGTCCTCGCTGCTCTTCTCTTCTTCCCCTATATTTTTCACTCTCATGGCATTCTCATCAGCTCCCATTGATTTAACTACCATCTCTATGCTAATGAACATCAGCTCTACTTAGCTCTAACCTCTCAAACTCAAGACTTCCATCTCCAATTTCCTTTCAGATATCTCAATCTGGATGTCCAGTACACATCTTAAACTTAACATGTCCAAAACCAAACTCATTATCTTCCCCCAAATCATTCCCCACTTCCAAATTTCTCTATTGCTCTTGAAGATACAACCATCCTCCCAGTCCTCTAAGCTTGAAACTTAGGTGTCATTCATGATTCCTCACTATCTCTCACCTCCTATATTCAATCTGTTGTCTAGTCCAGTCATTTCTACCATCACAACATCTCTCATAATTACCCCCCTTATCTCCCCTGATACTGTCACCACCTTGGTGCAGGCCTTCATCTCTTTATGTCTAGACTATTGCAATAGCTTTCTGAATGGTCTTCCTGACAGAAATCTTTCCCTACTCCAGTCCATCAGAAGACTCAACTGCCTAAGTGATTTTCCTAAAGTACAGCTCTAATCATGTCACCTGCCTAGTCAATAAGTTTTAGGGCTTCCCTATCACTTCTAAGCAAATACAAAAACCTTTGAAATTCAGAGCCCTTCATAATCTATGCCCCATACATAAATACATACATACATACATATACATGCGGTACACATAATTTCCACTCTTCTTACACCTTATTCACCTTCCAATACTCTTTGATATAGGGTTCTCCTTGCTATTTCTTGAATAAGACTCTACATCTCCCAAATCTGGGCATTTTCTCTGGGTGTTTCCCCGTGCCCTCACTCCTCATCACTGGCCCCGGCTTCCACAGCTTCCTTCAAGGCCCACCTAAACCCTACCTTCTACAGTAAGACTTTCCTGATCTCCCTTAATGCTAGTGCCCTCTCTGTTCATTTTTCCAATTTTTTTTCATATTGACAGATAGAGTTTACACATAGTTTTTTGCATGTTGTCTCTTACATTAGGCTGTGAACTCCTGGAGGGCAGGAGCTTTCTTTTGCCTTTCTTTGTATCTCTAGCACTTAGCACAGTGCATGGAACACATAGGCACTTAGTAATGCTTATTGACTGACTGACTTAGAGCGATAATTAAAAATAACAAATATCACCAGGAAGGGACAACATAGAGTTTTGGTGAAGAATAAACAAGTAAGTGATTAACAATATCTTCTGACATATACTAAGATATGTTAACCCAGTACTGGGAAATACAAGGTATGCTGTCTTTTGGGGTACATATCAGGAATATGATGAAGTGTCTTCTAATTCCCAACTAATCTAATGAGCAACACCTACTTCTGGAGATTTATATAGAAACAAATGATGCCATTAGAAGATTCCTTCTACTAAAAACAGTCTCAAGGGATTATGAAGTCCTAGGGAAGAAACTTGATACTTTAGGAGCACAGGAGGCATTGTAATCATTGCTCTAGATATAAGGAGGGAGGAGACTTTAAAAGATAAAGCTAGATTCGGGAGCCAAACAGATGGTTAAAAAGATGGTGTATGAAAATGGAAAATGGATTTCTGGGCCATAGCATCAGATATAGAAATGACAAGGATGAAATCCATCTAACAATGGATAAGAAGACTGTCTTTGCTTAAAGGCTTGCAAATTTAGACAAAATGTTAAATGAAAATGTATGGGAGAAAGAATAACTTGTGTATATGTACTAAGCAAGATCAATTCAAGAGGAATTATAACAAAGGAAGAACAATTTAGTGAAAAATCCTAGTGGTTCACAGGAAACTATATCCAAGAAGCAGAGCAATGATAATGTGTATGTGTATAAATAAGTGTTGGTATTCAAATGTTGCGAATGTGGTAAAAAGAAAGTAAGCTAAAATTTTTTTATGGAAATTAATTAATTTATCCTTCCATGTACCACTGAGATTTGGTGAAATCTGCCTAATAAATGGTAAAGAAAGGGGTTTACAAGATGTTAGGGTAGCATTGTATATAAGGAAGATCTACTTCTATAAAGAAATTCATAAACCAGAGTCAGAAAATATGATGGGAAACGTTTGGACAAGGATCAATGTAGATAAAAACAATATTGTGGTAGGGGTGTACTATAGTTCACACAGTCAGAAGAAGGAAATGAATGATGAGCTATAAAAACCAATCATAACACCAGCATGGAAATTTAATAGAACATAAAGAATGTTGCAAAATCGCTCTCTCTGGTAAAGATAGAACAGATGATAAATTTTGACATGTTATGAAGAGCACTGTTCTAGACTGAATTCTGATCAACAAGGAAGAACTAGTTGTTTAATTACAAACAATAAGAAGAGGAGGAAGAGATTATACCATCTTAGGGTCTGTGATAGATAAAAAGGGAAAAGAAGGACCTATTCTGAAGTGGACCTATAGTTTGCGGAAAACCTTTCAGAGTTCAGATGAGAATAGGTAGAATTCCACGGTCTAGAATTCTGCTGGAGAATTTAGACTAAAGGATGAAAATTCTGATAACAGAAATACACATATATCAATTGAAGAAAAAAAAGGAAGTATCACCTAAAGAGATTAATGTGAATGCGCAGTAAACTCATCTGTGTACAAACTGTATTATTACTGGAAGTAAGATACAGTTATGGCAAAAGAATTTGAAACCATGCTATACTAGTATTGTATATATAGTAGTGTGTGTGTGTGTGTGTGTGTGTGTGTGTGTGTGTGTAGTATTGGTCAAATGAATTAGGGATAATTTATACTGGACAAGAGATGTTGACAGGAGAGTGGAAGGAGGGGAATGGCAAGTGTTTTCAAGTGTCATATATCACAGGGAATGAATTTGTTTTACTGGACCCCAAACTGGGGACAATGAGTAGAGGTCATAGAGGGGCAGATTTAAGTTTAATATAAGAAAAACTTCCTAAAAATTACAGCTGTCTTGAAGTAGAAAGGGTTGTATTAGGACACACTGAATTTCCCATACTGGAAATCTCCAAGGGGGTGGTTGTGTAATTATCAGGGATAATAATAGCTTACATTTATGTGGCACTTTAAAGTTTGCAAAGAATTTTACACACACACACACACACACACATATATATTATATATTGTATAATATTTATATATTATATATTTTACACACACATGTATATATATACACGTGTGTATGTGTGTGTGTGTGTGTGTGTGTGTGTAAAATTCTTTGCAAACCTTAAAGTCCCTTAGTATGGGGGATGACTTAAAGTCATCTTAGTATGTCCCTCCCCATCCTAGGATTCTCTGATTTTCTGATTCTACTATGAGTGAGACACTAGACTAGAAGCAAGCAGAATCACTGAGTCAATCTGAATTTGCTGTGAAGAGTAGTTTTAACCTGGAACTTAGCAGCACATCTACCGATCAGCAAGAAAGGGCTAAGCAAGCTAGGAGCAGAGATAAAGGAGCAAGCCAGCTGGCCTGAGAGTGAAACACAGAGTAATTGCCTATTAAAAGTCTGATTCTGAAATTAAATCTGGGTCAAACTAGTTCATTTAAAACATATATGACAGTGCAAAAAAAAAAATAAGCCCCTGAGGGCTATGGGCCTTTTTGAAACTCAGAAGATTCATCTGTAGTAGGTTGGATGTGCTTCCTCTTCTAGTCCATTTCTGGGGCCTTCCTTGCCCAGTGATTGTTTCTATTTGATTCAGCCAGGGTTCCCCCAGCCAGTACCTAAAACCATCCTGCCTACTACATGTCAGGCACTGTGCTAAGCCCTGGGGACACAAAAAAAGGCAATTTCTGTGACATCAGAGAAAGAAAAACTAATCAAACTTGCCAAGGCAAAAAATGACTACTACTACTACTACTACTACTACTACTACTACTACTACTGCCACTACTACTACTACTACTACTGCCACTACTACTACTGCTGTTGTTGCTGCTGCTGGTAATACCACTACTACTACTACCGCTGGTATAACTATTGCTGCTACTACTACTGCTGCTGCTGCTGCTATTACTGCTACTACTATTAATACTACCATTACTACTACTACTACTACTACTGCTGCTGCTGCTGCTGCTACTACAGCTATTATTCTACTTCTACTACTACTACCTCTATTACTACTACTTCTACCACAACTACTACCCATAATAATAATGATGATGATGGTGATGATATTTTTATAACGTATTTGATAGATATCTGATCAGATCCTCATGACAATCCTAGTAAACAGGTACTATTATTATCCACATTTTGCAGATGAGGAAACTGAGGCAGGTAACTTGTCCCAGGTCACATAGCAGATAAGTGTCTGAGGTCAAATTTGAACCCAGGTCTTCTTGACTCCAGCCACCCAGATGCCAGTGATTTAGAGCACTGATGGAAAGCTCAGTGGACTTTGATGGACCAAGTCCCTGATGATGCAGACCTCATGCCCCTTTCTCCTCCTGCCATGGCACAAAGACCAGCCCACCTTGGATCCCAGAACCGCCTTGTTGCATCCTTCCTGCCTTATTCATGACCCATCCTGCTTCTACAACTGAGTACTTCATTTTAGGACCTGAGTTTCCCCTTGTGAGAGTTAGAACATGGGAGAGTTGCTTTAGGCCTTACTAATGCATCTGATTCCTTTGTGAAACCTTCTCTGAGTCTCATACCTGTTGTTAGGACTTTTACCTAATAATGATAATAGGATAAGAAGAGCATCTCAACCTGTGACTCTGTTGGTATGGAGTATGGTAAGGAAAATGTAGGACAGCACCTCCTCTGAAATTTACAAGCTTAAAGTGTTGCCTACAATATTGAGATGTCAAGTGACTTTTCCAGGATCAACACGTGTCAGAAGTAGGATCTGAACCAAGATCTTACCGGCTCTAAAGCTGGTTCATTATTCACTGTGCCATGCCAAATCAATTTATAACAGTCATAAAACCTTGTATTTACATAGTATCTTATTGTTACAAAGTACTTTCCATATATTATCAAATTGAATTCTCACTTAACTCCTGGGAGTTAGGTAACTAATTCAGTTAGTATCAGGAGATATAATACAGTTAGTACACTGAGATCTCTTCACTTTATAGGAAAATATTTGATCATTCTGTGGAAGAAAAAAGTACAGGCAAACATCACTAGAGAAAAGTGAATGAGGAAAGGCAACAGTCCCAAGGATATTGTCTACAGGAGAAAAACCTTGATTTCTTGAAGTCAAAAAGACCTAAGTTAACATCTAACCTCAGACCTTCACTAGTTGTGCACCTCTGGGCAAGTCCCTTAACCCTGTTTGCCTCAGTTTCCTCATCCACAAAATGAGTTTGAAAAGGACATGACAAGCTACTCCAGGATCTTAGTAAAAAAAAAACAACACCCAAACGAGGGTAGGAAGAGTCAGAAATGACTAAAAAAACAGCTGAACAACAATGGCAAAAAAGGCTGCCACAAAAGTCAAAAAATATTCAAGAAATATTCTATTTGGAATTACCCTACTTCCATTTTGTCACCAGAAATTTCACAGATATCACAGAGGGTGAGCAGCATAGCCACGGCGACCCACCAGAAGTGAATTAATGCTCCAATCAAGGCATGGATTTTTGAACCATTACGGACCCCCAAGCAACAGACCTCTCTTCTCTTCCCTCCTTCTCAGGATGTAGATAAGGAGAACCAGCATTCAGCCCTGTAACTCACTCAGAAATTACTTGACCCTCTCTAGCTTTCCTCATGATCCATGCCAAGAAAAGCATGATTTACAAGACCAATCTTGCTGTTCAGCCAGGTATGCCCATAAAGTTCCTGTTTTCCTTTCGTATGTTAAAGAATGAATTGAACACAAAAATAATGGAAACAGTCTCTCCTGGACAGGATGTCTGCTGACAAGTGTCACTACTGAAAACATCTTCTCCTAAACTCATCTATTGCTAGTGAGATCAAGAGAGAAAAAGAAAGTTCACTCCTCCTCATGTCTCTAAGTGAATTGTTTGAGTGGTGACCAGAGGGGAGAAAAAGTCACACGCAAGTGGATCTAGAATACTGTTGATTTTACAAGATGTTAATGCTGTGTGGAGCTGGGAGAACAAATTGTGTTTTATATTTAACTGCGGCAGGAGACTTTATGCTTAATAGGTTTTTTAATATAGTTTGACCTAGTACTGTCAAGAGAAAAACTACATTTTGTTCCTGCCTTATATTCAGGACATGATTTCTACAGATAAATAATACGTAATGCAGTTTCTATTACTCAGACTGCGTTTCACACATCTGTTTTATGTTTCATTAATGGCACAACAAATGAAACCATCAACTATCCTGCTTCTCTATATTAATTCAACATGTAAGAAAAATGTGTGATGGCTGCAGACAGCCGGGCCGATGACTGTGTCAGGGAAATCCTCTCGTTTACTTATGGTTCAGCAAGGGCTGCCAAAGCACAAATCAGCGTGCTGGCAAATGGCGAGCTGATTCACAGCTTAAATCAAGAACAAACCTCATAGCTGAAGCCACCGAGGAGCAGTTTGGAGCCCATTAAGTACTCATTTAACTCAATTTCTGGTACCAAACCAATGGTGAATAACCAAAAAAGATGGGCACAAACACATGTTTGGTAGAAGCAATATGGTGGGGATGGCACGGATACAAATCTATGATCTTCTTTTAAATATAGTTATCTTTTTTTGCATTAGCAAAAAGGAGTTGTGGGGCATCTTCCACAATGCTGGACATAGAAAGAATACTTTATGGTTGTTGTTTTTCAATTATTTCCAAGTCTTTGTGACTGCATTTGGGCTTTTCTTGGACTTTTTGGATTATTTCTTGGACTGGTTGGCCATTTTCTTTTCCAGCTCATTTTTACAGACAAGGAAACTGAGGCAAACAGGGTTATGTGACTTGCCCAGGGTCATACAGCTATTAAGTGACTAAGGTTGGATTTGAATTCAGGAAGATGAGTCTTATTGACTCCAGGCCTGGCACTTTATCCACTGTGCCACCTAACTAAAAACTTTATGGACATGCTGCCAAATGCCAGAGTGGATGAGCCAGAAAGACTCCCTTCATATTCAAGTCCCACCCATATACTTAGTAGCTGTGTAATCCTGGACAATTTACCTAAACTATCAACCTCAATTTCTCAATTTGTGAAATGGAAATAACAATAGCACATAATTCAAAAGGATTTTGTGAGTATCAAATGAGACCGTATAGGTAAGGCACTTTGTACACTTTAAAGCCCTGTATTGATGTCAGCTATTATGATTATTACTCCTGTTTCACAGACCAAGAACACGTAGGATACCAGCCAGTCTTTTGTGGCAAAGAGAGTAAGTACGGAATCCTGAAAACCTAGTTTGTATGGACTCAGTTCCTCAGTCCCATGTCCTTCCCATGTGAAGATGTTTCTACTGACAATGTGCTCAGGCAAATATGTGCTTTGAATTGCTTTTTTTCCAGCAGTAGTGATTCATTTGCCCTGAGAAAGTCATATTCTCTCATTCAGCTCCCCTTCTTAACCAATGCCCCCACAATTGTGGGGCAACAAGCCAGGGTTAGTGATGTTGTCATAGCAATTAGAGAGCTGGAAGGGACCTCAGACATTATCTAGCCCAACCCCATTATTTTACAGATGAGGAGCCGGATGCCAAAAGATGGTAGATGACTTGCCCAAAATCATATATCAATTGAGTGGCAAAGTCAGGCCCCCAAATCAGGCTAGTCTTCCTTCCATTCCGTTAGACGATACTTCAGAAGAGATTTTTTTTTCTTCAAGCACAGCTAATCAGACTGCCATGATCATACTCATCCCTCATTCACACTATAGTATGAAAAGCCACAGAATAAATCATACAATGTATAATCCTCCCTTCCTCCAACTTTTTTTTTATTAATTAATCAGGTTAACATGAGAATAAAGGTATCCTTGAAGAGAAAAAGAAGTAATAAAAGGGGAAACTGAAGTCTATGCATACAACAATGAGAAAAGAGAAATCTCTCCCTTAGTGAGTTTGTGTGTGTGATCCATAGCCATGTGTGTAAGCTAAGGTCACAAATCAAGCCAATTGAACTTTTAACTAATCATTCTTATTGCATTGTGTTTCCACCCAGGGTTTCCCCTTAGAACATCCAAATATGGCACATTTTATAACTTACCATCAGTATCACTGACAAATTGCTTCTGGGAATTTCAGTTAGTCAGTCAAAAAGCATTGATTAAGTGGTTACTATGTATCAGGTTTTATGTTAAATGTTGGGGACATAAGGAACAGCAAAAATATTCCTTTCCCTCAAGAAACACAAATTCTAATGAGGCAGACGACATGAAAATAACTAGGTACATAAAAGATATATGCAAGGGAAAAGGGAGATGTTCAAGATTTGGTTTTATGTCAAACTTTCCACAAAAGGAGAAAAGGATCCTTGGTTCCTGTGCAACACTAAGGCTAACATTCAATATGTTGAGCAGAATGCAGGCTTTATTTCCCTTGACAAAATATAAAAAATATATAGGTCTTACACTTGAATCCATGAACAGTCAAAAACAAATATCCTTTTCTCTCTGATAGTTTTCCACCTCCCTTCATTGTTGCTTGTCCTTCAGTCTAGAAGAAGAAGGTGATGGCATCAGGACAGCGATGCCATGACTTGCAAGTAAATTGGATTTAAGTGAGGGAGGGCTGTGCAAAGTCACCAGCCTCACTTTCACCTCTGGAACCATCTGATATAGATCAGGACAACTGGAGATGGCTCCACTCCACCTTCCCGGGACCTTTATAATTAGACATGTGCTAATAAACATTTAACAACCAGATTAACAAAAATGCACAAACACATTTAAGATAAATTTTCATTATTCACATTTTTCCATCATTTTAATAAGTCTAGACATCAACAAACCAGTAAAGCAAGCCCTGATTTGTAACATTTGCCAGCTCCCAAAGTGTAAATACTCACACTGAATGTTTTACAATCAGCTCTCGGCATGCCCTTATCTATAGTCCTTCATACTTTTGATGTCCTGGGATTCAGGATCCCTCATCATGAGGAAGGCACTGAAAGCTGCTAGAGAATCAGCCCCTTTCTTTCATAACTGCACAAGCAATATAACTCATAGTACTAGAGGAGGACAAGGTCAAGGCTTATTCCTCCACCTCATGTCTTGTTCCTCTTCAGTCCTAATTCCCACTTGATTGATGGAGTTGGTTTATCAAGAGCATTTCCTCTTCTCTTCCAGGAGGCCTAGTCTAGGAACTTACTGTCTAGCAACTCATTCTTGAAACTCATTCCTGAAGCACCCAACTTGATCCCCATAATCATCCACGTAAACCATTCTCAAATGCAGTATGAAAGGGCCAATCAATGAGTAGCCAAAATGAGTACCTTATTACAGAGCCAGGCCAAAGTCCTTAACATGGTATTGTTGACAAGCAGTCAAGCTTGATAAGTCATAAAACTTGATGGATTCTTACCAGAGGGTCTTACTACTCTCTACATATGTCTATGAGCCTCATTTTTAAAAACCAAATGATAGAGCTACCTCCTTCTCCTTTGCTCTTTAATATCTTCCCCATAAGACTCATCTAAGAGAACCACCTAAGACTGCCACAGTGGGAAAACTTGCCTCCTCCGTGGTCCCCTCTCTTCTAGCTGCTTTCCTTTCCATACCACTTGTACATGTTGAGGGTTAATAACTCTATTCCTTCCAGTAACATCAGGGCCATCAGGACTTATCATCTTCCCTAGACAGAATCCCTCCCAGCACTCTCCTGTGACCTATGCAACTAAGCTAAGCATGCTGGGCGTTTCTATCCTCTATACCCTCAATACCTACAGGTCTTTCCATCTGTCCCTACAGCTGGGTTGTCTTCCCCTGTCTTACTTTTCTATTTATATTTCCACCATTGAGCGCAGTGCTTGGCGTGTTGTAAGTGCTTAATAAAAGGTTTTTTTCATTCATTCATTTGTTCATTCATTTATTTTGTTCATAGGACTATCTACCATAGTTAACTTCCTAGGTCCCAGTTAACTTTCCTGTTTGTAGTGGGAGTGAAGAGAAAGAAATACAATTGAGGGTACAACTGAGTACTTTGCAAAGGAAGATAGATCAGAAACCCATGCCCTGTGAGCAGTCAGGGACTCTACCCTGGATCTTTCAAAGTAAGCTGATAGTTGATTGTCGTTGCCAGATGGCTCTTTGGTATCATGAGGGAAATATCTTTCTGCTTAAAAGCTTAACTCCAAACAATAAGGACTGGCCTCTTATCTCCCCTTATCCTGTGCCTGTGGAAGCCAAAGCCCCTCTAAGTCTTACAAGTGCCCAACTTGATTCTGAAACTTATCAAACTGTTTGATGATTTAAGCTTCTCATTTCTCTTTTATGGCAAAGAAAAAAAATGTCCTCTGGTTGATCAAATCCAAAAGGGTATAAATTTGGCAGGCACCAAAACTGAGCCATATTTGGGGACCAATAGCATTTGTCAAAATAGAGTTTAATAATACACATTAAAGAATGTTGTGTAACAAAGCCCAATGGACTATCCATCCCATTCACAACATTCAGAGAACTACAATGGAAGTCCCCCAGGGGCAGCCTGCCTAAAGACAGCTTTACAGGAAATGTTAGTAGTGCATTCTGATCTCAGAACACACTTTTGGCAGCCTTAAAATAGAACGCCCTGAAGGTGACGATGATCCCATGAGGAGATTGGACAAAGGGGTGCACAGTGGCAACAAAGCTCCACCTGTCACAAAGATGAGAGGAGTCACTAGGGCCAGAATACTCATCTTGAAACAGAGTAGGAAAGAGGAGAGCATCGGATCCCCCACGTAACTAATCAGAAAAACAGTCCCTTCTCTCTCCTTATTGTCCTTTATGCAGTAGGGATTGCCTGCATTTGACCTTTCTGTTTTCTCCTTCTATCCATTGTCACTATTTGCACTTTTCTTTTTTATTCTTCCATTCCATCCTTCCTTTCAACAGATGCACTCCAGCATGATTAAGTTTTGCATAGTTATTTATCAGTTTCGCCAGTCAGTACTCAGCTGTTGTCCACTATGGGAGTCTGTTTGCCAAAACGCTGCTGCTCCCTGAAAGCCAGTAGTTTGTTACTAAAATGTTCTTTGCAGTGAGAGATGCTTACTGTTGGGGGCCAAGAATGGAGCTTCTAAGTGTTTGTAGAGCAATTTGCAATATGGAATTTTCAAATTACTTCTGCTTCCAACTACATCTCTACAAGCCTCTTTTGTCTCCTTTGTAAAAGATTCATCAATGACTTCATCCACAGGAGACAAGTGTTTGCAAAGATTTGGCCCCTTTTGCCACACCCCTTTTTGCCTGTTTTCACAGGGGTGGAGATGTTCATGGGGCAGACTTTGAACATGATATGGGTGCAGCCAATCAGAAGGCAAGAAGCAAAATAAAAATATAAAGCCAGTTTTAGAGGAAGGCAGAAAATGGAGGTGAGGGAAGCAAGCAAGCATTTTTTTTTTTAATGATGAGCAAAGCTAGGGAGAGTTGTTGAATGTTCCTTCGTGAAACCTTTTTCCTTTCACTAAAATTTTACAGTCACCTAAGGAGTTTTCAAACTTTTTTAAGGTGTGAAGCCTTCTGTTTTTCCAGACCTTAAAAGTTTCAGCCCTGATGGAGTGGTGATGGTGGGACCTAGAGCAGGCAATTAAACTTGGGCTGTTAGAACCACATTTTCTGTAGAAGGGGACGCCTAAAATATCTGTTAGAATCCTGGGGCCTAGTGGAACACCATTTGAAAACCATTTGGTAAAAGAGCTAGTTAGAAGAAAAAATCCATCTATAACACATTTCCCTGTGGTTTGTTTCTTACTAAATGGATTGCTCTAGTGGTGTTTCCATAAGCCAAAGAACCCTAGAGTTGGACTTAAGACCAATGGTCTGTTCCCAGCTCTGCTACTTAACTCATTATGTGTGTGACCTTGAAAAAGTCTTTTGTCCTGTCTGGGGCTCAGTGTTTTCATCTGTAAAATGAAAATGTTAGAGATGATGAAACACATCTTCTTCCTCTGGGTAGAAATTGGAATATTTCATGCACTGCCAGACATAATTTGCTGTATCAGCTGGTTTTGCTTTATTGTTTTTCTTTTCTACAAGAGGAGGTAAAAGATATACAGGGAACAGACTGCTGTGTGAAAACAAAAATCATCAATAAAACTTTTTTTTTAAATGAAGATTTTAACGAAGTGACCCCAAGGCCCTTTCAAGCTCTAACATTCTATTATGCAATAAACCTATTCAATGAATATGTTGTGGCTACTGCTGCCTCAGCCTTTAGTCTCTGTGTTTAAGAAGCAATATCACATAGTGAATAAAGAGCCAGTCTCAAAACCAGGTCCCCTAGAGCACACGTCTTGAGAACTCTGACACATATTCTCTGTGTGAACCTGGGCAAGACATCTAACCTCTCAAAGCTGTAGGCAACGCAGCAAGACAGTGGTTCTCAACCTTCCTAATGCCATGATCCTCTAATAGTCGTATTTGGGCGTCTTGGATAGAAGAGGTTCCTAAGACCATGGGAAATATGTGTTTTCTGATGATCTTAGGTGACCCCTGTGACCCCTGTGAAAGGGTTGTTCGACTCCAAAGAGGTGGCTTGAGAACAGGTTGAGAACCACTGCTCTAAGACAATGAGCTGAGCAGAAGGTGCTGACCTGCACTGGAAAGTAAAGTTTCTCACCAGAAACTTCCTGCACCAATGGAATCCCAGGGTCAGTCCCAATCTCTTTATCTCTACTTTGAGGCCTAAAATGGGGAATCTCATACCAGAAAATGAATTTACATTTCCATTAGTAAAAGACAGATTTTTCACTTACGGATATTTGGTTCCGGTGCCAACAGGATAAGCCCTATGCATAGTTAGAGTAGATAGCTACCTGCTTGATGTAATTTTATAAGAATCTAAAGGCCCTTCCCTAGAATATTTCCCCCCAGCAGCCTGACATTATACCTCATGCCAATTATTAGAACCACTCCTTTCAATTAAGGCAATGGGTTTCTAGAATACTATTGATGATGCAAGCATGCTATCTGGGGGGATGTAATATTTCCATTACTAAAAACTTCAGTTTGTTGTCATAGAGCAAATACTATTAAGTATTTCCATCATTTCCACTCCATTTATCAGTTTCTAACTTATTGAGAACCAGATCTAGAAGAGAAATGTCCCTTGTTAGTTCTTCCTCCTTGGGAAATAGGAATTATCATTAAGAAATTAGCTGCTTGATTTTTGGCAGAGACAGTGCTTGGCACATAATTGCTAGAGGCCTAGCCTCCCCTCCACCCAGGCCACCTGGGCTTTCTTGGCACTATCACTTGCCTCATTGGTCTTTTGTCTATTTGAAAAGTTGTCTCAACTTTTTTTTGTTTTATTTTGCTTTTTAGTGAATATTCCCATAATTGAAGAACTTCTCATAAATATGCTCCTATGCCAGACTACTGATCTTTTCCCTAATCTCCTCATCTATTTACTCTCTCTGGCCAAGTGACCTGCCTCATATTCTAATAACATCATTTTTTGTTTCTCTTTCCTTTGAGCTTTACCCAAATCCTCTTTACTATATTCCTCCCCACCCAGTTCCTGCATTTTTCCAAATGAGTA
The DNA here is from genome assembly GCA_028646575.1 of Pseudocheirus occidentalis. Lineage (NCBI taxonomy): Eukaryota > Metazoa > Chordata > Mammalia > Diprotodontia > Pseudocheiridae > Pseudocheirus > Pseudocheirus occidentalis. The sequence goes on from CM053596.1 coordinate 105,361,003, forward strand.
TATCTTGCGAATATCTTGTTAACATAATACTTCCAACTTCACTCTCCCTATTATCTATTTTGTTCTTTTAAATGAGATATAGCCTTCCCAATAGTTTATATTCCATTGATGGGTCACATTCCACCAGTTTTAAAAGAGATGCCAGATTTGATTCCTGATATTAGAGTACTTTAGTTCCCTTTTGCTTGTTACCCATCCCTTAAGCATTATTGTATAAAAATCCAAGGTCATGGATTTTATTGCTAGCTTTCTCCTTAAATTCTATCTCCTACGAATTACTGAACTTTACTTTTCTGCTTTTGTGTTTCAGTCTCTTTTCTAATTTAAAAAAGCCTCCTGGGGTGGCTAGGTGGTGCAGTGAATAGAGCACCGGCCCTGGAGTCAGGAGGACCTGAGTTCAAATCCGGCCTCAGACACTTAACACAAAAAACTAGCCGTGTGACCTTGGGCAAGTCACTTAACCCCAACTGCCCTCCAAAAAGCAAAAAGAAAAAAAAATTTTTTTAAATTTAAAAAGCCTCCTAGGTACAATTGAGTACTTCATGGTAGCAGTTCAGAATTATCACTAATATTTCTGGGGCACTATTAGTCAACAGAGAGACTTTGGTCTGCTTCTGGCAGCAGCTCTTTGGAGGCAGAGTGGTATATGGTAGAGAGTATATTGGCTCTTGAGTCAGAAGACCCTGGGTGTAAATCCCTGTCTTTTATGATTATAACTGATGTGATCTTAAACAAATCTCTTAACTTGCCTAGGCCCCAATCTCCTCATCTGTAAAATGAAAATATTGCTCTGAGGTCCCTTCCAGTTTGGCCCCAACAAATGCCTAATTCTACAGTATTCATGTGATCATGCCATGGTGGCTACAAAACCTGGTGCAGAGGTCTCTCCTACGCCAGTCATCCTTGACTTGGCTCCTGCCCCATTTCACCAAGGACTTGTTTCCCAAACTTTGCCTCTGAGAGAGACAATTTGAATGAGCTCATATTAGTCCCATTTGGCAGAAGAACTCTGCCCCTTCAGAGGCTGGTGGCAGCCCTCACCTGTCTCCTGTGCTGTAATGGTTTCCCTCTAGACCAGCGGTTCTCAACCTGTGGGTCACAACCCCTTTCAGGGTTGAACGACCCTTTCACAGGGGTCACAGGTTCTTAGGAACCAAGACACTGCTCCTCTATCTGTCTCCAGGCAAGTCTGCCTACATGCAGATATGCCCAGACATGCCCACATACAAGTATTAAAGGGTCACAGCTTAAGGAAGGTTGAGAACCACTGCTGTAGACCTTCACCCTGGGCATTGGTCCAGAGAAGACATGTCTTATTCTTTGTATTCCCAGGGCAGTGTAGATGCTCCATAGAATCCTGGTAGCTAATGGGTATTTACATGGGCACAAAAAGAAATGCTGAGTCATTTACCTTCCAGAAGTAGTGTTTTAGGGTTTTGTTTGGTTTTTATGTTTTATTTTTGCTAAGAACAAGCCTCAATATAGAGGACTGTATCCATCAATGAGAAGAAAGAACTGTTGACCTATGGAACAGGAAGGAATACAGCTGGAGTCACCAATAACTCTAACAAAGCCCAAGGTTTCTTTCTCTTCTCCATGCTTCCCTAACTTCCTTCAGGTATCAGCTAAAACCCCACCTTTTGCAAGGAGCTTTTCCTGGCCTTCCCCAGTGCTAACACTTTCCCTCTTCCATTATCTCCAACTTATCGTGTGTATATATATATATATATATATATATATATATATATATATATATATATATATATATATACATATTGTTTGTATGTAGCTGTTTGCATCCTGTCTCTCCTATTAGGCTGGACCTCCCTAAGCACAGGGACTATCTTTGCTTCTCTTTGTATCCCCATGCTTATCACAGTGCTTGGAAAATAATGGGCATTTAATGGTTGCTTATTGACTTCACAGCAGCTGGGTGGTAGTGGACAGAGCATCTTCCTGAGCTCAAATCTGGCCTCAGACACTCCTTAGCTACCCTGAGCAAGTCACAACCTTGTTTGGCTCAGTTACATGAAGAGAAGGACACAGCTGATATTGACTTGCCAGAACCACTCATAGACCCATCCACACACATTCTAACACTCTGGATTTGGGTCTCTTCACCCCTGCTCCCTCCTCCCCCCAAGCACCTTCTTTTCCAGGCAGAGACTCTTGGGAGCTCAGAACTGCTAATGGCTTCCCTCTAAAAAGCAACCTCTTGTCCAATTTATAAATGTAATAATGCCCCCCATTTCTACTCTACAACTCCCACTGAAAGGATTAGAAGTTGAGTTCCCAGGAGACAAATACCTTGAGTATTAGAAATAGCATCATGAGGGTCTCCTCCTAATACTGTAACTCAAGAGCACCCACCGAATATGCTGCCCTTTCATAGTTAGACAGTAGATCAATTTGGCTCTTAGCAAAGGCATTTACTCAGATAGCATAGCTAAAACACTAGTTATAAAACATTTCCCCCACCCCACTTAAACTTGCAGTACATTTCTCCACAAATACATGTAGCACTCATGGAAAAAATGACCTCAAATTTATAGAAAATTATAATGAAGATCACATATGAAATTCACAGCTCCTGGTACTACAGGACCTACAAGTCCATTCTCTCTTGAGTACAACATATCTCTGCTAGGCAAGTTCCTCAGCTGGGTTTCCAAGGTCTAATTTTTTGCTCATCTTGACTATCAGTTGCCAGAAATCCCAGTCCTTGAAGTTGCTTCCTCCCTCAGATGACCATCCCTCTGTATCTAAGCGACATTCTAAGACTATCAGTGTGTTTCTGTTCCCCACTAGATGCAATGTTTCTTCTTTGGTCCAGTAGCTCCAATGCAAAGTTGCATGATGGGAAGAGAAGGGGAAGAGAGAAAATCCATTCCCTTCCCCTCAACTTTCCTTATACAGGCACAGGAGAATCCCCCACCCCCACCCCACTCTGCAATATGCCTAACTCCAAAATTCTGGAATTCATTCAAGGCTTAGGTATTTAGAGCCCACAGAGGCATGGCAAATTCTTTTGCTCAGCTATTTGCAGCAATTCCCCTCTTGAGCCAGAGAGGCGTTCACCTAACAAAGGGATCATCAATGTAAAGATGTAGCTTTTACAGTTAGTCTAACACCTTGTGATTATGGGAATTTGGGGAAGCTTTATGATTATGGGAGTTATGGGACTTCTCATGACTCCATCACTAAAGCAGGGAGGGAAATCCTAGTCCTTCTCCCTTATATAGAAGCTTACTGGATGATTGATCGGACTTTTACTCCAGCTTTTCCTTATTTATTCATTCAAGGTTATTCTCTCCCAAGAATTATATCCATCAATCTCTAATTTATTGATCAATCAATCAAATCTGTTTAACATTTGCTATGTTTCAGTACAGCACTAAGTACTAGGGAGAACAAAAAAAGGAAAAACAGTCCCTGATTTCAAGGAGCTTATTGTCTAATTAGGGAGACAAGCATGTATACAAATAGATGCATACAACATAGGAGGTAGCCTTAAACAGGAAAAATAGCACCTGGGACCACCGGAACAGGCACCCTGAAGAAGGTGGCCTTTGAATTGAGTCTTGAAGGAAGCCAAGAATTCTAAGAAATGCATGGAGGAGAGAGAGAATTCCAGGCATGAGGGACAGTCAGTACAAAGAGACAGAGAGCCAGTATATATGGATAATAGAGTGTATGGAGAATAGTAAAGTACGAGGATACTATAAAATTAGGAAGTGCTCAGGTTATAAAAAGTTTTAAATGCCAAAGGGATTTAATTTTAATTTTTCATGTAATAAATGTTCACTCGAGTTTATTAAGTGGTAGTGGGAGGGCAGAAGTTATTTGGGCAGCTGTGTGGAAGGATGGATGACAGTGGGGAAAGACATGGGGCAGGAAGACCAATTAGAACAGTGGTTCTCAACCTGTGGGTCATGACCCCTTTGGGGGTCAAACGACCTTTTCACAGGGGTCACAGGAGTCACCTAAGACCATCAGAAAACACATTTCCGATGGTCTTGGGAACTGAGACACCGCTCCTCTATCCATCTCCAGGTGAGTTTGCCCACATGCAGATAACGCCCACATACGAGTACCAAAGAGTCACGGCATTAGGAAGGTGGAGAACCACTGAATTAGAAGGTAATTGAAATAATTCAGGAGAGAGGAGGTGAGTGCCTGAACTAGCTGAGTAAATGGAGGAAAAGGGATGTAAACCAAAGATGTCTCAAAGACAGAAAAGTAAAAAATGGACATTGGATATATAACTGGAAATATAGGGTGAGCAAGAATGGTGAATTGAGGACAATATCAACATTTCCTATCCTGGAATCTTGTGACTGTGAGGATTATTTTGTAATTATCCAACCAAACAAGATAATGATCAGACACAGTTTAATGTGAAGAAAGTTCTTTAAAGAAGAAACACTCCATTATTATGTTGGGATGACTTAATATGTTAGGTTTGTTAGCTGTCACCTATCAGCCCCTCCACGGTTTGGGACAGAGATCAATTAAATTATTTGGGGAATATAGGGGATATTTAGAGTGAAGAACTAAGGATTTGGTACAGCATGGCAGCAGAGATTATTGGGTATCCAAGAAAAATGGAAAGGCAACGAAGAAACTCAACTTACTTTACAATTTTCTCTAGGGCTAGTAGCAAACCTACCATTTGGATTGTTCAAAAGTGTTCCATGACTATCAGCTGTGAACTACTAGCAATACTTAATTCTGGTAGAAAGAAGGTTATTTATTAAACCTAATTTAATCATTGCTTTGTAAATTCAATATACTTGAACCCTAAATCACATTAGTCATACTCTCTTGAAAAATCCCAAGTGGCTTAAAACTATGTAACCTGAGGCACTTGGTCTGCAGAAAAGTAGTAGGTGAGAACCTGCAACCAAGATTGGACAGTTTTCTTCTAAAAAAAAACATTTCATTACAAGATATTATAGTTGAATCAGTCAATACCCTTAAGATCTTTACTTATAAATAACCCAATGAATTTATGAATTAATATATATTCTTTCATGTAAAACTATGCTTATCTTTGTAGGTATCTTGTTCCCTTGATAAACTGAAAGCTCCATGAAGATAGTGGTAATGTCTGATCTAAACTTTGTGTCTCCTCCAGCTCTTGACACACTGTTCTGAACATGGTAGATACTTGATAGATATCTGTTGAGTTGTACTAAAACATGACCTGAGTGACAAGAGATGTCTAAACCAGACCAGAAGAAGAATAAATAAGAAAGCAAAGGACACATCCTAAAGAAGACCTTGGGAAGACTTAGGAAGAATGTGATATTTTGATGTTTCAGTACTTTGAGGAAGAACCTGTATCAATGAAATCATAGCTCCTCGACACCATTTCATCTTGGGCAATTCTTGTCTGGGCAATTCCACAAACTTTCCATTGAGGATGTACCAAAAGCATTGGAGATTGTCCTCTAGGTCTTTTCATATTGAGTGGATACCAGTACAATACTGGAACTGTCTATCTGTTATCACTTGCTTTTACTATGTAACCTACCCATGTCCTTTTGTAGGCTTATAGGTAATGTTTTATATCAGTACTTGCATGCTGTCCATCATTGATAATGTACTGTAGCCTACTTACACTCAGTGTATGGTTCAATTTGTTTGCCCTTTGAGTCACCCCCAGTTCTGATTTTGTGGATGCTTTATACTACAGTTCACAAACTTATAGCATCATTAAGAGTATACAGCTTTTGAAAAATGGCCTTTTTAGGGGTCAGTTTTGGATCACTGAAAATACTGTACATTTTCATAAATACAATGCAATCTGATCTCTCCCTTCTATCCAACTCTGTATCTAGCTCACTATCTAACTGGAATACATATCTGAGATATGTCATGAAGGACTAACTCAGTGGGCTGCCATCCAACTGAATATTTTAATCTGGAAAATCCACAAAGAAAAGCCAAGTTGATAAAAGTATATTATACAAATGGGACATGATAACCATTTTAAAATGTTTGAAGTTCTGTCACATGTCAGAGGGGTTAGATTGATTTTGTATAACTCCAGATGGCAAAATTACGAATGGTAGCTGGAAATAACAAAGAGGCCAACCTGGGGTCAATTTAAGGAAGAAATAAAGTTCTATCCATTTCTGAGATCCATTATTCTGTATGCAGCTTGGCAGCATAGTGGATAGAGTGCCCAACCTGGAGGATTGTTCTACTTGATTATCTGATTCTTCCTTCCCAACCAACAAGGACTGAAAGACTCTGAAGATGATAACTGAGGCTTGAAGAAGGTTATCTTCTCAAGGTAGCTAGGTCACTCAAGTTCTACATAGGTCCCTGTAAGCCCACCTCCCAAAATTAATAGCCTGGGGCTGGAGAGAGAGAGCAAAACTTTTCTAGCTTTACATTTTTGCCTCTTCCCTCTGGTGAGAGGAATGATTCCTACTATAATAAGATTTAAGAGACATGGAAAAGATCAGATCCTAATTGTTTAATAAACATTTATTAAGCACCTACTACATGCCAGTCACTATGACAAGGGTTAAGAAAACAAAAAGAGGCCAAAGAAAGTTTCTGCCCTCGAGAAGCTCACCATCTAATGGGGGAGACAACATGCAAACAACTATATACAAGACAAAGAATATGCAACAAACAGAAGATAATTAACAGAGGGAAGGCACTAGAGTGAGCAGGGAATTGGGGAAGGCTTCCAATAGAAGGTGGGGTCTTAATTGGAACTTAAAGAAAGTCAGAGAGGTCAGCAGTCCAAGCAGAAGAAGGAGAATGTTCCAAGGATGGGGAACAGCTGGGGAAAATGCTCGGCGCTGAGAGATTAGAGTGTCTTGTTTATGGAATAGACAAGAAGATAATGTCACTGGATCAGAGTAGTCCAAGATACTAGAAGAAAGTTCTAGAGATTTCATGGGTGTTACAGCCAATAAAGGTTCATTTCCAATTCCCATGACCTCAATCTGGGACCCTTAAAATAAGGTATACTTGAACCAACCCCAGTAATCAGAGTCTATGGTCTTTAAATGAATCTACATCAAAAAGATGACCAGGGCTAGAAGACACAGACCCCATCTTCTGCACACACACACACACACACACACACACACACACACACACTTCAGTTGCTGCCATCTAGTCTTTTTAAGAGAACATCCCCAGTACAATGGTGTGTCTTATCTTAGCCAGGAGTTCATAGAGTTGGACTCAAAATTGGGAATGACTTGGTATTTTAAAAGTATTATTGGAATGCATGTCTATCCAAGGTTGGCTCTATCTTAAGGAAGGATGTGCAGGCAGCTTATGAACTTGGATTTTCCTCATCATTCCAGAAGGCATGAACAAGGACACATGGTGGCTTTATCTAAAAGAAATGAAAGGCAGTCTCTGTATCTCTCTCCCACAGTGCCTGGCACACATTGTAATAGCAATGAAATTTGAAGATACCTTTGTATTGCTAAGCTGAGAGGTACTTAGCACTTAGTAATTAATAGAGCCTCTGTTAAAGAAATAGAAGGTATGAACCCTGTTGCTGATGTAACAGGAAGGGGTTGACTGAAGCAGGAAGGAGTTAATGCTGTGTGTAAGGAGATGCTCCTGCTGGGTCACACAGATCTTGGAGCAAGCTTCATGGAGACAGAAGCTGCTGCCATAGGGGAGGATGAAGAGGAAAGGCCCAGCAGGATGGAGAGAATGATTTTGGTTTTGGGAAACTGGGTGAAGTGATTTTGATTCTGGAAACCAGCTGAAGCTTCTGCTGAGGAGCTGCTGAAGATGTCTAAGGGCCAGCTGGAGCTGGTGCAGACTAAGGAAGTATGACTGTGATGCTGGTGCTTTGCATAAACCTGTTTGTGGCTTTGTTAAGCCTTAACTTCCCAGGAAAAGAGACTGTGATGTATTTAAGGTGGACTGGACACTGTGAACTTCAGCGTGGAACAGGAAGTGCATGGAGAGCTAGACAAGGACCTGTGAGCTGTCTGCCTTTGAACCCAGATGACAGTTTGGTGAAGGATCATGCAAGGGGATCCAGGGAATCTGAGAGACCACCCCGAGTCAAACTGAAAGAAGACTTTACTTGGATACAGTGTACTGACTGAGAAATTATAATTTACTAATTACCTAGTGTTTTTGTGTATTTTCTAATGATTGAATAGTGAATGATGATTTAATAGTAACTGATTTGTGACTTGGTGTGCCCCATGAGTGCAGAACTTTGACTATTATACTTTGTGTCCCTTAAGGATGCAAACCTCCTTAAGGATGATTGAATGATTGAGATGATTGAATGATTGCTTTACTAAATTATTGTTCTTTGTTCAAAACTTTGTGACCACTGTGGTGAAAACTATGTGACCATTTTAGTGATAAGCTTGATTTACTGTGAATGTTTTGCTCTGATTTGTTATTGAATAGAGTGTTCACTACACTGTGTAGTCAGAACCTTGAAAGCTGTTCACAGAAGCCACCCTCTGGAAAGCTGTGCATACTTGGCTTTACACATGTATAGCAGATATCTAATAAATGTTTGTTGAGTTGAACTAAATCAGTCATTTCCCTAAAGATGTTTTCTTCTCAAAAGTCATTTCTTTGAGAAATGGAAACAAATTAGCTACGTGATTTGAGTTCTCTCTTCCTTACTCCAAAGGCACTACAATCAGAGAACCTCTAAGCTGTAAGGGGCCTCAGATGGCATCCAATGTCCAGCCACTTTCTGAATAATAATCCTCTCTGCAACATCCCTGCAAAGTCATCACTTAGCTTTCGCTAGATCATGTCTAATGATGGGGAACCTGCTATCTCACAGGACAGCACATTCTTCCTTTAGAAAGTTCTCAACAAGTTCCACTTCTCTGAGACATTAGCTCCTAATTGCACCCTCTTGGCCAAAGCCAAATCTAATCTCTCTTCCACAAAACAGTGGAAGAAAGCCGTCATATTTTTCCCCAAAGATCTATCCCCTTCTCCTTATTAGCTCCCTCTGCTAGTATTGTGCTCTGCCTTCATTCGTGTTATTATTGAAAAATAATGTTGAATAGGATAGAACTGAAAGCAGATTCCTAGGGCACTCCTCTGGAGGACTCCCTCCAAGGGGATATTGAACCATTAGTGACTACTTGGGCATTGGTCCTCCAATCAGTTCTGAATCTGCCCAAGAGTTCTTTTACCTGGCCCCTGTTTATAGAGATATCATGAGAGATTTTGTCAAATGTCTTTTGAAAATATTTGTGGCATTCATCTAGTCTCTCAGGCCTCTGCCAAAAAGAAGAAATGTTCTTGATAAATACATACTGGCTCTTAATGATCAACTCTTTCCTTCTAGATGTTCACAAGCCAATTCTTTAATAATTTGTATCAGAATTTTGCCAAGAACTAAAGTCAAACTCACTGATCTATGCCTTGAAGAATGTACCCACTTCTCTTTTCTAGAAAGTCAGAATGATACACTCACACCTCATAGTCTTTGGCACCTCCTGTTTACTACAATTTTCAAGTAATCACACCAATTTTTTTAGTACTCAGGACATCTGGTCAAAAACAGAGGATCAATATATAATATATAATACAATTCTTAGTTGTTCACTTCAGCCCCTAGCTCCCTTTGAGGCTCAATTTAAGGCTTATCCTATTGACCATATTTGCTACTGCTCTTTTCTGACTAATTGTTTTGCATTTTCTTTCCACGTATTTTTTTATTACCTCATCTGTATACATGTTATTTCTTCAAAACAGAATGTAAACCCCTTTAGGGCAGAGCCTCTTTTATTTCTGTCTTCATCTCCAGCATCTCCCACTGTGCCTAGACACATAGTAATATAATACTATAATAACTTAATAAATATTTATTGATGTGAATTGAAACAAATTCTTCTAGCTCTACAAAAATATTCTAAATCTCAGGAATATAGTGAGCCCCCCTTCCCATTTTTACTATCTCAGCTCTTAATGCCTCTCAACTTTCCTTCTTCTTTTAAGGAAATTCATTATTGGGCTGGTGGGTGTAAAAGCGCCTTAGAGTTGATTTTGATTTTCTATTGCCACCTCAGTGAACTATATGAGTGTCAGGATAAATGCAAGAGTTAAAACACATCACATAATCTCAAGTCTGGATAGGGTAGCATTTCCCTCTTCCCTTGTCCATCCAAACCCATTGTATCTTTCAAAGTGCACCTTAAGTCCTATATCCTCCATAAAAAGCCTTTCTGCCTGCTCCCATCTGCATTGATTTCATCGTTTTCTTACATTCTATAGCACTTACTATTTGCATCATTCATTCTGGCAACTCCTTGGTAAGGTTATGTAACTATCCCCAATTAGATTATAAACTCCTGGAAGGAAGATACTATGTCTTATATTTCTGTCTCATTATATTCCCCTCGGTACCTACCACAATACTATGCACATGGAATGAATACTCAATGAATGTCCTGATGTTATAGCAGTGAGGTAGGAAGAGAGATTTACTAAAGGAAGAAAATAAGAGCCTGGAAGATCCTAAGATTTAGAGCTGGAAGGGTCCTTAGGCAGAGCGAGCTCCTCCCTGTCCAGTTTCAACTTCAGTAATGGAAGCCTCCGTTCTCATTGGTCACCCCCAACCCCATTCTCCAATCTTCCAACCATAGTGTCACAGGGTGTACTACTTCCACTTTAGTATCACAGGTGAGTTCTCTCCCTCTACCTTCCCTCTATCTAGGCCAGCAGTTCTCAATCTGTGGGTCACAACCCCTTTGGGGGTCAAATAACCCTTTCTCAGGGGTCACGTAAGAACATCAGAAAACACATATTTCTGATGATCTTAGGAATCGAGACCCTGCTCCTCTATCTGTCTCCAGGCTGGTCTGCTACATGTAGATATACCCACATCTGAGTATTAAAGGGTCACAGCATCAGGAAGGTTAAGAACCACTGAGTAGGCACAAAAATTCCTCATTATGGTTTTGATAGTAGAAATCACAAAGTCTAACAGTCCCCTTTTATAGATTAACAAATTGTATCTTGGAGAAATTAAACAACAGAAGTAAAAGTAAGTGGCAGAACCAGGATTCAAACCCAAGTCCAATGTATTTTACATTGTATGACTGTGCCTCTCAATTGATCTAAACATGACTGGATATTCTCTATGGTAATGAAGTGTAAGAAGGAAATGAATGACAAAATATATGGTGAATTCACTAAACCTAGCAATTTCAGAACTCTTTGCCAGAGAACCTTTTAAACATAGGTGCTAACATGAAAAATATGAATGATGAGTTTTTTGTCTTTTTGTTGTTATTTCTCACTCTGTGTGGAAGTGTTAATAACTCAAGTAACTGAAAAAGGCAAATAGGAGAAGGAAGTCGAGCCAGGAATCTCCACGATTCCAAACTCGGATAATCTGGTTCATTTAAGAGCAAACTCTAGCAATCCAGAGTAATAAGTTGCATATATGGAGCACTTTCAAGTTTACAAAATGCTTTGCATATATTATTTCATTTGGTTTTCATAACCATCCTGTGAGAAAGGTAATGGCATCATAACCATCAATATTCCCTGCAACCAATTAACCATCCCATTAACCACAAGTAGAAAGAGAAGGGTGGCTAGCTTTCGAATCTCTGCCCTGTGGCATGCAGCAAGCCATTTCTGAAGGTTATTGTGCAGTGAGAAGGTGTAAAAGGCACACACACACACACACACACACACACACATTTTCTCCTCCACTCCCTGATAAATGACCTAGGTTTGTTTTCTGGATAGCCCCAGAATCACTGGATCAGTGGCTTTAAGAGCCTCTACAATTCTTTCACATGTAACCAGTATCTCTTTAAAACTCTCACTGTGTGCCTTACAATACTATCACCTTGGAATCTACAGGGCACATGACTGTCTTCAAATGGCCTTTCAGACAACAGGCATGATGCAAAGGCAGCTGTAGACTCAGGGTTTCACAGCTGTGAATGTAATTGCACCATGAAAAGTGAACCATGGAAATCTAATAAAAGGGTTCATTCCTAATTAGGGAAGAGCTTGTCCCTGGAATAAGTAGATGCAATAAAAGGCGGGGGGGAATCATAGCCTTAGACATTGCAAAGGATCTTATAGGTCAACTAACTCAAACCTTTCATCTTACAAATGAGGAAACTGAGGTTTAGAAAGGATAGTGACTTGTCTAAGGTCACACAGATAGGAAATAGCAGCCTGAGGATTGAACCAAGCCCATGGGATACTCCATCCCTTACTCCTTCCATTTCATCATTCTGACTCTCCAATAATAATAATAAGTTAAATTTATATACTGCCTACTATGTGTAAAACATTGTGCTAAATACTTTATGAGTATCTGATCATTTGATCTTCAAAAAACCTGAAAGATACTATTATCATGGTCTTTTAAAGATAAGGAAACAGAGGTTAAAGTGACTTTCCTGAGGCCACACAGCTAATAAGTGTCTGAGGCTGTATTTGAATTCAGGTTTCCCTGACTACAAGCCCAGCACCATATCTACTGTGCCACCCAACTCTATCTACTCCAAGAACCTCATTTTTGAGATGAACAAATTAAGGTTTGGAGAGATTAAGTTTGTTCAAGGTCACACAGCTTGTTAGTGACAGAGTCAAAATACAATGTGATCTTCTGATTCCTATTCCTATAGGAGTAGAGTCAAAGCCACTCTACCCATTTAACCACTACACACTTAGTAGGTAAGACTACATCTCGACCACTTACCTCTGACATGTTTCTTTCTTAGTCAGCTATGTGATGCAGTGGATAGAATGCTGCTCATGGCATCAGGAAAACTTCTAGCTCAAATATTGCCTCAGATATTTAACTGGGTGGCCCCCTGCGCAAGTCACTCTTAATGTCATTAAGCCTCAGTTTCCTCATCTGTAATATGGGATTAATAGTAGAATTTATCTTGACAGTTCGTTGTAAGGATCAAATAACATAATATATGCAAAGCATTCTGCAAACCTTAAAGAAGTACATAAATGCCAGCTCATATTATTATCATTAAGAACATGTACTGGGGGCGGAGCCAAGATGGCGGCTTAGAAGCAGCAAAGCACCACAGCTCCCACACAAACACGCTAAAAAACTCATAAAATGGGACGCTAAACAGATTTTCAAGCTCCAAAACTCTCCACCAGAAAGAAAGCACTACAGGCAGCACAGCAGG
>CM053596.1:105374662-105400620 GCA_028646575.1 Pseudocheirus occidentalis
AATTAGAAAAACAGTGGTATAGTTTTATGAAAATATTATCAGGAACACTATATCTCAGAACCAGCTAAAGCTAATGATCAGTGCAAAGGGCAAATAAAAGGACTTTTTGCAAAAGGTACATCTGAATCATAGGAAGGACAGGAGTTAGGAAAGCTTTTGAGACACTCACAACTTCTAGGAAGAACAGCATGGCCTGGGCAGTTAAGTTGTGTCCAGGAACTTCTGACCTGGGGCACACCTCTAGACTGGTCCTGAATGGATTGGTGCCTGACAGATACTATACACATGCAGTCTGTGTGGTAATTGTTTTGCAATATTTTGGTTGTGATTCCCTCTGTCATGAATAAAGACTATATGCAGTTAAAAAAAACTAAATAGATGCTTATATTTTATCTTAGAAGCAATGGGAAATCATTGGGATTTATTAGATGGGGGAGATATTAGGGGGAGGACATTGTCAGATATACATGTTAGGGAAATATTTGATGGAGAATGAATTGAAGAAGGTAGATGCTTGAGGCAGGAAAATAATAAAGTTGTTACTTCAATAGTATAGACAAAGAGTGATAAGAGCATGAATTGGGATGGCATCTGCATGAATAGAGAGAAACAGACATATCATGAAGATATCATGGAGGTAGAACTCACCAAGACTTAGCATCTGATTGGATGGTGGAGGGGGGGAGTTGAATGACAGTGGGAGGTCAAGGATGACACCAAGGTTTTGAACCTGGGCGCCTGGAAACTTTGTTGGCATCCTCAAGAGTAAGAGGGAAGTTTGGAAGGAGGTTGATTTTGTGGAGAAAGAGAATGAGTTCAGTTTTGGACATGTTACATCTGAGATATGAAACATCCAATTGGACATATACAAAGGGAAGATGGAGATTCATGACTAGAGTACAAGAAAAAAGGTAGGGCTGAATATATAGTTCTGGGAATCATAGAGGTGATCATTGAATGTATAGGCACTGATGAGGTCACTGAGAGAGAGAGAGTCTATGATAGAGCCCCAGGATATATTCACAGTGAGTTGCATGATGTTATTGAAGAACCAGAAAAGGAGACTGAGAAGGAACCAGACATCAGAGGGTTAGAGAACAAAGAGGAAGCAGTGTTAGAAAAAGCCAGAGAGAAGAGGATATCCAGGAGAAGCAGATGTTCAACAGTTTCAAATGCTACAGAAATATTAAGAAGTATGGGGGTTGAGAAAAAGCATCAGATTTGGTGCTTAGGAGACCATTGGCAATCTTGGAGAAAATGATTGCAATTGAGCTATGATGTGTGAAGTCAGATTGCAATAGGTTTGGGAGAAACAGGAGAAGTAGTGAAAGAGATTTGTCTGGATTAAAAAATTCTGTTTGGTTGCTAAAAAGAAGAGAAATACATGTGATAGCTTCAGAGGATAGTAGGTTCTAGTGAGGAAGATTTTCAAGATGGGGGAAAACTTGTTTGTAGACAGTAAGGGAGGAGCAACCAATAAATAGGGAGATATGGAAGGTTGGAGAGAGATGTGATAATTATCATGGCAGTCTCCTGGAGAAGATGGGAGGGGATAGGACTGAGAGTACATTTACAGGTCCTGGCCTTAGTGAGGAAAGGAGCCACCCCTTCATGATAAAAGACTGGAATAAAGCAATAGAAGGTTAGGGATGGTATCAAGGGTTTTGTGATACCGAAAAAGGAGGAAGAGGAAGTTCACATTCAGTGGTCTCTTCTCTCAGTGAAGTACAAGATGATACTGGGCACAATAGGTCAAATAATTGGATTGGCCTGTTACTTCTGATTGCTCAGAATGGTACCTAGTAGCCATTCATCTATAAGTCCTAAGGGTCTGGAAGTAAGAAATGGTGTTGAGTCCTATATATGGCAGCTGTTGCTTCTGATTTCAGTCTGCCTACTGCTCTCATCACTAAATGGTAGTATTCTCAGGTTTGTGGAAGTGTGTGAGTGTGAGAGTGTGTGTGTGTGTGTGTGAGTGTGAGTGTGTGAGTGTGAGTGTGTGTGTGTGTGTGTGTGTGTGTTGGGCAGGGATGTGGCTGGAGAGCCGCTATCTCATGCACTTCTGGCCCAGTGGTTTTATGGAGTGCTTAGCACTTCCCAGCGTAAGGTGCCAGGCTTGCTCATGGGAGCAGTTTCAGGCTGAGCAGGGGCCAGAAAGAAGCTGTGATATGATCACATTTTTTCCTGGTGGCTGCAGGCTGTTCATTTCTTACATATTTTGAAACTTTAATGAATACGAATTTGATTTGCACAGGCACCATGTGGCTACTTTAATTAAGCAAAGGATATCATTTTAGTAGCATAATAAGTAGTATATAATTGGTCACACGTTCGAGATACCTAAAACATGCATTGTGTGACTTTACATGTATATGTGTATAGGCATATATGTGTGGATATATATATATGTCTACATATATAAATATACATACATACACACACACTTCTGCATCTTCTAAGAAAAGCACACGTTTGTTAGATTGTTCTAGCATGATGCAACCTGTTGCATGGAAACAATCAGTTTAACACTCTGATTGCCCCAGAAGAGACAAGAATCCATGCTGGCATTGTCCCAGGATTCTTGGAGTTTATTTCTTGGAAAACAGAGAGGGTATGAAGAGGAGGAAAAAGTGAACAGCTGTCAGGCAGTGCACAAAGAGAAACACATTTCTATTGATTAAAAAAGTCAAATTGGTAGTCATAGAAGCACCCAGACTGAACAGAAAGGTGCTTGGAGAGTTATAGACAGGCACTGGACTCCTGGGCTTTGTTGCTAAGCATTTGCCCAGGGCAGGAGAATGGGAATCCAGCAGGGAAAAGAAGAGGACTAAAAATAATAAAGGAGGAGAGTGAGCTTAGCACAAACATGTGATGGAAAACCAGTGGCATTGGGATTTGGAGAATCACCAGGAAGGTTGGTGAGCTGCTAGACAGACTAGTGAAATACTGCCAAGCAGACAGGTGGGCTTTCAGAGTCCTTGTTCTTTCAGTAAATTCACTGAACCCCAGATTCTGGTGCCTGCTCTTCCTGAGGATCACTGGTACTGAGTGGGGCTATTCCTGGATCACCCTTTTGAGAGAAAGACAAATGTGTCAGGTATAGCAGCAGGGATACGTTTGCACAGTGGGATCTCTGGCACACATCAAGGAGATGACATTCCAAAGATTCAGCCTTCCTCCCTTCAGAACTCACTGTCATCTCCCTCACATGGAAGAACCAAAGTTTCATGCTCCCTGCAGAGACTTCTTATTCCTTTCTAAATGTTCCATGAATCTGTTCCTGACAGAATTGGGGAGAAGGGGGACCATTAGATCTGCAGGATGCGGGTGAGGTCCTGTCTATTCCCCTCAGTTTGCAGTTCAGTGAGTGGTATTATAGTCATGACTCTCAGGGAACATGATCTCCAGTTATACTATAGAACTCAACCAGAGCAAGGAGACATTGGTATTGTCTGATTATGTATTCCATGCTCCCCAAACTCTTTAGGTGACCAGCGGCACTGCTTGTTCGTGAGATTATAGATTTAGAGCTATAAGGAACTTTAGTGATCCCTCATTTCAGAGTGGCTGAGCCACTTGGCCAAGGTCACATAGGTAGGAGGCATCAGAGTCAGGATCTTAACTCAAGTCTTATGACCTCAAACCCACCACTCTTTCCAGGCTGTCGGCTTCAGGTAGTGTGGCTCCTACAAGAATAGGAGACAGCTTAGATTCCAGTTCAGCTACTCTGAGCCCTCTGAAGGATAGGTATCTATGTGTACCCTAATTGCCATAGAAACATAAATCCCATTCCACAAGCTGAGCCTCAGAGGTACTTGTTTCACTATTTATTAATTCATCAAAAATATTTATCGCATGTATACTATGTGCCCAGCATTTTGTTAAGTTGTGGTGGCGTTGGGGGTAGGTAAAGGGAAATGTTATAAAGATTTTGAATATGGGGGAGGCTAGGTGGCGCAGTGAATAGAGCACCAGCCCTGGAGTCAGGAGGTATTCACCTCCAAATCCGACCTCAGACACTTAACACAAAAACTAGCCATGTGACCTTGGGCAAGTCACTTAACCCCAACTGTCCTCCAAAAAGCAAAAAAAAAAAAAAGATTTTGAATATGGTCCTACTGTCTCTTAGGAACTTACAGTCTTCTGTCTGGGAGAGAAGACTAACATATACAACAGCTTGATAATACATGATGGTGCAGAGTTGGTGCCATTTGAGTGGTCAGGCAAAGGCATCTAGAGAACTGAGTTCAAAATTGTCTTGCCCTTTGTATGTGGAAGGTATTGAGAGAGGTACTATGTGGGGAGGGAGGATCAGAAAGTGGATAAGATGAAGCCCTGTCCTCATAGAGCTTACAATATAGTTACATCTAGTAGAAAGATCATACATAGTAGGGCATTACAAGTGGAGGCTCAGCATGACAAATTTCTTAGAGTTAAGTTGTGCTCAGTATGCCGTGGAAAGGTAATTTAGGATCAAATTGTGAAGGGCGTTCACACAGTGTTCAAAACCAGATAAATGAGTTTGGACTTTCCGGTGCAGGCTTTCAAATCGAGTTAAATCAATTGAGGTTCTATATCACTAAAGACCCTTGTTAGGTATTGTTGAAGGATACAAGTCCCTGCTCTCAAAAAGCTCATAGTTTTTCCAGGATCTTGCTATGCTTGTCTGGAATTACTGCTAAGTTTTCCAAGGAGTAATGAATCCTTCCTTTATGCCAAGACCTCTCCTCCTGAGCAATCAAGGGCAACAGTGCAATTTTTCTCTCCCCTAAGCCCTCCTTATTAACAATTCAGATGTGATGAACTCTATGGAGTTCCTGAAAGCACTCAGATTTGATCAATCCATCAATAAACATGTCTTAAGCACCTACTATGTGCCAGGGCCCTAACTCAGAGTTTGATCGTCCCTGAAGCAGGCCACATCTCTATGGATAACCATCAACCCTCAGTTCCTGAGGTCCAAGGGGACCAAAAACTCTCAAAGATGAGCAACTATTGTGTGTTCCTTTGGGGACAGTAAATATTTCAAGGTTTAGCTCAAATACCAAATTTTCCTTGATTCTCCCAGTCAGGAATGATCCTTCCTTTAATCTCATACATCATCAGTACTTTTCCTCTGGATTTTCCTCTGGGAAGATCCTTATCTTTCCTTCCCTCTCCCCCCTCTCAATTGTAGAATCTACACCAGTACAGATTGTGTCTGTACAACTCCTCCAGGGCTAGCACAGAGCATGACACAGAGTAGGCACTGGAATGTTTGCCAAATTGGACTGAACAGAAGTCAGGAGAGGGGTCACATCACATCGTGAAGAGCAAACTCTATTGTGGGAGTCCAGTTCCTTCTGTTTCCAAACCACAAGCCTTGGGCCTGAGGACTCCTGCTCTGTCCTATAATAAAGTCATGAGCCCAGCTCAGCCCTTGGCAGAGACAGCAGGTGCCAGAGACCTCAGTCTGTGATCTCTGCCCTAGTACTTCAGTCTTTGTAGGCTCTTCAGACTGACATTGCCTGGGGGAGTTTAGCTTCCCCTTCTTCTGGTGTTGCTTTCTCTACACAAATGTCACAGACTGTAAACAAGCACACAGCAGGAGATTTACTCTCAAATGCCCTAGTTGGGAGAAATGAGTGGATTGGCCCCTGTCTGAGCAGGATTACACGATTGGTTCCTTATTGACTAGGCTTATTTAATTGGCTCTCCAAGTGTTAATAAGGAAAACAAATCCCTTTGCTTTAGGTGTTGCCTGTTTGTATCAGCAAGCACTCTCCCATACCCAGGGTGGCTGCTAGCTCAGGTTCTTAGGTCTGCTTTTCTAAAGGAAAGCAACTCAAAATGGGTTAGCAATCTCACTTTAATCAATCAAACATGTATCATTTACCTAGTTCAGGGGGAAAAGTCAACACGCTGAACTTCAGAGAATACAAACACAAGTCACAAACAGAAGTTATGAGCAGAAGTTACAAGCAGACAAAGAAACAGGTCAGCAGACAGCCTTCCAGCCATCTGACCATCACATCCATACCTAGTTAGTTATCAAAGAGGGAAGCATGAACACTTGGGTTTTCAAAGCCAGGGGACTCAATGGCTTCCCAGAGTCTCATTTGGCCAAATCACACAACTCTTTCCAAAGTGAGCCCCAAAGCAAAACCTCCCATCAGGGTATATATAGCCTTCTCCTGGGTCAGAGAATGTCACAGTCCTCTTGACCCACTGCCCAATCACAAAGTAATAAGGTGTGGGCATTCCTGAAGAACAAGCCTCCCACCACAGGCTCCATTCAGTTTATTAGGGGACAGAGTACACTTCCAAATCAGGGAAGGTTCTCAGATTCACTTAAGCTTATCAAAGGGCCTAGGGGCAAGGAAGATGTTCAGATTTCCATAACACTACTATGAGTAATAATTACCACCAACCTCCACTAACAGAGCTCTTGGTCTATGTACTGCCCTTAGCCATAAACCTAGAACCCTCTTGGCCAAGATCTGTCAGGACAGGCAGTGAGCTTACAATTTATGAGGAGAAATCAGATGGGCACAAAAATAATCAAAATATTAAATTGAATATGGTAAGTATATAGGAAAGGTCCAAAACACTGAGAGATCCCAGGAAGGAGAAATTGCTTTCAGTATGTGGAGAAAGGAGACATAAAGGGAGGCTTAATGGAGGAGGGGGACCCAGAAGGAGCAAAAGCTTCAGGGTCAGAAATTGTCAAATAGTCTCTAGTGATGATCAAATGTCTTTTGAACTAATTGCTTTTTGACTTCCAGGCCTATTCTTCAAACAGCAATGAAATGAGGCTGAAAATCCCAGTGCTTTCTGTACATCCTCTTTTCTTCCTCCACCTGGGAAAAGAATTATATTTACTTCTTATTTAACTGGTTATAAACATAGGTGCTTTTGTGCTGGCTGAAGTTCCCCTTGATGTTGGCTCAGTTGTCTGCAATCTCACAGGAATCCTAGAAGTCAGAGTGGATACATTTCCTCACAGGGAAATGCAGAAACTGTAAAGTGTAGGAGTTTGGGAGATTTGGAGCAGAAAGGAAGAAAACTGGATACGTGTGTTGTTGTTGTTCAGTCTTTTTTCAGTCATACTTAGTGACTTTATTTAGGATTTTCTTGATAAAGACGTTGGAATGGTTTACCATTTCCTTCTCCAGTTCATTTTACAGATGAAGAAACTGAGGCAAACAGGGATAAGTGATTTCCCAGGGTCACACAGCTACTGTGTGTAAGACTAGATTTGAACTCAGGTCTTCCTGACTCCAGGCTCTGTCCTCTATCTGCTGAACCACCTCTCTGCCAGATATGGATGAGAATAATGTATTTCAGAATGAGGGAAAACCTTTGGCAAAGATTACCTTTGCAGGCTGAAATTTCAGTTTCTTGGTGATTTCCAGAAAAATGGCAGTTTTGCTTACTTTCTAGGTGAGATTTTGAGATCATTTCACCCAGAGAAGAACATAGTGAAGGATTGTGTCTTGTCCTTCCTGTGTTAGGTCTATGGCTCCAATGTAGCAGCATCAGTGTGTAGCAGGCAATCGAAACCACCCCTGTGCTTTTTGAGGAAGGAAGAAAGATTAGATGTTTGGAGTACATTTATTTATAAGAACTTCCTTCTTTCTCAGTTTAACAAATATTTATTGAACAGCTGCTAAGCAGACGGCACCATGCACATTCACCTAGAATACAAAGATGAATTGTCCCTACCCTCAAGTAGCTTATAGTCTGATTGGGGAAATAAATCATTCCATACCAATAATCATAGTTGGAAAGTAGAATGCGTCAGACCCACCGGAGAAATAAAGAGTACTAGGAAGAACCCAAAAAGGGAGCGATCCTTTGCTACTAGAATGGCCTCAACTTGTATTTTTGGCCCCCTAAATAATGTAGGGTCAGCTAGGTGGTATATTGGATAGAATGCTGGAACAGGAGTCTGGAAGACTTGAGTTCAAATTCAATCTCTGATACTTTTAATAGTTGTGTAACCCTGAGTAAGCTGCTTAACCCTGGTTGTCTTAGTTTTCACATCTGTAAAACGAGCTGGAGAAGGAAATGGCAAACCACTCCAGTAACTCTGCCAAAAAAACAAAACCAAACTGAATAGAGTCACAAAGAGCAAGACGTGACCGAAACAAATGAAGAACAACAAATACTGTAGGGTTTGCTTGGGCAATAGTAGATATACCTTAGCATGAGAATTTGAAACAAAAACTTTCTTACGTTTCATGTTCCGCCATAAAATCCCATCCATGGCCTGTTTAGAGACTCATAGATTTGGCCTGTAACAGTCTCAGTTGTGGGGTCTCAGAAGTGACCTTAGGGGTCATCCTGTCTAACCCCCCCTTAGGAAGAAACTGCGGTCAAGGGAGGAGAAATGAATTAGACCCTCATCACAGATACAAGTCAAAGAGATGGTATTTGAATCTAAGTGTTCCGACTATAAGCCCCAATGCTCTTTTCATTATACCATGTTGGACAACTGGCCAATGGATGCTTCATTTTACCTTTAAAGATCCATTCCTGAGCTCTAGATATGGCTGATATAGGAAGAGGAGGGTAGTTGAAGATGGGGAACCAAGGTCATTTCCTCCCCCTCTTCTGGGTTTGGCTTGGGCCTCAACAGGGCTGATTAAGCATTATAACCACTTTTTTTCCAGACCATCCCACACATCCCTGGATCACTGCACACTAATCCCGGGCATAACTGAGAGTTCTACTGGAGGCCCTGCCTGCAGGCCAGATGGATATGGTCAGCGAGCAGGCAGAAGTGAATTTAATGCTACTACATGCTTCCTCCCTCCCACTCTCAGTCTCTTGGGGTTATTGACTCTGTCCCTTACCCGACTCTGAAGGTTTGTCAGTGCACAGACACTCCCTGAAATCACATTTGTCTGGGAGCCTGGGAGCTCAACTCAGACAGAAAGGGAGAGGGAGAGGGAGAGGGAGGAAGAGAACATAGCCAGGAAGGGAGAGACAGAGAGGAGACAGACGGGAGCAGCCAGCCAGCCAGCGAGAGAGACTAGAAAAATATCTGTCCTTTTCAGTAGCAGCTGCTCTACCTCTGCCTAGGAAGAACCTGGATACAGTTTTCAGTTTTCCTTCTCTGGGGTCTGTCTCAGTAAATATCAACTCTGGATACCCAACCACGAGACAAAGCAGGTTTGTAGCAAAATCCTTGTAGTGAGAGTAAAATCACTGTGGCTGGATATGTAATGCAGATGGAGTCAGGATTAGCTCTTGCATTTGTGATGTGCTTCTGAAAGAGACAATGAGTGACTGTTTTCAGAGGGATCTAAAATGTTCTCTAATTAATTTATTAATTTTAATTATATATCCATAGTTATTTGTTCATCTGAAAAAATGATCACCCCCAGATTCCTCTCCCCACGGTAACTTCCCAGTCCCTCCCACTTTCTCAGTGAAATATTTAAATGGCTTGTCAACACAGAAGGAATAATAATAATAAAAAAGTGACATCTTATGAGAGAGGAAGAAAGGGAGGGAGGAGAGAGAGAAACAAAGCTTGACAGGCAATTAAAACCCGAGTGAATGATCCTGCAGATTCATTATGAGGAGGAAGGTGCAGCTGCTGAGCACCCCTCAAAACTGCACCAGGGCTTCAGTGGAAGGCAGCACTGCCTTCTTGGGATAGAGGTCCCTTCCCCCACCTCCATCCCACTTCCCCATTATTTGGATCTGCTCAGATTGTGAGTTGGAAGGGATTTTAGAGATGATTTAGTACAACATACTCATTTTACAAATGAGAAATTAAGGCTCAGATAAGTGCAGAGTCAGCATTTGAACCCCTGGTCTTTTGATTCTAAATCCAGGGCTCTTGCCACATGAAATCCCTTTAGGCCCCCATGACATAGACTGGATCAGTTTTCTTAGGATTTCATGGCCTATGCCTCTCTCTTTTGCATGAAGAGAGCTGGGGGTGGGGGTGGTGGAGAGACTTAGGGGACCCCTCTATACCATGTGGGAATATAAATTCTAAATCTAACAGGACTGGATATTAGAGTTGTTCTTGAAGCTGAAGGGAAGCAGGAGTGTCCAGGGAGTCAGGTGGTAGGATAGAAGAAAAACACAAAACCTCTGAGAAAGACTTACCCTTTTGTCAGGCCATAGAACTGGGAACACTAGAACACCCGGGAAATGCTAGCCAGAGAGAGAATGGGTGTGGTAGGGAGGGCCTGCAGTCTGTAGGGATAGGGTCGCTACCTTCTAATGAGTAATACAGATCCCCTGCAGTGATGAAAGAGATCCCGGATTTCCTGCAATTCTCAGAGGTATCCAACCAAGAGAGAGGCTGAGTGTTAAATAAGGGACAGTGTTAAGGGGAGAGCCTCAGAAGACCTGGAGAGATCTTCAAGTGACCCAGACAAAGGCGAGTGCCAGCCTTTTACACACCCAAGCTTTGAGGCCCACCTGGCTACCACACTGGAAGCCTCTGGGAAACAACGCTTCTCTCCCTGAAGCCCAGGTCAGGCATGGCTGAGCTCTATCCTAGGAGAATTGGGCAGTTGCCATGGTGACCACAGGGCACACAGGTGCATCAAATCCATTTATTATTCCCTGCGGAGTTATACACTTGGTTTTTTTGGCTCCACCCAGGACTGATAAGAAAATGTTTTGAAACTGGATTTTTCAGACTGATGCTCCTGGTCACTTTGCCAGTGCACTAAAAGGTCTGTTTGCTTCTTTCATCCTCTGTTCTGATTTCACACCTGTTGATGGATGAATGATTTGCCATACTACAACTGGGTTAAGTCTGAGAAGAGATAAAAAATCATGAAATGGAGTGATTGGATCCTATGTCTTTCAACTCATTCCTGTTCACTGAAAAGTTGTGAAACCCAATGAGTCAAGCATTGTTCCCACCAAGCCTTCAATTTGAACTCTTTCAGTGTCTTCTGGTGGCCCACTCCCTTTTTTTCCAGTGGTGGCCTCTGTATCTTGCATCACAGCTGTGAGAGCTGCCTCAGTAGGCCCTTCTTGGGACCCTTTGACTAAGGTCAGCAAGGTTATTCAAATCTAGTCATGCCGATGAGTGTTATTGTTGCTGTTGTTCAGTTGTGGCCGATTCTCTGTGGCCCTATTTGGTGTTTTCTTGGCAAAGATACTGGAGAGGTTTGCCTTTTCCTCCTCCAGCTCATTTTACAGAGGAGGAAACTGAGGCAAATAGGGTAAAGTGACTTGCCTAGGGTCACACAGCTCCTAAGTATCTGAGGCCAGATTAGAACCCAAGTCTTCCTCACTGTGACTTAGGAGGTGGTCTTGAAAGTTGCTGTGTCCAACCTGGTGACAGACCTTTATAAATTGAAGCTAGTTCTTTGACAGTAAATATGTAGGTCATTTAACTCCTTGAGAGGATAAATGGATTGGTAGATAGAGTGGAAGAGTCAGGAAAATCGAGGGAGTAAATCCTTCTGTTTACTACACCTATGATGACAGGTAAATCTTTTAGCCTCTATGGGCACCAATTTTCTCATCTGTAAAATGGGCCTAAAAATACTTGTAGTACTACAAGTACCTTTTTACTACCCACCACCACCACCACCACCACCACCACTACAACTACTACTACTACTACTACTACTACTACTACTACTACTACTACTACTACCACTACCACTACTACTACTACTACTACTACTACTACTACTACTACTACTACTACTACTACTACCACCACTGCTGCCACCACTACTTCTGCTGGTTAGGAATTATATAAGACTTAAGATTTGCAAAGGTACAAGTAGGTAGTGCAGTGGATAGAGCACCAGACCTGGAATCAGGAGAACTTTAATTCAAAACCAGGCTCAGGCACTTACTAGCTCTATGACCCTGAGCAAGTCACTTAACCCTGTTTGCCTCAGTTTCCTCATCTGTAAAATGATCTGGAGAATGAAAAAGCAAACCATTCCAGTATCTTTACCAAGAAAACCCCTCATGGGATCACAAAGAGTCAGACAGAACTGAACAACAACAACACCAAATTAAGGTTTGCGGAGTGCTTTCCTTATGTTAATTCATTTGATCCACACAGTAGCTCTGGGAGGTAGGTGCAATTATTATCTCCATTTTATAGTTGAGGAAATGGAGACACAGAGAGGTCAAGTTGTGAGGGTGAAATAAGAGAAAGGATATAAGGCAATTGCAAACCTTAATGGACTATCTAAATGTCAGCTATTATTAATCTCAGCCTTTCCAGCTTAGTAGACCCTGCTGGAGCTAACACTTTACTCACATCACCTTCAAGAACCTGGAATCACACGCCACCTCCACAGCACCAGGAGGTATCAGAATGGGACTTCAGAAGAGGAGCCCCAGCACAGGTTTGCTCATGTTACTCCCTTATCCCAAGATCTCCAGTGGATATTTATTGCCTCCAAGCTCAAATATAAAAGCCTAGCTTTGGCGTTTAAGGCCTTTTATAACCTGGCCCCTTCCTTTCCACTTTTTTATACCTTACTCTCTACCTTATACTCTGGGATCCAGTGAGTCTGGCCTTTGCTGGTCCTTATCCACCCCAAATATTCATGAGGACTATTTGTGCATAGTGCCCAACCTGTGGTAGACCATCCCGAGCTCATATTGGTCCAATAAGCCCCAGTCGGACACTTTGAAACTTGACTCTAGCACAGTGATGCCACTTTGGTCCTCTTTGAGAATGAAGGACAACAACCAAGTAGTCCCCACACAACACTCCATCACTGACTCCTTGCATTTGCAATGTCTGTTCTCCTTCCTCTTCACTTCGGTCTCCTGGCTTCCTTCAAGGCTCAGCTAATTTCCCATCTCTATAATAAACCTTTCTCAGGACCCCTGAATGCTGATGTCTTCCTTTTGAGATTATCTACAATTTATCCTGTATATATCTTGTTTGTTCATAATTGTCTGCATGTTGTCTCCCCCTTAGACTGTGAGTTCCTCCAGGGAATGATTTTTAAGCCCTTTTTTTTTCATCCCCCAGTACTTAGGTACTTAATTTGACCCTCTTCAAATCATCAAAGTTTTTAAATTTTAAGTATTTAAAAATGAAAATATTTCTTAGATACATAGCATTATTCCATCACTCATTAAGCAGAGGATACTAAATCTAATTTGACCGTGCTGGAGTATAGTTCTGTCTGTTTTTTCAGTGTTCTGCCTTTTCTTTGATGTCAGACTGATGTCAGCTGCTATCTCTGGGACTGTCTTTAACTGCCTCCCCAGCCTCCACTTATTTTGTTGTTTTTAATCTGCCAGGGGAGAAACTAGATGCTCAAGTCTGTGAAGAATTGTATGTCGAATAAATCAATAAGGCTTTGAACAAGGGCCAAAGGGGGAAAAGTGAGTGGCTTTACAGCAAGAGCTTTGGGACAGCTCCTTTGGGCCTTGAGAGACCTTTTTAAGCTTACTTCTGGGATGGGGCTATGTTTCAGAGGTCTGAGATCACTGGAAGCCTGACTTTTAAATAAACGGGCTGTTATTATCAAGCTGAAGGTCACCCGTAGGCTTTGGAGCAGAAAGGGACTTTAGAGATAATAGAGTCCAACCCTCTCAATTTTATAGATGGAGTAGCTGAGGCCTTGGGAGGAGAGGGGATTTGCTCAGAGTCACAGAGGTAGCAAAGGAGCAGTCAGAATCCAAACTGAGGTCTTCTTAACCCTCTTTGTCTGCTTCTTCAAAAAACGGAGCCTCACCTGGGCACAAAGGCCCTTCTTTAGATTATTTTCTTTAAAAAAATCAGAGGCCTTTGGGATTGTTTTAGATCAACTTTAATTCTTTTTCTTTTACTTGAGTCTTTTTGTGCAAAATGAATAATGTGAAAATGTTTTACATGATTGCATATATATAACCTGAATTTTATTCCTGCCGTTAGAGAGGAAAATATAATTTAGAACTCAAAACTTTATTTTAAAAATTGTTTTAACATATAATTGGGGGAAAACAAAATATACTAAAATTTTTTAAATAAAATAAAGGACACAGAAAAGAAAAGAAAATGAGAGATTCTGCCTTGGGGAGCACTGTATATATATATATAGGACTATGTGGTGCTACCTTCAGAGCAGGGGTTCTTGGCGTGGGTACTATGGACACCTCAAGGGGCCTATGGATAGTTTTTGGGAGATCCTAGATCTTGGATAAGGATAAAAATATATCTTTATTTTACTATAATGTAATGTGATATGATATAATATGATATGATATAACATAATATAGCATAGCATAATATCACTTAACATAGTATAATACAATATAACATACCATAACATAATATGACATATGACACAATATGACATAATATGGCATGTTATATGATATAACATGACATAACATAATACAATATGACATTATATAATTACTATACCATAACATACCATAATATAACATTATATATAATATTATATAACATAACATAATATAAAATTTATACATTTAAAAACATTATTTTGAGAAGGTATTAATAGGCTTCCTCAGACCACCAAAGGGGTCCAGGACACCAGTAGAGGTAAAGACCTATTGTTATCTTAACCAGTTCTGTAGGAAGGGAAAGGAGGACAGACTTTTCCTCTAGGGAACCCATAGGTGAATACCTCTGAGAAGTCAGATGGAATGGGTCACCTCAGGAGGTAGTAGTTTTCCTCTCTTTGTAGGACTCAAGTAAAGGCCAGATGTGTCACTTCTCAGGCACGTGGAAGTGGGGAATCCTTTTGGTTGTATTGGATGACTCCTGGGGGTTCCTTCCAATTCTGAAATTCTGTGTCTTTTGTAAGAGCAAACACCAGGTAGTCTAGTGATTAGAGACCTACTTCTGACATTTATTAGCTGTGTGACCATGACTCATCTATAAAATGGGAATAGCAGCTGAATGTGTGTATAGTACTTGGCAATTTGTAAAAGCACTAATCACAGTAGTTAGCATTTGAATACAGGTGTGATCTCATGGACCTTGTGACATAGGTTCATTTTACAGGGGAGGAAACTGAGGCACAGAGCATTTAAATGACTCGTCTGGGTCATCTAGCAAGTTAAGCATTCAAACTCAGGTCTTTTCTCATCCCAGGTCTGGTGCTCCACCCACTGTGCACCTGGCTGCCTCCAACAACTGTGCTGCTTCCTCTTCTAACATGGTTTCCAATCCAAAGTAATTCAATCCAAAGCTGTTTTCCTTCCACCTCCATTCAGCAAGTGACTGTATTGAAAACCAAATATTTTGGTGACTTGTGCCGTGTTTGTTCTTCATTTCTCAAAGAGGAAGGAGATGTCATGACATACAAGTGAATCAGATTTAAGTGAGGCAGTATTGTGCAAAGTCACCAGCCTCACTTTCTTCTCCAGAGCCATCTGGATCCAGCGACCAGATATTCATTGGGATGTCTGGAGATGGCCCCAGACTCCTGCAGTAGTCTGGAGGTCACTCCCCTTCCTTCACAGGTTTTCAGTAGAGACTGGATGACCACTGGCGGAGATTATTAAGAGGAGGCTTTTGCTCAGATACAGGTTAGACTACACAGCTTCTGAAATCCCTTTGGGCTCTGAGATTCTGTGCTTCTGCCCTTGTGTGGGCAGGCAAAGTCACCAAACTGTGTTTTGCAAGCAGACAGAAAAGAGTGCCATGGGGCAGAGGGCTAAGCACTGGGGTTCTTTGAGGTAGGCAAGTCACTGTTGTAGAGTCTGGATATTTAAATTCGTTTCTTGGAACCCAGTCTGGCTCTTAATGGTGGATCTCCTCCAGGTTGGCCGGCTTGTTTCTTCAGAACCCTTTGAAAGGGTTCTTTCCTCCCTAGCCCTCAGATCTGGGTCAAAACTTCTCTCCCTGAAGCCTGAACTCCTCCTTAGCCATCCTGTCCTTGGTTCAGCACCTCTTATCAAGACTCTTCCTCATTTTCTTTCTGTCTGCTTGGACAAAATCCCCTTAGCATCCGCTCCCAGGTTTTAAGCCTTTTCTAGATAATTTGTTTCTGGGCAGTTAATGTACTCTAGCTGCCCTTGTAGTTCTCTGGGCTACATCAAATCCACTTGCTTTTTGAATGTTTTTCTCTAAAAGCTTCCTTTCTGTTTTCTTATGCCTGCTACTCAAGCCCAGTCCCCAGCCTCTGTATACATTTTCTAAACTTATTTTCAATTAATCATTCATCAGTTAGTTCTGATGTACACATGTCTAAAACCCAAATTTACAGGATTTTTTTTCTATGGATCTACACAAGAATATATTTAGATATCATATATCTCTTCACCTCAGGTTGTAAATTTCTGAATCTGCTTGCGATTTAATCAAATGTGGACTTGCTTTGATTACTTATCCTTGAGTTTAGGTTTTGTGCCCCCAGGCCTTCCTGCAACTTGGGGGCTCAGGATTGCTCAAGGATTTAGATCTGTCCTGGTCCAGGTCTGGGTGGGGGAAGGAAAGAGATAGAATTCATCCCATGTGCCCTGAGGTGTTTCCCACAGTTTCAGGAGGGTTCTGAAGACTTAAAGTAAGGATTTTTAATGTGGGACCCATCAACTTAAAAAAATTAATAATTGTATTTTATTATAATCGGTTTCCTTTATAAGCCTATGTATTCTACTTTATGCATTTAAACACTATTCTGAGAAGGGGGATCATAGGTTTCACCAGAATGTACAGGGGGGCATGACATAAAATGAATGAATCACTGATTTAGTGTATCCCAGGGATTTCAATAAATTCCAGAGTAGTCCAAATTAAGTTCAGAGAACCTTCAAAATACCTATAACGAACCCCTCTCCTTTTCCATTCCTTCCTCCCCCTTCGTCCCCAGTTAGAGGCCCAGTGGATGGAGCGCTGACCCCCAAGTCGAGGTAGCTAATGCTGTTATTATTTAGTGATTTCAATCGGGTCCAGATTCTTCATGACCCCATTTGGGATTTTCTTGGAAAAGATACTAATTTGCCATTTCCTTCTCCAGCTCATTTTATAGATGAGGGAAATGAGGCAAACAGGATTAAGTGATTTGCCCAGGGTCACATTAGCTAGTTCTGAGGTCAGATTTGAACTCAGGAAGATGAGTCTTCCTGACTTTCCGGCCTGGTGCTCTGTCTACTTCATCATCTGGCTTCCCTCAGGATAGACTTGGGTTCTAATCTGAACAAGTCACTTAACCTCTGTTTGCCTCAGTTTCTTCAAATGTAAAGTGGGTATATGAATAGTACCTACTTCCCAGGGTTGTTTGGTTTTTTTGGAGTGGGGAAGGCAAGGCAGTTAGGGTTAAGTGACTTACCCAAGGTCACACAGCTAGAATGTGTGTCACATGTCTGAGGTCAGATTTGACCTCAGGTCCTGCCTACTTCAGGGCTGGTACAGTATTAACTGTGTCACCTAGATGCCCCTCCGGGGTTGTTTTGAGGATCAAATGTAAAAGCACTTAGCACAGTGCCTGGAATGTAATAGATCCTATATAAATCCTTATTCTTCTTCCCTCTTCACCAGAAAAAACAAAAAAAAAAACTAAACTCAGTTTTCTTGAGTCAGGAAATGTCCTAGTTATAATTATAAACCCTCAAAGGCTCCAGGATTGCTCTCAGATTTGGAGTGAGAATTTGAAATGAACAAACAAAAAAGTTCACTTATTCAGGCAAATCAGTGATGCTGGAGAACACAGAGCAGGGTGATGATGGGGAATAAGGACAGTAATGTCTGCAGACCAGGAGAAAAAGAGGCATGAGGTAAAGCACCCTCAGGAGATGGTTCATTAGCACTTCTCTTAGCAAACAGCTTTCCAGGAGAGAACCTGAAAGGGTTAAAGGTTCTCCTGTGGTTGATAAGACAAGTTTTCAGTTCACTGGATCCCTGGTGCAATGTAGATGCAGGCAGAAGAACCAAATCTCCCCCTTCCCAGCGCTGAGCAATTTGCTGCCTGCCTGCGTCAGATGGGGTT
This sequence comes from Pseudocheirus occidentalis, assembly GCA_028646575.1. Taxonomy (NCBI): domain Eukaryota; kingdom Metazoa; phylum Chordata; class Mammalia; order Diprotodontia; family Pseudocheiridae; genus Pseudocheirus; species Pseudocheirus occidentalis. The sequence goes on from CM053596.1 coordinate 105,392,551, forward strand.
TGGCTGGGTCCAGTGGGAGCTTTTCGTTAACCTAGGGAGAGCCCAGCACTGCACTCCAGTCTGGCCTCGACAGTTGAATATCTTGGGACTGGCGGCCTGGAATGTATCAGACACTTAATTAGCACTATCTCCCATCTAAAAGGAGCCAGAGACACATAAATTGCTCCCCAAGGGGGAGGGAAGGAGGCAGAGAGGAGAGGAGGAGGAAAAAATGAAGGAGATTACATCAGAAAAATAATACCATGAAAACACTCACAGGCTTCTTACCCTGTCCTGCCTACCTGCCCTCCCTTCCCTTCAACACCTGGCTAGAGTGCTGAGATGGCTGAGACTCCTAGGGTCCCTAGAGCAATACACCTGTGCTGGGGGCTCATTACCAAGGAGCAGGATGGGGCCTGTGCTGGCTCAGTTAAGCATGAGTTGCCTTTTTCCATGGTTAGTTTGGTGTCTAATGTCTCTGCTGTTTCCCATCACACAGTCTCGGAAATTTATTAGAGATGTTGTGAGCTGCAGGGACCTTAGGTCTGCATGCATTTCAGAGAAAGGCTATGTGTCCAGCATGTCCCTAGGCTGAAGATCAATGTAGTACTATGGATAATTTCAGTGTGCAAAAGACATGAGAAGTCTGCCAAATGAGGGAGGAGGGATTCATTAGAAAAGCCCCCAGTAAATTGACTTTAAGGATAGCTTTGTGAGTAGGGGAAGGACTGAAAGATCTGGATTTGCACAGAATGAAGTCTATACTCTTTACTCTAGCGTTCAAAGCCCTCTACATATGGTTCCACCCTGCCTTTTCAGTCTTACCATACTCTTCCTCAGTTTTCATATGCTAGTCATATTTCATGCTCAATTCTATTCAATTAGAATTCAATTCTCTTCATATTTTATTTCAAATTCTATGTTTCAGCCAAACATGTCTACTCACTATTCCCTGAATATACTGCATCCCACAAGCTTAAACCTCTGTGTTTTTGCCAATGATGTCTTCCATGTTTGAAATGTACTTCCTTTCCCCCCATTTCTATTTCACTTGGATTAGAGTGAATGAAACGTAGTGATTTGGGGATTGTGACTCTATATTTGGGCAAAGCGCCAGCTCTGAGATAGGAAGCGTGGAAATAAAAAATAGGAGACAGCGAGTAAAGAGGCTTTATGAGTGTGGAAAGTGAAGGAAAAACAAATCCTGGGAGTTTGGTAAGAATTTGACTTTGGAAGCAAGATCATGAGCTACAGTGAGCAGTTAGGACTAAAGATCCTGTGGGATGGTAAAAGGATGCAAGGAGTCAAGGCTGTTAGGACTGAAGATTGGAAGGGACCTTAAAGATCCATCTAGTCCAACCTTCTCATGGAAAGATAAAGAAACTTGATGCCCATAGAGGGCATGTGACTTGTCCTGCATCTCACAGGTCAAAAGTACTAGAGCAGCGTTTCTCAGTGGGTCGTGACCTCTTTGGGGATTGAACAACTCTTTCACAGAGGTCGCCTAAGACCATCAGAAAACACATATTTCCAATAGTCTTAGGAACCGAGACACAGCTCCTCTATCTGTCTCCAGGCGAGTTCTCCCACATGCAGATTTGCCCATATATGAGTAGTAAAGAGTCACGCATTAGGAAGGTTGAGAACCACTGTACTAGACAAAAGATTTGAACCCAGGTCCTTTGATTTACAAATCCAATATTCTTTTCATTTTCTTCTTCGGACCCTGTATTGCTTTAGGCAAACTCCCAATGAGGAAACTCCTCTCCTGGATGTGGCTTAGCATCTGCTATGTAATTTGTAGTCACTTATGAAGGATCACATAGTTAGGAGGAGGACATGAGGTTGTTGGTCCTAGACTGTCCCTGACCAGTCAGTGAGTGATGGTAAGTGCTTCCTCTGTCTTGCACTGTGCTAAGTGTAAAAAAAGCAAAGAAAGGAGTGATGCCTGCCCTTAAAGAGCTGCAATGCCATGCATGAGCAGCTTCCCAAAAGAATGCCACTGTGAACAGCTTTTAAGGTTCTGATTACATAGTATAGTGAACACTTCATTTATTATATAATCAATCAAGGCAAATTTTCACAACAAATCACAATATAATATTCACAACATTACATCTTATCACAGAAAATCACAATACAGCATTCACAACAGCTTAACATTAAAATGGCCACATAATTTTCACCAATGTGGCCACAGTATTTAGAACAAAGAACAAAATAATAATCATCTGGTATCCCTAAGGAGGTTTGCCTCCTTATTTAATCATTCAATCATTTCACTATACAAGTCCATCTTCTATTCATGGGGCAATCATAGGTTAACTATCCCACCAGTTAACTCAATAAGTTACTTATTCAGATTCACAATTACTAAGTATCTTTAATCACCAAATACAATCATTAGAACATTACTCAAACCCTCCACCCCTCAGTGTCTAGTAAACTTCTATTTCATCAAGCATTCAATATCCAAGAAGAGGCCTTTTCTTCATCTTGGCTTGAGGTGGTCTCTCAGATTCCCTGGATCCCCTTCCAGGGTTCCAGCTCCTACCTGAATCCACCAAACAGTCACCTGGATTCAGAGGCAGACAGCTCCCAAGTTCTGGTCCAGTCCTCTGGGCCATTCTTGTTACACACTGAAGTTCACAGGGTCCAACACATCTCAAAACCTTCACAGCTTCTGTTGCCAGGAGCTCAAGGATCAACCAAGTCATAAACAAAAAAAGTCTTATCCTGGTCACGCTTCTTTAGTCTTTCAGCAGTTCAACTGGCCCTAGGACCCAGAAGAAATCTCAGCCTTCCAGGAGGCCGCATCCACTTTGGCCTTCCAGGCAACTCCAGCCTTCACCAAGTCTTTCAGTAGAACAGCTTTTTCCACCAGGAGTAAAAATTCTGGATTCTTATTGTCTTGAACACACACACACACACACACACACACACACAGGCACATTGGCTTCCTGTCTCAGCCAACCCCTTCCTCTTATGTCAGCAACAGGAGACAGAGTTCACACCTTCTTTTTCTTTCACAGAGGCACTTAGACCTTAAGGGCTAAGTACCTGCTAAATTAATTATTGTTACAAGAGCTTACCTTCTAGTTCTAATGGAAGAGACACCATACAAACACCTATATATAAACAAGCTATGTACAAAGTAGAGAGAAGGTATCTAATAGCAATGGCATTGGCAGTGGACTAGGGAAAGTTTCCTTTAGGAGATGTTTTTTGAGCTGAGTCATACAAAGAAGTTATGAAAGCCAGGAGATAGAGGTGTGGAGGGGAGAACATTCCAGATATGGTGTCCAGCCAGTGGGAAGGTACAGATCTTCATCTGTGAAAGACTCAACAACAACGAGCCAAGATAATTCTAAAGGGCCCACAATGAAAAATGCCATCTATCCCCAGAGAGATAAATGATGAACTCTGAATGCAGATTGAAACATACTTTATAAAACTTTCTTTATGTTTCTGTTTTCTTTCTTTTTTGCCCAAGTTTTCTTTTGCAACATAGCTAATATGGTAATATGTTTTGCATGACTTCACATAAATAATTGATATCAAATTGCTTGTCTTCTAAAAGAGGGGGAAAGGGCAGTAATAGGAAGAGAATTTGGAACTCATTTTTAAAAAAAATGTTGTTAAAAAGGTTTATATGTAATTGGGAAATATTTCATGAAATAAATAATATTATATTTTAAAAAGGTATTAATAGAAGAAAAGATACAGATCTTCTTTCAGCTTTGTATCCCATCCAGTCATCCACCCTGGCCATTTCTCCATGTAATTTTGTGTTTTCTTCCTCCAATAGATTGTAAGCTCATTGAGAGCAAAGACTGGTTTTTTTCTTACTTGAATTTCTAGCACAGGGCCTGCACATTGTAGGTACTCAATAAATGTTTGTTGAGTTGAATCGAATGTTTCCTGCTATGAAACCCACCTTCCCTCCTAGGTCAGAAAATGTCCAAATCACTGGTAATAACTTTTTATATATTACATTTAATTCAGTAAACATTTATTGAATTCCTACTGTGTGTAGTGCATTGTATTAGTTACCAGGATACTTATGAAATTTAGCTAAGATTAAGTCCTTGACCTCATGGAGCTTTTAGTCTAGTGGCCCAAGTTTACTTTTTTAAAGATAAAGGAAGCAGTCAGAAAAATGGTGGGGCAGGAGGGGGGGGTTGTGTGTTTTTTAACCTAATTCTGATTAATAAGAAGTAAATGGCTAAACAAGTAGAAATTTTGGGAGCTTTGGGAAGAAATGATGATACCATCCCCAATGCCTATGGCACTTCTAAGGAAGGCAAGATGGCAGAGTAGAGAGAATATTGGACTTGAGTTGGGAAGATTTAGATTGGAATCCTGCCTCAAACACATTGTCCATATGATCCAGGGGAAAACACTTAATCTTTTAGCCTCTGTTTTATTAGGAACAGTTAGGTGGCACAATGGATAGAGTGCCAGGCCTTGAGTCAGAAAGGCTCATTCCCTGAGTTCAAATCTGGCCTCAGACACTTACACTGTGTGACCCTGGGCAAGTCACTTAACCCTATTTGCTTCTGTTTCCTCTGTAAAATGAGCTGGAGAAAGAAAGGGTAAGCCATTCCAGTAACTCTGCCAAGAAAACCCCAAATAGGTTATGAAGAAAAAAAAACAACACTGAACAATAACTATTTTCTTATCTATAACATGAGAATAGTAATGCCCTTAGTACTTATCTCACAGAGTAGTTATGGAGATGAAATGAGAACGTTGAAGTGCAATATAGATGTTCTTCTGAATGAGTATTATCTTTAAGTTAGTGATAGGTAAGGAGGAGAAAGGCAGACGTAGTCTGAGGACCACTGCAGAGTTGGCTTTTTAGCTTACAATCTAATGAGAGAGACAACTTGCCATCAAAAACGTACAAAGCAAGTCATATACAGAATAAAGAGGAAATAATAGAGAGGAAAGGCACTAGAATCAAGAGGGGTTGGGAAAAGCTTCCTGTAGAAGACTGGATTTGAGCTGGGATTAAAGAGATGCCAGTGCCTGGAATTGAGAAGGAAGAACATTCCTGGCATGAAAATGTATGGAACCAGAGATGGGGTGTTTTGTTTATGAAACAACCAGGCTAATGTCATTGGATTGAAGAGTAAGCACATCATAGGGAATAAGGTATAAGAAGATGGGAGATGTAGGAGGAAGTTAGATTATGAAGGACTTTGAAAGCCAAGTAGAGCAGTTTGTGTTTGCTTCTAGAGGAACAGGGAGTGACTGGAGTTTCTTGAGCAGGAAGGTGACATGAATGGAACTGTGTATTAGGAAAATCCCTTTGGTAATTAAATAGAGGATGAATTGGAGTGGGAATAGACTTGAGGGAGGCCGAGCCACCAGCAGGTTATTGCAATAGTTGTTGAGGTGGTGAGGGCCAGCACTAGCCTAGGGGCAGTGTAGAGGAGAGAAGGGTGAGTGTTTGAGAGATGCTGCAACGGTGAAATCAACAGGTCTCAGCAGCAGCTTTGATATAGAGGCTGAGATAGATAGATAGTCAGGCATATAAGAAGATGACTTCTAGATTGTGAGTCTCAGGGTCTGGGATGAGAGCAATGCCTTTGACAGTAATAGTAAAGGTAGGAGCGGGGAGTGATTTCCAGGACTGTGCCTGCCCCAGGATTTTTCCGTATTTGTTAAGGGACATATGGATTGGAGACATAACACTGATTACTGTCAAGGGTGAACACACAGGAAAGGCTGGCATGCATACCTGCTTCCAAAAGGCATTACGGTTGTATCCAGTTTCCTCAGAGTTGGGGTGGGGCACTCTTAGTTCCTACCTCTCCTCTCTACCATGTGAAGATTTATTCTGCTTAGAAGTTCTCAAACTGGGGTTTGTGAATTTTTTCTTTAAATATTGTGATCATTCTATTTAAATATATGTAATTTTCCTTGTAATTCTATGTGTTTTGTTGCATAAATAAAAACATTCTACGAAGGGTTCATAGGCTGTACTAGACTGCCAAAGGGGTCCAAAAATGGTTAAGAACCTTTGGGTTAGATCCTTCCTTAGTCCGGGAATCTAAACATGTCTAGAGGACATAAATATGCCTTTATAGAAGATAAGGTATCCTTATGGAAAGATGACAGATTCTGGAGTCAGAGAATCTGGATTCAAATCTTGCTTCTTTGATGTACTACTTTTGGGACCTTGGGCAAGTCATTTGAAATCCCCAGATATCAGTTTCCTAGTCTGTAAAATGAAAGAGTTGGATGAGATGACCTCCCTCATCTTTTCTAATTCCTAAATTGATGATCCTGAACCTAAGGTAATAGTTTTCCTAGACTGGGGCTGCTCAAGCTGCCAAGAGCTAAGAGTTCATGTATTTTACCATGAAACAGCCAGCATGCATGTAAACCATATGCAAATTAGAACTATTACTTTTGGGTCTGTAGCTTGGGCTTTTTGCATGGCAGGAAGCATGCAAACCTTTATCCTCAGCTGGCACTGTCCTTTCCTCTTTCAGGCAGAACCAGAAATTTGAACAAAGGTTTAGGCCAAGGTGACTGCTGTGAGCCTGTCAACTTGAACAATCTTAGAATCTCATTAGTCTTTTTTTTAACTTATATAATTTATTTATTTTCAGTTTTCAACGTTTGCTTCCACAAGATTTTGAATTCCAAATTTTCTCCACATACCTCCCCTCCCCCCACTCCAGGACAATGTGCATCCCAACCACCCCTTCCCCCAATCTTCCCTCCCTTCTACAGAATCTTATTAGTCTTAATGAATTAGTGCTTTGGAAAAAGAGGATGATAAATATGAGTGAGAATCAATCACCTTCATTTATTCTCAAAGAGAGAGAAGCCATGTTATTTCATTTTTCTCACTCATCCCTATTAGGAGAGCATGAATATCTTCCAAGTGTTGCTCTCAAAGCCTTATGCCTTTTCTTCCCCAGCCCATCCCTTAGTCTTTTAATAGACTGAAGTGTCAGATATTTTGATCACCATATTTCTTCCTTCCTTCCTTCCTTCCTTCCTTCCTTCCTTCCTTCCTTCCCTTCTTCTTTCTCTCTCTCTCTCTCCCTTCTTTTTAGGCCATCAGGGTTAGGTGACTTGCCCAGGGTCAGACACAGCTAGTAAGTGTCTGAGCCTGGATTTGGACACAGGTCCTTCTGAGCTGTGGACTGATAATGTGCTATAGTGGAAGAAAGGCTGGTTGGTTGACTTTTGGAAAATCACTTTCCCTCTCCCAACATCAGTTTCCCAATATATAAAATGAAGATATTGGACCACATCATTTCAAAGTTTCCTTCCAACCCTAAAATCCTACAGTCCCAATGCTTGGCAGATCAGATCAATTAGTCAATGCCCTTCCTTCCTTGCCCAGTTTTACTCACCTCTCCCCAAATATCATCCAATCAAATCAATGCAGCAGCTGAAGGGGTGGAGTTGGCTCATCCATTATTGTCTGCAACATGAAAAAATTTTTTCTCTGCAGTAAAACTGCCAAAAAAGAGACCATGGAGGGTGGGGTATAGGATTAAGATTTGGGGAAGTAAAGGATTTCTGATCTATAAACTCATGTCCTTTTCAAAGAAGTCATTTTCACTACAAGTAGGAAACTGTCACTTCATGGTGAAATGTAATTTTGCTAAGGGAATAATGACAGTGACAGAGGCAGGTGGAGAGAGGTGTTCAAAGGGAGAAAAAAGGACAGAGATACATAGAACACACACACAGAGTGGGGGAGAGAGAGAGACAGACAGAGACAGAGAGAGAGACAGACAGACAGACAGAGACAGACAGAGACAGACAGAGACAGAGACAGAGAGAGACAGAGACAGAGAAACAGACACAGAGAGAGAGACAGAGACAGAGACAGAGAGACAGAGACAGAGAGACAGACAGAGAGACAGAGAGACAGAGAGAGAGACAGAGACAGAGAGACAGACACAGAGAGACAGAGACAGAGAGACACAGAGAGAGAGACACAGAGAGAGAGACAGAGAGACAGAGACAGAGAGACACAGACAGAGAGACAGACAGAGAGACAGAGAGACAGATAGAGACAGAGACAGAGACAGAGAGACAGACACACAGAGAGAGAGA
>CM053596.1:105401120-105423775 GCA_028646575.1 Pseudocheirus occidentalis
AGAGAGACAGAGACAGAGAGACACAGAGAGAAAGAGAGAGACAGACACAGAGAGACAGAGAGAGAGACAGAGAGATAGACAGAGACAGAGAGACAGACAGAGACAGAGAGAGACAGAGAGACAGAGAGAGAGACAGAGAGAGAGACAGAGAGACAGAGACAGAGAGACACAAAGAGAGACAGAGAGACAAAGAGAGAGAGACAGAGAGACAGAGAAAGAGACAGAGAGAGACAGAGACAGAGAGAGACAGAGAGAAAAGCAGAGAGACACAGAGACAGAGAGACAGAGACAGAGAGAAAGCAAGAGATACATGTATAGGAAAACAGAATTAGAGAAACAGAAGAAACTTACACAGAGACAAACAGGCAAATTTCCACCTGGAAAAATCTGGACTGATCTTGAATTTGCCAGAGAGGCTTGGCCTATCCATGTTCCTTGGAGACACAGCATTTTCTGGGGGAAGTAGAGCCTACTTAGAACCTGAGGTACAATTCAGTGAGAACATAAATTGTTTACTGGGAATAATTAAGACAACAAAGAACAAAAAAGGCTCTTACATTTGCCTGGTACTCTCTCACAATGTTTCTGTGAAGTAGGTGGCATCATCTCCATTTTCTTTTTTCAAAAGACCACACTCCCACTTTTATCAGATTGGGAATTCTCTCCCCAGATGTCAATTACAAACCCCTCCACATCTTAGTCTAGAGCTCAGTGGTTCTCAACCTTGCTAATGCCGCGACCCTTTAATACAGTTCCTCATGTTGTGGTGACCCCCAACCATAATATTATTTTCGTTGCTACTTCATAACTGTAATTTTGCTACTGTTATGAATTGTAATGTAAATATCTGATATGCAGGATGTATTTTCACTGTTACAAATTGAACATAACCCACAGGTTGAGAACTGCTGTTATAGCTAAATGAGCTTCTTGGAACACAGGTTCAGAGCTGGAGAAGCCCTTAGAGGTCTCCTGGTCCAGTTCCTTTATTTTACAGGTGAAGAAACTAAAGCCCATAGAGTCGATGGGATGGAATCCATGTTTAACCTGTAGATGGCAGAAACTGAACAGAGCAGGCTAGAGACCGGAGCATCAGGAAACAAACAGAAGTTTAATTTCAAAGATAGAGAAGTGGTTTGCAAGCAAGGACACATGTGTTGACCCCACCCCTCGTGAAATGACTTGTCCAAGGTGCTACAGTTAGTATGGGTGGCAAAACTGGGATTTGAACCCAGTTTCTCTAATTTTAGTGCTCTTTCTCTAGTAACATAGTGGCATCTCTTCTGTGGCCAAAAAGAGACCAGTCTTGGTCATAACCCTCTCCAAATTCAGCTAGACAGCTCTTTAGACTGCATCCACACTTATATCACTGAGTACATTCTCAAACCCTCCAGAGCTTGTAATTCTTCTGTCATAGCCTGAGAACCTGTTGCTAACACCAGAATAACAGGGCATCAAAATAGGACCCCAATGGAAGAATCCTCATTATTTTGAAGTGAGAACAGGATCTTAGAGGTGAGAAAAATTGCATGTGATCACATAGCTGGTAATAAGTACCAGGACACAAATTCAGGTCTTCTGATAGTCTTTCCCCTTTCTATTAACTTACATAGGAGATCAGTAAGAATTTTTGAGGCAAGAAAAACCAAGTGCCTCATCTCCACAAGTTTTCTCAGTCCTGAGGTTTTTTGGCCTCTTAAACAAATAAATGAATGGGAGGAAGAAAAGGTAAAGGAACCCAAACTCCTAGGGATATCCACTTGCAATTATCTCCCTCCTCCTCTTCCTCCATCCTTTGTTTCAAATTTCTGCCTTTGTTGTGCTTATATAACCATATACATAATTTTCTAGGCTTTGAGCCCCACCCTACATATATGAGGAGAGTCAGGCCTACCCACTTCTCTACCTGAGTGAGCCACTTTGACACACTTGGAAATTTCTAATTACTATGTTCCCTGTTCTAGACTTTTATATGAAGGCCATGATATAAAAGGGCTCCCTCCATGTGATGGGCTACAATTTCTATTTCCTTCTAAATCAGGCTTTCATATATCAGATAACATTCAACTTCGTAAGAGACTATTGGTAGAGTAGATAGAAGGCTAGTTTTTGAATCACAGAGACCAGGGGTCAAATCCTGCCTCTAACACAAACTAGCTACATGATCCTTGGCAAGACACTGAACCTTTCAGTGTCCCCTAAATTCTAAAACCAGAAGTTACAGCCTAGTTACGGATCTATAGCAGGGAGAAAGAATTTCTGTACCAGAGGTTCTCTACAATAATGGATAGCAAGGTAGTACAGTGTCAGGCCCAGAGTCAAGAAGACACCTATTTTTGAGTTCAAATATGACCTCAGACACTTACTAGCTGTGTGATCCTAGACAAGTCACGTCCCCCTGTTTGCTTCAGTTTCTCATTTATAAAATGAACTGGAGAAGGACATAGCAAACCACTCCAGTATCTTTGCGAATAAAACCCCAAATGGGGTCAGGAAGAGTCTAAGACAACTGAACAATTAAAAATAATACAAGTAACTGCATAACCAATGATCTCATCCCTATGACCCTTCCATGATAACTAGTGAAGGGAAAAAGAATGTTATATTTGGTACGGAACATACATTGTGTTCTAGTAAACTAAGCTTGTAACTGAAAGCAGATCAAGTAAGAAACAAGTTTGTGAGCAATCCAGAAGCCTAATGGGGTAAATGTTATTGTTTCTAGATAATAAATAATATGAACTTTAGCTGAAAAACAAACAGACAGAAAAGATAGATGGAAGAAGAACTAGTGATTGGGTGGAAATGGCCAGGGTTGATGAGGTTGAAGGTGGAAGTGGGTTTGTACAATGGTATGCATAGTCACCTCATTACTTAATATTTTTCTTTTCAGGAAATGAGAAAGTATATAAAGCTGTCAAAGGGACTTTCTACCTGATTAGGAATCCTAGGAAGTGTAAACCTGGACTTGATCTTTCCTCTTTCAAGTTCTGGCCAACTCTGGCCCCTCAAAAGGCCTGCAGCATGAAGGGATTATTCTCCACCAAGTAGGAAGGTCATTTTCAAATGATCTTGAACCCAGGACTTCAAAAGAACAAATAAGGACAATCTTCATAAGCTGGGATGTATTCCATGATCTAGGCTGCCATTAAGGGGCTTTCATCGACCCAGGTTCAGGGACATAAAGTTTCTCTCACTCTGGGTCTGCCTCCACCCTAAAATAACCCCAAGAAAATCTCTAAAACAAAGCTTAAGTACGGCTCATGTTATACGGTATTGTCTCCCTACAATGTGAGAGTCCCTATAAAAAAGGTACACAATACACAATACAGGCTTCAGGTATGGAATAGTTTATTTTCTCCAACACAGAAACTGCCTAAGACTCACTAGTGTGCCTTAACAAATACACAAGACATAAAACATCTCAAATAACTCATTACACTCCCACATGAAGGTCATAAGATCACAGATTAGACCAGATTGAGTCTAACACCATCCCTCTCTCCCCAGCCACAAGGCTTTACTACAAAGAGTTCACAACTGACTCTCTAAAAATTGTATTTTTTTTTTCCTTAAGGACACTTCTGCTTTGAGCAGTATAATGGGTCAGCCAATAACACCAGCACAGAAACTCTGCTTGTATTAGCTTTTGTGGACAGGAAGTCCCAGCATGGGAAAGGAAACATGGTGGTTCCTTACTCCAAGCTATTGGGAGCAGCTCCTCACCTCCTACCTCTGCACCTCAATTTCCCTTTCTTCCTTATTGCAGTAATAACTTCCCCGGTGCTTACCGGGCAGCTGTAGTGGGGTTCCCTGTTTTAAAATCTCTTCTGGTTCAGAAACAAAATAGTGAATGCTTCACTGAGCTAATTTGACTTCAGATGTGACCCGTATTGGTTCTGGCAGTGGTCTAAGCAGTGATGTAGAATAGAATTTCGGCATCACAGAGTTGGAAGAAAACTCAGAGGCCATGTAGTTGGTCTCCGAACTGAATAAGAATTCCATATACGACATACCTGACAAATGTTCATCCATCCTTAGCTTGAAGACTTCCAGTGAGTGGGAACAAAGTATTGTCTGAAACATCCCACACTACTTTTAATTGTTAGGAAGGGGAGTTTTGTTGTCGTTGTTTTGTTTTGTTCATCTGTTTGCTTTTCTGACATTAGACCTAAATTTCTCTGTTGACAAATTCTACTCATTCCTCCTACAAGATTAAGTCTCAAGACCCTTCGCCCATACTGATTGGCCTCCTCAGGAATCCTCTGATGCCCTTCCCTAAAATTGTGTCTAGATATGAGCACAGTACTCCAGATGGAGTCTGATCAGTGCAGCACATAGCAGTGCTCACTTTTTCAGTCCAACACACAGCTGGAACTTGAATAGGGGAAACAGGCCTTTGTCTCAGGTGCTGAGATTCAGAGAGGCTCTATTTCTTCCTGGGGGAGCGGTCTCACTCAATGTAGCTACTGGCATTGGGTGTAAAAACAGCCAGAACATTATCCTTCTGTCTTCCAAACCAATTGTTTAATGTGGGCTAGGGAAGGTAAAAACTAACAACATGAACCAATGTCTCATGGGAGCACAGTATAGTGAAAAGAACATCTGATTTGGAGTCAGAGGACTTGAGTTAGGTTTGGTTTTACCACTTAGCAGTTTTATTACCTTACTAAGGTTCAGTTTCTTTATTTTCAAAAAAGGGAATGATAATAATTACTAACCAGGATAAGCTGACAATAACTGGAGGGAATGAGGAAATAAAATATTCGAAAAACCTACAAAGGAAAGAGAGATGATAAAAGGAAAACATAATTCCTAAGAGTAGAACCCGGGGGTGGGGGGCCAGGGAGGGCAGTTAGGTGCCACAGTGAATAGAATGCCGGCCCTGAAATCTGGAGGACCTGAGTTCAAATTTAGCCTCAGCAACTTAGCATTTACTAGCCCTGTGACCTTGGGCAAGTCACTTAACCCTAATTGCCCTACCTCCCCCCCTCCAAAAACAAGAAACAAAACAAAACAAAAGAGTAGAACCCAGGGAAAAATTGGTAGAAATTGTAAGTCAAGGTGTCTTCCTTGTCTAAAATCTTTTGGGATTCTTGGGCATCATAACTTTGGGTCTCTTTCCTCATACTTTGCAAATTTGTCATTAAAAAATAACTAACTCCTCCCCTAATCATAAATTATTATACTTTAAGACTCAGAAATGTTACCTCATCTCATTGATATTCCCACAGTATCAAGACATTGAGAGAAAGGCCTGTATGTAGCATTTCAGATGGAAATCATGGAAGATTCACAGAAAGACATGGATGAAAATTGCAGAAAATGAGTGGGCATTGAAGTATATTAATCTATAATTGCCAGATTGTGGAGTTCCCAGAGCTGTGTGATCACACCTCCATTAGAGAATCAATAGCACATTTAAAATAGGAATTTTAAAGATTTTTCTGTTTTGTTATTTTATTTACAAGTTGTATTTTTCATATTTAATTTATATTCAAGATTGAAATGAAAAAAATAAGCTATTGCTATTTCTCTATTTTAATTTTAGAGCAAAGCAATAATTTGTGAAGTTTAAAAAAAACAGGTTTCAAAAAATGCACAAATGATTCTTCTAGGGCATTCCTTAGTAATACGGTCTTGGATGTATTTTGTACATATCATGTGCACTCTTCTATGTGCTCTTTTTGTCTCCCCATTAAAATATGAGCTCCTTAAGGACAGGACCTTTTTCATCTGTATCTTTGTGTGGCTAGCACATAGAAAACATTTAATGAATGCTTGTGGATTGGATAAATGATTAAATGGGTGGTTATATGACCTCAAAGTAAAGGAATTTCAGAAAAGCTAATAACCATTAAAATATTTTTAATGTGTCTTTCCTTAAATAACATGACACATATTAAAAGTAAATTTTATTAGCTCTGACAAGCCTAAATGCTACCTCAAAAGGGAGGTTTTAATAGCCCAAAGGAAAGTTAGATGGGAAATCAGTCTTAGTGACCTTGTGACTTCTCCTAGGGATAGTCTTGTTCAAGATATTTTGGAGAGAAGTAAGGAGCTAGGAGAAATACAGGACATGAGGAAGGCAACATCTTGTAACTGTGCCCAGCACATAATGGGTACCTAATAAATGTTTAATTTAGTTAATAAATGTTTGTTGAATCTTATCTGCAGGAGGTGATGTTGTTTGTCTTTTGTTTTCAAAGAGGAAAAATGATGTGTTGAGCAATGCCTTGACTTGACAGTGAATTGGATTTAAGGGAGGAAGAGCTGAACAAACTCATCAACCTCACTCTCTCTTCCTGAATAATCTAGGTCCAGCGTCAAGACAAAAGTCAAGACACTGACAATGGCCTGTTATGCGGTGAATATCCTTGCTGTCTTTGATCCTGATTAAGCTCTAAGCATTGCACAGTGCCTTGCCATTGGAACAAATTGTTCTCATTTATCCATTCCACCAGAGAAAGCCTTCATATACTTGGGGTACATATCCCCCTAACTCGTTGACTGGTTTGAAGACCATTGGTTACCCTCAACCTGGGTTAGCCCATCTGTTGAGATGGTTTGCCAGGGTGTGGCTGCTGCCTAGGTTATAGCTTCTTGGAGCCACAGATGATAATAGAGTGAATTGGGGGGGAGGGCAACAAAGGTAGATGAACATTCCTAAAAAAGGCTCCTAAATACCCCATATACCCCATTAAGCGCTTACTATATGCTAGACACTGTGCTAAGCATGGGGGACACAAATACAAGCAAATGTGATAAACCCTATGCTCAAGGAGCTTACTTTTTTTTTTTTGCTTTTTTGCATGGGGGAAGGCAAGGTGATTGGGGTTAAGTGACTCAAGGTCACAAGGCTACTAAGTGTTAAGTGTCTGAGGCTGGATTTGAACTCAGGTCCTCCTGACTTCAGGGCTGGTACTCTATTCAGTGTACCACCTAGCCTCCCTGAGGAGCTTACATTCTAATGGGGGACAACTGCCCATAAAGGGGGAAGGGAGAGAGAACATTATCTCAGTGGGGAGGAAGCAGGAGGAGCAGGAGGTGATAATAGGAGTTGTGAATGAAAGATGGTCCATACTTGTTGCATGGGGGAATATGGACTCAGACCTTCAGAGTCAAACCATGGGTTATTAATCTGGTACTACAACAGTTCTACAAAAATTAGAGAGAAGCAAGGCAAGAAAAAGGAAACTGAGTACATAAAAGAGCTACTTAATTAGGCTATAATGGTAAGTGAATACATTTATAACACATGTGATCCAATGTATTTGTTTTAAAACTGGGGATTAGTGTGCACATAAAATTCTATAATATCATAATTTAGGTTCATATAACTACCATCTAAGTACTGTCTCTCTTTTCTACATAAATTATAAGTGAGTAAAAATTTTTTGGTCCTACAAATATTCCTTTCTCATCTTTGGGCTCATTTATATTGACTTTAATTGTCAGCATTAGAAATAGTTAGTGAGTAAGTACCACAGTCCACAAGGATTAAGCCAGAATCATTGTCAACTGTTTCTAGTCATTCTCAAGGTAGTGCCAAGAAAATGATAGTCACATTATAGTTTCTCAATGGAAGTACCAGAAGCCAAATTTCACTTTAAGAGTCCTTAGTAAAAAAATACTTACAAAGTAAATAGGCTAATTCTGGGTTAATAAATGTGCCAAGGGTTAAATATACAAGGACTCTTCCAATGGGATTAGGGAGAAGAACAAATATTATACACTATAGTATTGATAAAATTTGCTTGCCCAAATGCTTCCTATCTTGGATTGCCTATTTGCCGCTACCCATCCATGCCTTGTGTTACAACTCTATGTCTTCTTCTAGATTATTCTATTATAGTCTTTGTAAATATATGTAACTCAGTGTTCAACCTGATGCATTTGTATAAAACTCTTCATTGGTGAAGAGGATTATGCTACATGCCTGTGTGAAGGGTGGAGTTGGAAAGAGCTTGGGAAAAGAGAGATCTTTTAACTTCTGGCTTCCAGAGAGGATATATAAGCCGGCATCAATATATCCTTAATTTCTAGATTGATTTCTAGAAACCTGGAGGATTTTCTTCTTGGTTGAGTTATCTTGCTCCCAGTAGAAGAGTTCATTCCCTCTGTGTTTTGCCTAGTATATTGTATCTACATAATTTCTATGACTTCTTTTTGTTAACAGCTTGGGTAAATGGGTTTATCTACTACTCACTAGTTGTGATAGTCTCTGTATGATTAGCATTTGGTAGAAAGCTTGGGGACCTCCTTCCCCATTAAGGGACAGTGACCACTAAAGTGGTAT
Organism: Pseudocheirus occidentalis; assembly: GCA_028646575.1. Lineage (NCBI taxonomy): Eukaryota > Metazoa > Chordata > Mammalia > Diprotodontia > Pseudocheiridae > Pseudocheirus > Pseudocheirus occidentalis. The sequence continues at coordinate 105,409,420 of CM053596.1, forward strand.
GAACCAAAAATTCTTTACCCTAGACAAGAAATATTAAATTCTAGTTCAATATCTTCCATCAGAGTAGAGTAGCCATCTTGTAACCCAGTTTCCTATTCCCCTGAAGGAACCAGCTTCTCTTGTAGAGGAATGGGCAAGATTCCAAAGATATCTATCTATTCATGCTTCCCTAGCAGCCTCATTTAGACAAATACATGTGGACAGAAAGATAACCTAAATGGACAACACACATACCCTACATCTTTAGAGCTCAAATTACAAAACATACACAGTATTTCACAAGCCTTAAAATGTGATATAAATGTTAGTTATTATTATTATCATTATTAGTATATATATATATGTATATAAACTTACTAAAACATATGAACAAACCAGTCCCATATGGCAAAAGTCTCTTGAGTACATCATTTTTAATTTGATTCCTAAACACTTCATTTTTACTATTTGTAAAATAGTATCTGGGGTCCTCTCTGCAAATACCCAGTTTAGCAAGTGATTGAATCTCACAGTCTTGGTTTACTCATCTGTAAAATGGGCATAATAATATCTGTATATAACTTACCTAAAGGTTATTGTGAGGAATGCCCTTTCCTAACCTTAAATCACTGTATAATTGTGAGTTGTTATTGTTAATAAAAATTTTGACTAGAAGCTGACTCTTGCTTCTGTAGCAGCCAAAAGAAAACTAAAGAAAACAGCTAAACTTTGAACTGGAAGATGTTTTGTGAGAAGGGATGCAAAAAGACAGAATGAGTTTAAGATGGTGATTGTTGCTGTTGCTGTTTGTCCTTTGTTCTAGAAGATGAACATGACGTCATGGAAGTGATGCCATAACATGAAAGTGAATTGTATTTAAGTGATGGACGGCTGAGCAAAGTCACCAGCCTCACTCTCTCCTCCAGAGCCATCTGGGTTCAGTCGCCAGATATGCATCAGGATGACTGGAGATGGCCCCAGGTGTGGTGGAAGACCCTGGCCTTTTAAAGTCAAGGTCTTTAGGAGAGCTTAGTTTGACTGAAGCAATGCCCATTCAGTGAGTAAGGTTAGGTAACAAAATGAGGCAAAAAATGATCTCTTTAAGCTTATCCAGAAAAAGTCTGGTGATAAATGCTCAGGAAAACAAGGAGTTTTTAAAAAGCTATGTTGAATCAAATTATTAAAGAACATACAAAGTCCTGATTTGAGTTAGATGAGATAATAGTGGAAGATGGGAAGAGGGTAGCAAAGTCAAATATTATTTTGTTACTGTTCTTTTCTACCAAGAGAACATCTTTGGATTAGGAAGAATAGAACAAAAATGATTAATAGGGAGTTAAAACTACAGATAAGTTATGGGACAGTGAGAGAGCACCCTGCTGACCTCAAGAATTCAAGTTATTGGATTTGAACAAACTACATCCCAAAATACAGAAAGAACTGGTTGGTGTGATTGCTATTCCTCCTTGAAAAATCGTGGTGAATGGTAACGACTCTGCTTGTTTGGAGAAAAGCAAATATTGGCAAGACTTTCAAGAAAGAGAAGAGATAGATTTTCTATACTATATATAATCCAGTGTGCTTGACTTTGATTCTGGGTAAATTTCTAGAATATTTTACTAAAGGGATGGTTTGTGGGCCTTAGAAAATGGTGATGACAAAGAGCCAGCATGGCTTCATCAACAAGAGGTCAGACCAGACTAACCTCATTTTGTTTTTTGACAGGGCTACTAGCCTGGTGATTGAGGAAACACCATAGACTTAGCATGCTGGGATTTCAGTAAGGCATTTGATGAAGTATCTCATGCTATTTTTGTGGACAAGTTGAAGAGATATAGAATAGAAAAAAATAGTACAGTTGGGGGGGGATTTGGAATTGGTTGAATGATTGTACTCAAATATAGTGATTAACAGATCAATGGAGACCTGAGGGAGTTCTCTTGTGGACTGCTTCTCTGCTCTGTTCAATATTTTTATCAATGATTTGGACGATAGCATGGCATGCTTATTGAATTTGCAGATGACAGGAACCTGGGAAGGATAACTAACTTGTTGGATGAGGGAATAAAGATTTGCAGAATCCTGCCAGAGTAGAATAACTGACTGACTTAGATAAGGTGATACATAACAGGGAAAATGTAAAGTTCTACACTTGTTTAAAAATAAAAATCAGTTGGAAGAATATAGGATAGAGAGATGTGTCTAGACGATAATTAATGTGAGAAAGACCCCAGGTTTCTAGTGGATGGCAAGCTCAATATATGTCAAGAGTGTCACATTTTTAATAGGTCTGGGATGCAGTCACTCCATCCAGCTATGCAATTTAGATTCATTCAACAATCATTTGTCAGATAGCTATTACGTACTAGGTCTTATGCCAGGGGTGAGCGTGCAAAGGCAAAAATGGAACCATTCACTACCCTCAGGAATCTTGTATTCTAATGGGAGGGGGAACATATGCACAGATATATATGCAAATACATATGTACACACATATATATGTATGTGTGTGTATATATGTATGTTTATGTGTAAGTATAGACACACACATATACTCTCATACACAAAGTAAAGCAAAATAGTTTTTTTAAGGGTACCTGAACTGGATAGAGGGGCAGGAGTCAGGAAAAAGCACTGTTTTGGAGGTGGCACAGGATGTACCTTGAAAGAAATTAGGGGTTCTAAGAAGTGGGGTGAGGAGAGAGAACATGCTAGGTACAGGTGACAATCCATACAAAAACCAGGAAGCAAACAGGGAATAGCCAATAGAGCTATTGGGTTGACTGTAAAGTGACATTAGGATAAGGGAGTGCATTAGGGATTTCAGTTTGGCAACTATGTGGATGACAAATTTCAAGGCATGGTAAAAGAGGATTCTGGAAGTAATGACACCAGTAAAGAAGCTATGTTGTCCCAGAGAGAGGTGGTAAAGGCTGAAACTAGATCATATGAGTAGAAAGAAAGATGTTTAGATGTTTTGGTGGTAGAATTGACAAGACTAGGAAACTGGTTGTATAAGGGGGAAAAAGGAAGAGTTGAAAGTTACTACTTTAAGACTGTGAACCTGGATGAGAGGAAAGATCATGGGTCCCTTAACATAAAAAGAAAAAATAGGAAGAAGACTGAGGTTAGATGTAAAGAGAATGAATTTTATTCATTGTGTTGAGTCTGAGATGTTTATGAGACATACTGGTGGAAATGTTGGACTAGAACTCAGGACAGAGATGAAGCCTAGGTACATAGACTGGGCAGTCATTGGTAAGGTGAAGAAGACTGAACCTATGGGAGCTCATAAGGTCTCTTAAGAGCAGGAGAATTCAGAGAAAGAAGATAGAGAAGGTAGAGAAGAGAGCTCTGGGCAGAGCCCTGGGAAATACTCATATATGACAATTAGGACATAGATGATGATCCAGCACAGAAGACTGAAAAGGAGAGTTCAGACAGGCAGAAAAATCAGGAGAAGGAAGTGTCAGGGAAACTCACAAAGGAGGGAGTATCCATGAGTGTGTGTGTGTGTGTGTGATATGTGTGGGTGCATATGCACACACATATGTGTGTATGGGGGTGTAGTCAGCAAGTATCAAATGCTGAAGACAAGTAGAAAAAAAGTCTATTTGGTGGTGTGATTGACAGATTAATAGTAATTTTGAAAAGAGAAATTTCTATCAAGTGCTGGGGTAACAAATCAGCTTATAAAGGGCTGGGAAATATAGATCACAACAAATCACATATACTTGCCTATCCTATGTGATTCTTGTCCATACTGTCCCATAAATCTTCACAGGAGCTCTACCCAATGTGCTAGGGGCTTTCTTCTTGAACTCTTGACATTGAGTGGATACTAATGGAGCTCATAGATTGCCTATTGATTATCATATACACAATGTGATATATATATGAGATATATCTATGTCTATACCTAGATCTAGATCTAGATGTTTGTGAAGACCTAACCAAGTAGAACCACTGATGGAAAGTGCCCAGTCACCTGGAAAGTTTGAGCTCTCCAATCAGAGGAGAGAGGCAACTGAGAGAACTGAAGTGACGAACATATATGTATGTATGTATATATGTTTGTATGTGTGTATGTATATGTATATGTATGTATATATGTATTTATATATGAGAAATCAAATATATCTATATATGTATTTGTGTATAGAAATGCATATTTACATGTGCATACATTTGTGGAAAAGCTCACATGAGCTTATGCTGTGTTAATAATTCCTAAAGCAAAAGGAATGATGGTCCCACTCTGCAATGCTTTGGTGATGCCATATCTATAGTATTTTGTTTAATTCTGGGTGCGCTAGACTCAGAATGATATTGATACATCTAAAGAAAAATGAGTGTATGTATGAGGGGACCAGGAATCAAACCATGGGAGGGTTAGTTTAAGGAACTGGGGATGTTTAACCTTGGAAAAGGGGGAAAATATGTGACTCAATAGAAAGAGTGCTGGACCTGGAGTCAGGAAAACTCATCTTCTTGAGTTCAAATCTGGCGTCAGACACTTTCTAGCTGTGTGACCCTAGGCAAGCAACTTAATCCTGTTTGTCTCAATTTCTCTTCCATAAAATGAGCTGGAGAAGGAAATGGCAAACCACTCTAGTATCTTTGCCAAGAAAATCCTAAATGAGGTCATGAAGAGTCAGGCACTACTGAAAATGACTGAATATCAACAAACCTTGGAAAAAGAAGATCTAAGAAGGCTGGGCCGGGTGTGTGGGTGGGCAAACAGGGCACAGTAGCTATTTTCAAATATCTTTAGGTCTGTCATGTGTAAGAGAAGTTAGACTTGCCCCAGAGGGCAAATTCAGGAGAATTGGGAGGGGGGTAGTTATCAAAGGGTACATTTCAGTTTGATATCAGCAAAAACTTCCTAACAGTGAAAGCTGGCCAAAAATGGAATTGACTGCTTAGGGAGGCAGAGGCTTCCCCCTTACCAGAGGTCAGCAAGGGAAGACTACATGACCACCTGCCAGGGATATTTGATTCAACTTGATAAACATTTATTAAGTGCCCATTATGTCCCAGACACTATACTAAGGGCTAGGGACACAAATAAGAAAAAGAAAGACATTCTTTTCCTTAAGGAGCTTCTAATCTAATGAAAGAAAAAATATACAAAAGGAAACTGAAGAATGAGGGCGCCAAGGGGTAGCAGGTACAAGGGCATAATATTTGTGAAGACCTAACCAAGTAGAAACACTGATAGAAAGTGCCCAGTCACCTGGAAAGTTTGTGCTCTCCAATCAGAGGAGAGAGGCAACTGAGAGAGCTGAGGTGATGAATATTAAGAAAAAACAAACAACCCCCTCCCCCTCAAAAAAAATTGAGTTAATTGCCATGGTTATAAAAATTGCAGGTGATGAACTCATCCTGGAGGAAGAGTGGTGTTCTCTTGTGCCAAACCAGTAGAGTTGCTAATGGAATATGGGAGGATATGACAGAAGGGATTCCAACCTGGGAATAGGATGTACTAAAGCAACCTCCGAGATTCCTTCTAGCTCTAAGTCTCTGTAATGCCGCGGAAAATAAGCTTGGACTAATACAAATTAATTGAGTCAGATCCTAGGAAAGGGGCTGGGAGAAACAGAAGGAAGTACCCTTTCTTGTGATTAGGACCAGTGGCTCCTAGGGTTCACAGCTTTAAAGCTGGGAGGCATCTAAGGGTCATTGAGCCAAACACCTTCCTATTAGAGATGAGAAAAACTAGACTGGAAAAGGGATGTGATTTGCCCAAGGTTACCCAGGTAGTAAGCACCAACATGAGGACTCAAGCCTAGGCTTCTATCTCCAAACCCAGGGCTCTTTCCACTCCCCGTATTTTTCTATTACTTGAAGTCTAAGTAACTTGCACCCCAAAATTTGTTCAATCTATAGTAAAATGTAACTGTGTACTTGGATCAATTTGTTGTGCTGCACCACAGGGAATAGGAGGGGAGAAAAGTGACCCACAAGAGAAGGGAAAATGGGTAATGATAAGGATGTCGGGCTGTGGTTTCCACAGAATTATCAGAGACTCCCTAGTCACTCTCTCATTATACAGCAGCCAAAGTCAAGTCTAAAGAACTGAAGCTACTTGCTAGAAGTATAAAACAGAGAAAGGAATCCACTCCAGCTTTTCTGATTCCTAATCTAGTTGATGTTAATTCCATTTTATGTCAAGATGATCATTGGAGGAGAAATCCATCTATCTCCTCCCTCCTTCCTTCTCTTCCCTCCTTCTTTTCTCCTCCCTCCTTCTCTGTCTGTTTCTCTCATTCTTGTTCTCTTTCTCACCCCCCCCCCTTTCCCTTTTTCTCTTATCAGCCTTAGATACTGGAAATGCAAAGAGAACCCAAGATCCAATCCAATAAAGGGATAGGGAACCTCCTAGAGGAGTCTCTGGGAAAAGGAAGCTTTTGATTGATGGCTGCTTCATCTCATTAAGTTATACTTAGAGTCAGGCCACTGCTCCAGTGACACCCTAAACACCCCCAGAAAGAGTAAACTCTTTAGAAATTGCTTCCAGTAGAAAATAATTTCCGCTCCCCACTATAATTCTGAAGGTAACAAGGTCAACCCTGTACTCTGTGAAAAAAAAAACAAAACAATTTCAATCCGTCAAGGTGTGTAATGTAATCCATGTGGGCACTCCTTTCACCAACTCAGATTGCATAGCAGTTACCATTTAGTATATGGTCTTTGAAAGCTGCTTGACTGAAAAATGCTTCACTCTGTGGTCAGCCTGGCAATGAACACTTCCTGACTTAGCTTGGCTGGTCAGACCTAAGGGGCCTTTACTTGAGGCCTTTCCCTATCAGTAGTCCCTGTCACAGTTATAGATATAAAGTGCTGGGTAAATATGAGATATCGTTCTATCTCGTCTCCGCAGTCATGCCCGTGATGGTGGTGTATCAGAACTATAACTTTGTTGTTGTTCAATCATTTTCAGTCATGTGCCACCCTCTGTTTGGGGTTTTCTTGGCAAAGATACTGGAATGGTTTGCCATTTCCTTCTCTGGCTCATTTTACTGATGAAACTGAAGCAAAGAGGGTTAAGCCCAGGGTCACACAGCTAATGAGTATCTGAGGCCAGATTCGAACTTAGGAAGATGAGTTTTCCTGAATTCAGGCCTGGCACTCCATCCGCTGTACCACATAGCTGTCCTTGAGAAATAACTAGCGTGGAACCATTAGGGTCCAAAAATTTGGAGGGCATGGACATTTAAAATAATGAGCTAAAAAGATTTCACAATAGGGACGGCTAGGTGGTGCAGTGAGTAGAGCACCTATCCTGGAGTCAGGAGGACCTGAGTTCAAATCTGACCTCTGATGCTTAACACTTATTTGCCATGTGACCTTGGGCAAGTTACTTAACCCCAATTGTCTTGCCTTCCCCCTCAAAAAAAAGATTGCACAATTTAAAAAGATATTATATTTATGTGTTCACAGTACTTGTTCTGCCTCAGAAGAGTAAAAACAACTGAATTGAGCAAATAGTTAGCAAGAATAATTGGTTTATACCAAATAACTTACTCTGTCCTTGTCCCACACACAGAAAGTGTACCCAGGCAAGCTCCTTTGTGGTCTAATTCCACACTGCTTTCTCCACAAAATGGCTTCCCAAGCAGTAGTTATGGTACCTGAGATCTGTCCCCATGGAACAGGTGTGCCAGGGTACCTGCTCCTACTGAACTGAGGCAGCATGGTACAGTGGATAGAATTCTGGTGGAGTCAGTAGACCAGTCTTGGTGGAATCCCACCTCAGACACTTATTGCAACTCACTGAAACTCTCCATTCTTCAGCTTCCTCATCTATGAAATGAGGTTTGACTTGGTTGCTTCTCAGGTCTTATATAGCTCTAACTCTTTGATTTTATTAATTTATTTTGATTACTTTTTGCATTACTGTTATATCCTGAATTTTAAAGTTAAGGGCTTCTTTCATGGCACATGCCCTGTGTGCCAAAATTTCTTGGTATTCTTCTAGAGGCAGGTCACAGAGGAAGAAATGATTGTCCTACTGGGCATATATTCTTTTTTCCTAGGCATTCCCAAGCCCCAGCATCCAGCACAGTACTGGGGCATGGGGCAGGAACCTTAGAACTTGGATGAGGAGGGAAGACCTAGTTTATGTCCTATTATTCATTTTCTTCAGCTCAAAATGCTCACATGGATCTGGGTTTCCACCTCTGAGACCAGATAGAAGACAGACAAAGTTACCTAGCTATTGGTGTTAATATTGGGAGATCCAGACTTAGTTCTGATGGTGACTCAGTTTCTCCTACTATAAAATGGGAAGACTTCTCCTTTCCCTTGTTCCACCTATCCCCCACCTCTAGGGTTGTTGGCGGGCAGAACTGACTCACAGTGGTATCATTTTTCATATAATAATTCAGCTGTTGCTTTCACTCCTGCTACAGACGGGCATATCATATCTTACTTCCTGCCTTTGTGACTTTGTTCAGGGTGATCCCCATGCCAGGAATTCCTTCCTCCTCCTCCCCCCTCCCTATCCCTTGTCTACTGAAACCCTACCCATCCTTAAAGTCATGTTCTATCTCTTCCAGGAAGCTGTCCATGATGCTCCCTTCCCTACAGACCTTATATAGCATTCTATTAACATCTCCCTTATGTTCTTATCATGTATCATTTTATATGGTAGTTATTTTATATGTGACATACCTGCCTACACTATTGTGAACTGCATGGGCGTGGGCTTTGGTTATGGAGGTAGGGGGAGGTATAACAGGGCACACAGCTACAAATGGGAGGGACGGTTGATGCAACAGAAATCTGAAGAGCTGGCGGTGGGTCAGATCTGCTCTAGCTGCAGACACGTCGGCATTCTGCTGCGATCTGATGTGCTTAACTGTGGCTCCCAGGATCCTGTTTATTTCATTTTCCTCTAATGATTCAATCCCTCTGGTCCTTTGATATCACTTGTTGGCAGTGCTCCTATTCACTAATATTCCTGGTCCGATTCACTCCGACTTCCTCTGCTCCCTCTGGGAGTCCCTGGACTAAAACTCCAGGGGTAGATGTGTGTGGGGGAGGGGGCTTTTTGAGGTGAAATTCTGATTGACAACACATAGCCTCCTGTGGGCTAGAATTACAGTCCTCTCTCTCTCTTTCCCTTATCTTAATTCCTCATCTACTACAACTCCTGGTCAACACTCCCAGTAACATGTCCAGCTTGTACTGGAAAGTGAGGACAAGGAGCCTTTGTATCTCCCGGGTTGCCCAGAGGTACGAAGACAGTAAGAGGACAGAAGGCAGGGACTGAACCAATTCTTTCATTGATACAGGGCACTCTGGGGTGAGGAAACTTCTTCTACCAAGGCAGGTCAGCACCTTCTCTGAAACTTAAGACACTTTCCCAGAGCACTGAGAGCATAAGTGATTTGCTCAGGGTCCCATAGCCAGTGTATGTCAAAGGTGGGACTTGAGTGTGTCATGACTGGCTCTCTAGCTACTAAGCCAGGCTGCCTCTCATTACATTTAGTAGGAAGCTTAGTTAATTCTTGTTTAATTAAATGACTGTTTTCTTCTAGTTGTTCAGTAAAATAAAAAGTATTTGAGTGTTAACTCTGTGCCTAGCATTATGCTGGAAGAAATATAAGGGAAGAATAAGACAAAAGCTCTACCTTCAAATAGTTTTCAACTTAGTGAGATAAGGCATATCTATCTATATCTATCTATCTACATATATATACATATATACGCACAAACACACACATACATATACATATATATGCATATATACATACATATATACACACATACACACATATACATACATACATACATATATGGGGGTGTGTGTGTATATGTGGGCAGTGTGTGTGTGTGTGTGTGTGTGTGTGTGTGTGTTGAAGTCTAATGGCATTAAGGCTGAGGCAGCTTAGGAAAGAAAGACTCCAGGGAAAGATTCTTGGAGAAAGTCAGACTTAAACTGGGTGTTGAAGAACTAGAAGGATTTGGACAGATGAGATGAAAAGGGGGTTGACAACATCGTCCCCACTGTCCCAGAAAATGGTAAGAAAAGAGGGAATTGTGTCTTTGGTGTTGACACTCCCCAGCAGAGCCACACTAGCTCCAGCACGCAGCTTGCAAGCCAGAATTAGAGCTGAAATCCTCCCTGATCAGCAGGGGCATGGTGCTAGCTGAGGTGGTGATTAAATCCTAACCCTGACAAATCAGTGTATATTTTTATATTTGCTCTTTTAACTAATTAGCTCTCAGACGAAGCATTTGGTAGAAATGTAAGGGTAACAAGAAGCAACAATTACATAAGTACAGTTTGTGTGGGTAAGAGCATTTAGAAATCTGCTTGTGCATACACACACATACACAGACACACAGCACAGCATATATAGACAGGGCTGCAAGGCAGAGTGAGGTTCTTCACTACCCTGTGGATTGTACAAACTGATTTATTTTTGGCAACTTTCAACATCCACGGGTAGTTCCTTATTATTAGCTGATTCATCTCTGTCATCCAAATGGCCTTTGTTGATATTTTAACCAGCCTATAATAACCAAGGACCTTCAGGCTGATCTTACAGGGTAACTTCCTATGGAATAAAAGCCTCCTGTTTCTGGTCTTTGGGAAGGCACTGATACTGTCCACCCAAAAGACATTCCTTCCCGCCCTGGAGTCTTCAGCCTTTTTCCCCTCTGGAATTCTGGGCTTGACTAGTTCCGAGACTCTCATCTAACACGTGGGCCCCCAAAAAAGCTATGTGGTATCCAAAGCACTCTGTATCAGAATCCATTCAAAGACAGATTCATGAGCCTTCCATTGGTGAGTTTGCTTTTAATAGAGGATGCAGTAACTCAGAACAAAGTTACTGGATCAAATCCCATTACAAATAGTGAAAGAAAAGATTCCCCATGTATACACTAATAACACATGGAGGTAAATTCTTCTACACCCACCACCCATGTGGAAGAGCACACATGCACACATGCATACACATGCAGAACACATGTGGCTGGGGAAGTGCAGGGAGGGCCAAAGGCCAGAAACTTGGGTGACCAGGGTAGATGTGTCAAGAGCCCCCATGGTCAGAACACATGCGTAGATGATAGTGTACCAGAGGCTGGGGCGAATGAAACCTGCCCGACTGAAGAGTGATCTATATACTCTGCTGATATTATTGCATTGCTTTCCATTGGGAGCCTCGATGTCTCTGCTGGGGTTCAGTTATTTTGCCTCCACTAGTCTTGTGGTTATCCACCTGTTCTCACATATTATCTGCCGCACGCCTGCTCTACAAGGCCGTCTGCAGCAACCTGCACTTATCTATGAGTTACAGTAGCTAGAATATCTTTCCCTAATAGGTAACCTTATTTTATTCCCTGGTAGCTATTCCATTTCCCTAATGGATAGAGACTGATGTACTTTGAGTGCCTAACAGAAGCTAAATGCCAACATACTCAATCAGGGAGGGAGTCAATGAAGATGATCAGTACAATCCCAAGGTAAGATTAAGTTTATTCTTTTGTCTGTGTTGACTGGTATTGACTCAAGACCCTGGTTCCAGACACATACTTGATTTGGGGTTAGAAAATTCCTTATAATTTGCATTAAATCCCTGACTGTAATCTTGTAATTATAAAATTCATTGCAGGGATTCTGTCCTGCCCCCCAAACATACAAGAACTATGTGAAAGGCTGGATTAGACAGGTTTGATCCCAAGCCCTTCTTTGAATGGCTAGCAAATAAGACAGAAACAAGGTCCATATTCTCCCAAATCTCCCTTAGACTTCCTACAATTAGGAATGAGACCCTGAGAGCACACTAATATACAGCACATTGAAAGTTTACAATAGGATAAGCATTGATGAAAGTGATTTTTTTCCCCAGGACTAGCTTAGAAGCAGAAAAAGCAGGCTACTATTAATCAGTGAAGGATAGGAAGCACCACTCTGCAGAAGCCTTTCCCTTCTCTTGCCGGAAATTTCATTTGTTCTTATTTTCAGAATGGAGTCACAAATTGCCTCACCAGTATAGGGAATAGGAAGATACTGTTTTCAGAAGACTGTAGTTAAATTACATGCTGTTCGAAAGCATCATTCTCTAGCCCTATCCAGTTTGATGCTTTAGGTCCTGAAGACAGAATATAGAGGGAATAAATTTCAAGGAGAATGCTAACATTAAATGCTGTACTGGGATTGCTAAAAGAGGAAGAGGGATTTTAGATAGACTAGGAAGACACAAATTGTATTTAGCAAAGAACATTCAGAAGTCTACCTTTGCCCAGATCACAATTTTGCTCAGGGTTTGCTGAGACTGCCCAAGTAGAGAACTATATGGAAGTGGGTCTGTGATAGGCAAACACAAAGACTCAGAAAACCTCCAGGCACAAAAAGGTCTCATTAGCCTGCCAAGTTGGCTCTTTAGAACTTAACAATATGGCCCATTCACCAGGCTACTGAGTAAACTCATTACAAATTCAGGATTTCTGATTACAATTTGCTGTTAGCTCTAACTCAACAATCTTCCTGCTCAGTTCTTCCTCAGGGAGCCCACCCTACTGGGACTGCTCCAGACTTTCCCCACCCTTCTTAAGCTTCAAATTCCATCCTCAGGTATGAACTCATCTCAATTTTGCTGAAAATGTCAGTGTGAGAGCCCTTAAACCACAATCTTCAATGCATCTCTACATTTAGATTTTTGTCCTCTTTTATCATAGAAGAGATTTTTTTCTTTTAAAAGTTTTATGATATAGAGCCTATCCTCTTCCATTTCCTCCAGAACTAATGACTTCCTTCCTTCCTCCCTCCCTTCCTCCCTCCCTCCGTTCCTTCCTACTTTCCTTCCTCCCTCCCTCCCTTCCTCCCTCCCTTCCTTCCTTCCTTCCTTCCTTCCTTCCTTCCTTCCTTCCTTCCTTCCTTCCTTCCTTCCTTCCTTCCTTCCTTCCTTCCTTCCTTCCTTCCTTCCTTCCTTCCTTCCTTCTTTCCTTCCTTCCTACCTTCCTTCCTTTCTTCCTTCCTTTTTTTCTACTGTATTAGGTAGTATACTAGTTACTTGGGAAACACATACGAAATAGTATAGTTCCTATCCTCAAGGAGTTTTCACTCTAACTGAGGGTGTGTGACAATGACTCAAAAATTATGTGATGTACAATGTAATGGAAGCAAAAGAGAGGTCCAGAGAAAGTATTCAAGTATGGCAGAAACTATGCATAGACCAACTTCTTACACCTTATACCAAGATAAGGTCAAAATGGGTACATTATTTAGCCATAAAGGGTGATACTCTAAGAAAATGGTGAGGGTAAGGAATAGTTTACCTGATAGATCTAGGGAGAAGGGAAGAATTTATGACCAAACAAGAGATAGAGGACATTATGAAATACAAAATGGATAATTTTGATTACATTAAATTAAAAAGGTTTTGCACAAGCAAATCCAATGCAACCAAGATTAGGAGGGAAGCAGAAAGCTGGGAAAGAATTTTTATAGCCAGTGTCTCTGATAAAGACCTAATTTCTAAATTATATAGAGAACTGAGTCAAATTTAGAAGAATACAAGTCATTACACAATTGATAAATGCAAAAGGATATGAACAGGCAGATGAAGAAATAAAAGCTATCTATAGTCATATGAAAAAATGTTCTAAATCACTACTGATTAGAGAAAGGCAAATCTAAACAACTCTGATATACCATCTTATACCTTTCAGGTTGGCAAATACAACAAAACAGGTTAATGATAAAAGTTGGAGAAGATGGGGGAAAATTGGAACATTAGCACATTGTTAGTGGAATTGTGAACTGATCCAGCCATTCTGAAGAGCAATTTGGAACTATGCACAAAGATCTATAAAATTATGCATACCCTTTGACCCAGCAATACCACTTCCTAGGTCTATATCCCAAATAGATCACAAAAAAGGGGGAAAAGACCTACAAATACAAAAAATATTTATAATAGCTTTCATGTAGTAGAAAATTGAGGGATACCCATCAACTGGGGAATGGCCAAACAAGTTGTGATATACGAATGTTATATATGGCGGGGGCAGAGCCAAGATGGCGGCGTAGAAGCAGCAAAGCACTGCAGCTCCCACACAAACATGCTAAAAAACTCATAAAATGGGACTCTAAACAGATTTTCAAAGTCCAAAAGTCTCCAAAAGACAGAAAGCACATCCGTTACTAGAGGCAGCTCAGAAGGTGGGGCTCTTCACAGCAATCTGGGAGTCCCGGCCAAAACCCCGGCCAGGTCAGGCCCTGGGGCATCAGGCAGGGAGCCGCGTCTATAGGAGAGCAGATCTGCTGCACTGGAGGCACAGTTACCACATTTATCAGGCCAGAAGAAAAAAAGGCTAAGAGAAAGGTCAGTGGATTTTGCTAACTCAGGAGGAGAAGAGC
>CM053596.1:105424275-105456156 GCA_028646575.1 Pseudocheirus occidentalis
GGTTGTTGACTCTCTTTTCATGATTTTCTCGCATCATTCTCATTTCTCTTCCCAGTTTTTCCTCCACTTCTCTTATTTGGTTTTCAAAGTCCTTTTTAAATTGATCTATAGCTTGTAGGCATTCTTTGAGTGTCTTGGAAGCATTTGGTGTGGGAGTTCTGACTGTGTTGTATTCCTCCCATTCCATGCTTTGATCCTTTTTGTCCCCAAAAAAGGATTCTAGAGTTTTATTGCTGTTCTTATTTTGCTTCCTTTTCCTCATGTTGGCCAGTCAAGTAATTGCTTGAAAAGCTTGAAAAGCTCTGTCCCAAATCACTGGAGTTTTCACAGCTGCCAGAGCTATTAGGTGGGTGCTGCAGCCCCCACCAGCTTTGGCTTGCTGAAAGAACACCCCGGGATCGCCACCCAAGGCCACATTCTCGATCCAGGCCGCTCAATGCAAGAGCCCTTGGCACTGATCAATCATCTTGGCCCCCTTGCAATTGGCAGGCCGGGAGCTCTGAAGCAGCCCAGTGGAGCCAGTTGCTGCTTGCAGCTGATCCTGCCACTTCCCACTGCTTCCTTGCCCTGGGAACAATTCAGCCGGATGCTTTTCCTCCCCCAAATTTAGCTTGAATTCCACTGACCTTTCTCTAAACCTTATTTTTCCTGGCTTGATAAATGTGGAAACTGCCCCAGGTGCTGCAGATCTGCACTCCTGTAGACTCAAGCTGTGGCTCCTCCCAACTTCCCTGGGGCCTGGCCACGGTTTCATGCTGGGCCGGCCTCGGCTCCCAGCCTGCAGAGATGAGCCCCACCTGCCAAGCTGCCTTCAGCAAGAGTTGTGTTTTCTGTATTTTTGTGAGTTTGGGATACCTAAAATTTGTTTAGAGTCGTATTTATGGGTGTTTATGGTGGCTGTGAGGGAGCTGTGCAACTTTGCTGCTTCTATGCCGCCATCCTGGCTCCACCGGATCTGTAAGTTTTCAATTCTTCTATGACGGTATGATTTAAGTTTATGTGTGGTCACTTCTGTCATGGCCTGCATTCTAATCTGTGAGCAACTACAAAGTATTCTTTTTCTATCTACAGACTCTGGGGTCCCAGCTCCTGCTAGTCCTCTTCCTCATCCTGGATTGTATCTTGCCCATAGTATGTTTATTCCCTTCCATCCATCTAATCTGCACTTAACACTTTCTTAAATCTAGACAATCAATAAAACAAAAATCAAATCCTGGTTTTTAGCTGAATTTCTGAGGTATAAATGCTCACACTGGAAATTGAACAATGACTCTCACAATCCAGTTAGAACTGGTCCCTGGAGATATAGAATGCAAGAGTCCTGCTCCATATGCCAGCAAAGAGTGCCTTATAATCTCCTTTCTGACCCATTGCCATCTATTGGCTGAGAGCACCCAAAACCTTTCCTGTCAATGCAGTCACCCTCTAAGCCGCAGCTGGCTTTCACGGTAAGGCCAGTGCTGGACTGCATTCCACTCTTACCCCAATAAGACAGACTTTTCCTTCCAACCTGCTAAGTTGTCCTGCACTGGAAAATCATTTTACCCCCTCCTTTTATTGGTTCTAGAACTCCAGAATTAATTTTAAGGCATTATTTTAATGTTGTTTTGAAAGGAATTGGGGAGACTTCAAACCAGCCCCTGCCTTTATTCCACCATCTTGGCCCTGCCCCTTCTATATGGATCTTTTTTTTTGTCGTCAACAGCCTCCTTGGGTTATGTACACAAGTGGCAGGATCAGTAGGTCAAAGGATATAAAAATTTTAATGACTTTTTCATTTAATTCCAAATTGATTTTACAGTGTAAGAGAATAAGCCTTCATTCTCCCTTTCACTACTAAACAAAAGATTTCCCTCCAACCTTATGTCCAGTCCCACAAAAGTTCATGCCTGCTTTTGTTTCAGTCTGTAACATTTCCAACTTCTGTGGTCTTTCTCTGGGCTTTAAGATGAGCAATTATTATTTTGTTTAACAGATAATTGCGATATTTTCAAGTAGCTTTTGTTGGTTGCTTATGTTGGAAAATCACTACTATCCAAGATTTTTGTTTACTTTAAGCAGGAATCTATGGCAGGACTCCATGCTGATTAAATGAGACTTTTCATTTCTTCTATATATGTATTGGATTGTTCATATCAGGTCCATTTCCATTTCTTGAACAAAAAGAGTTGATTAGCAGGTTCTTCAATTAAAGTAACATCCCTCACACCAAATGTTTGTTAGCTACTTTTTGGCCTCTGGAATGTTTATCATAATAAGCCAAGACACAGTCAAATCAACAAAAGTTTTCAAAAGTGCTCAATTTCATCTTCCCTGATTCCAAATTCATGCTGATTCTATCCATCAGATCTGATAACTGGATGCAAAGAAAAAGTAAAGAATAAAAAACCCACATGGAATGAAAGGGCAAGTTGCAGATAATGATAAATCTTCCTGGAATTAGAACAAAAAGACTCAGCTCCCCACAAATGAGCATATTACTATTTTTCTCAGCAAAGCATTCTGATCTGTAACAGACAAGCTGATCTTTTCTGCTGAATGAGGACCACTACCTGCCATATTTTCTATTCCAGTCTTCACTCTTCTGATGAAGCTAGAGTGATTTAGGATGACATTTTGTTGCTATGGAATTTGATTTCTCTCTGCTCATTTCAGTGTTTGTTCTTTTGAGCATTTATGTTCCCTTAAATTTCTTTGCTTGAGTTATTGCCTTAAAATGCTCAGGCACTAAAGGACTAAGCAGCTATTGAACCCTAAACTCAAACCAGGGAAGGATTTGAGTCAAAGATTGGGGTTCAAGTTATGCAACACAGAAAAAAAATATCAGGCCAATGTTTAATTCATGGATTGTCACTGTATGTTGAGGGGTTTCACTGAATTGAGCCTCACTTCTGTGGTTTAGGGTTGTTTAGTCCCTAAATTTACAGTTGCTTGTTGTTTACTCCATGCATTTAAAATTATGGTATTCTAACTTGCCTCTGCCCCAATTTTAATGGAAAAAGTGGGATACTTTTGTACCTTAAAATCTGGTGATATACAGACTTCCACATCAAAAATATAGCCCAGTTTTCCCGGGTTTCAAAGATTAGATGTTTGTTACTGCACTAAGGGAAGTTGTCAGTGTATTCACACTATCAAAGAATCTTAGTATCAGAACATCAGTGGGAAACCTGAGGCTTCAGGGCTTCATGTGACCCTCTAGGTCCTCAAATGCAGCCCTTTGATCAAATCCAAAGAAGTTTCAAAGGGCCACATTTGAGGACCTAGAGGGTCACATGTGTAACCTTAAGGCCACAGGTTCCCCACCCCTACTATCTTCCTATGCAGACAGAAAAAAGAATAATCAAAAATATGTTGACCAATATTTTTATAATGTTATAAAATTTGCATTAATATCTTTATTCTTATATCATTCTTCTCTGCATATAATATCCTTGTCTTCTTCCATAACAAGAGAGTAATCCCTTGTAACAAAGGATAAAAAAAGAAAGAGGGGGGAAAACAGTTCAGTCAAATCAGCCACACATCAAAAATTCTGACAGTACATAAAATGTTCCACACATTTTGTCCCTCACCTCTGTAATGAATTGAGGGAAGAGCATTTTTTCAGCTCTCCCTCTGTCTTTCTCTCCCCCTCAGTTCTAGAGATAACCCTGGGGTGCATATACATAGATAACACTCCTACCACTCATCAGTGTTCCTGAGTCTTCACCATTGTGCTTCCTATTTATGTGCATTTGATCACCATTACATCATTGGATTTTAAACACAAAACATTTATGTAACAATAAGGCAAAAGTAAGAATAACCACAACATTTAATAACAGAAAGCAAGAGTAGGAATAACCAAAAATATCATAGTCCACTCATAGAGCTGGGCCATATTCTTCCATCAATGCACATAATAGCCATGGGGCACAATGAGGACATGCTTACAGAAACCTAGCAGGGAGTTACAGAAGTGGAAAAACTTAGGTGCAACTCACAAGTTTGGACTTCAAGAATTTGTCTTTAATTCCTTTGGGAACAACCTGTACTGCACAAAGATACTTCTAAGCTAGTTTTTCCCTTTCTTATTTTCACTACTTTCCTGGTAGGAAAAACCACTACTCTTCTGTTTTTGAGCCAGTGAAGCAGCCACAAGTTCTTTTAGTTCATGGCCACCTTTAATAGGGCACTGAGAAAATACTGTGCTAGTTTAGCAAAAAAATATATCCTCATTATCCTTTTTCAACGACAAACAAACAGTTCCCTTAAGTCAGAAAGCTGTAAAGCTCCTCATGTTTTTAAGTAGCAGGCCAATTGGCTAAAAGGCAAGCCACTTTTCACAGAAAGGTTGATGCAAAGCTTGTCTTTCCCCCTCTCTTTTACCCTTTCAATTCAGAAAGAGCAGTAGATGAAAACCAGTCACCTCCAAAAGGATTTTGCTTTTTCAGGCTATAGATATCATAGAGACCAATAAACTTAAATAATTCCATAAACTGTAGGAGGATTCACCTCCACCAATCAGCACAAAAGATTAAAATCTCTCTCAGATGACCCAGGCTTTTTCTCTCCAAGCACCAAAGCAATGTTTGTCTTCTAATTAGCAGGTTCACAAGAAAGCAGATGAAGAACCCTTTGCCTTAGAAAGAAGCTGCTACCCTGTCTTCATTTTCTTTGGCTTCTTGTGTTCAGCTTATACACCTGCTTCTTTCCCTCTGTCTTTTCATATAGCTTCCTTCCTCTGACTTCATGTATTTTCCAGTTCTTCAAACCAAAACATCTCCATAGTCAATGAACGATTTTTGCCTTACGACCAAAAACTCAAAAAATCCACCTTACCATCAAATATGAATTTAATAATTATTGATGAGATCAACAATCTCAATTATTCCACTTTTATCAGCTGATAGGTCACAATACCTTGCAGCTATCATTACCTTAGTCATAGCTCTGTCTTCAAACAGGTCTTCTCCGAATGTTAAACTTATGGACAGGTCCTCAGAACAGTCTGTTCTATCTCATCAACATTTTATTTCAGAGATTGCATTTCTTCTCAAGTTGATTCTGTCATTTTTCCTTATGCAAATATTCTTTTTCTGACCTTTTAAGCAGCTAAACTTGCCATATATAGAGAATGTATTTCTGTGTGTGTTAATATATACATCTATACACCCACATATACAAACGTGTATGTTTGTGTGTATATATGTGTGTATACACACACACATATATATACATACATGCATACATGTATATATAAACAAAAATAAGACAATTTGAGAGGGAAAGGACTAGGAATTTGAGTAACCAAGTATGGTTTCATGTAGAAGGTATTGCTTGAGTTGAATCTTTTGAATAAAACAATATTATACAAATATTTTGGTGTATTTGGGACGTATTTCTGTTTTTAAAAATGTATTTGAGATACATGTCTGCCAGTGAGATCACAGGGCATAAACATTTTAGCCACTTTTTATAGCATGATTTTATTTTCTTTTATTTTTTAATTTTAATTTATTTTCTTGGTTATATCATTCATTTCCACAAGGTTTTGAGTTACAAATTTTCTCCCCTTTTTGTCCCTAACCCCCAGCCCAGAACATTGATCCCACTGTAAGACCCCTCCCACAATCTGTTCCCTTTTATGCCCTCCTCCAACACCTCTCTAGCTTTCTAGCAGGGCAGGGAGCTCCTCCTTGCCCCCGTCCCTGTATGTATTATTTCCCAGTTGCATTTAATTGTATAGCTTTAAATACTAGATTCTTGCAATTCCTCCCTATAGCATGATTTTAAATTACTTTCTAGAATGGCTAAGTCAGAGCCCTACCCACAGTGCTTTAGTTTACTCATCTTTACACAGTACCTCCAACATTGACTTTTTTTTTTTTTTTTTGCTTTTTGGAGGGCAGTTGGGGTTAAGTGACTTGCCCACGGTCACACGGCTAGTTTTTTGTGTTAAGTGTCTGAGGCCGGATTTGAACTCAGGTACGTCTGATTCCAGG
This sequence comes from Pseudocheirus occidentalis, assembly GCA_028646575.1. Taxonomy (NCBI): domain Eukaryota; kingdom Metazoa; phylum Chordata; class Mammalia; order Diprotodontia; family Pseudocheiridae; genus Pseudocheirus; species Pseudocheirus occidentalis. Next base: position 105,430,263 of record CM053596.1, read on the forward strand.
GCCGGTGCTCTATTCACTGTGCCACCTAGCCGCCCCCATTGACTTTTCCTACTTTGCATCATCTTTGACAATTTGCTCAATGTGGGATAAAAACTAAGAAATGCTTTGATTTGTATTTATGTTATCATTAATGATTTGGTTTTTTTAAATCTTTCATATAATTGTCAGTAGTTTGCAGTTCTTTTGAGAACTCTTTCAAATCCTTTGACCAATTATTCAGTAAGGAAAGACATTTGGTCTTATATAGTTTGTCAGTTCCATAAATATCCCAAGACAGATATGCAGGGGTGTTTTGAGGCTCAAATGAATAATAAATGTATTTTGTGAAAATTAAAATGCTATATAAATGTCAATTGTTGTTGTTAGCCTCCAGTCTGGTGATTTCATTACCTGAGCCTTCTACTGCAGTCCTGTTGAGTTCAAAAAAGACTTATAGAACAGTACAGGGGTGAGTTGATAAACTTTTAACAACCAAATTGGGGTTAGGGAGGATGGAAAAGGTAAGGATGGGGGATGTATTTCTCATAGTTTCAAATTTAAAGAGGCAGTTGATGACTCAGTAGATAGAGTCCTGGGTCTAGTCCTCAGGTCCTTAGGAAGACCTGAGTTCAAACCTGCCCCTAAGTACTTAGTAGATGTGTGACATTGGGCAAGTCATTTAACCTCTATTTACTTCAGTTCCCTCAACTGTAAAATAGGATCATCCTGAGAATCAAATGACATTATATTTTTAAAAAACATTAGGTTTTTCTTCCCCTTAATCTATAATATTAACACTTTCTTAAGTCTGGTCAATCAACAAAACAGTAAATCACACCCTGATTTGTAGTTGAATTTATGAGGTATAAATGCTCACACTAGAAATATAATAACCAGTGCAGTTAGAGCTGGCTCCAGCATGCCCCTAGAAATATGCAATGTGAAGATTTTTCTTCCAGGCAACAGATTTCTTTTTTTATACTAGCTATCTCAATTTTATTCACACACAATATTTTTAATTTCATACAATTGAAAGGATTTGTTTTAACTTTTTTTTCACTACATCTATCCCTTATTTGGTTAAGAGCTGTCTCCTAGTCATAACTTTGAAAGAAGCTTATCTACTTTTCTTGTAATTTTTTAAAAAAATCATATGAACTTTAATATTCAGTCCACATTTTCATTTGTAGTTTATCGTAGTACATGATATATTAAATATTTGACCAATAACTCCTGAGAGAACTACCCTTTTATATTACTACCTATTTTAAGAACAATGTTTGGTAAAGGTCCCATGATACTGATGGGATGATTACAATTTGTGGTGGTCACTTCATCTAAAAGGACAAGTTTTCCTTAATCTATCATGCATTTTTCAAGGTTCAAATATCATAACCTTTGAGTAACTCAGACCATTGTGAAGATACTTATTGAGTTTGAATCAGGTAAAGTCCATGGGATTAGAACTTTTAAAATAAATCAACTACCTCAGTAGTAATCAACTACATGGTGAATAGAATAAAACTATAGAGTTGAGGTTTTCAATTCTAACCCATGAGAAGTAACATAACATGATGCATAAGGCACTAGATTTGGAATCAGGAAGTATAGGGTCCAAATCTTACCCCAGGTATTTTCCTAGCTGTGTAACCCCAGGCAAATCCTTTAACCTCTCTGTGCCTCAATTTCCTCATCTTTAAAATGATGATCTTGGATCTTGATAGAGTCTAAGGTCCCTTCAAGCTCAAAATCCATAATTCTATGAAACTTCTACCCCAATGCATGAATCTTTCTATAATATTCCACCCCTTTCTCACCAGAGGTTGTCATCTAGCCTTTTCTTTAATTATTCCAGTGAGAAGAATCTACTACCTGTAGATAGTAGGCTACTCACATGCAACTTTCCAGGAGAATGCTGCTGTGAACATCTTTCAAGGTTCTGATTACATAGTATAGTGAACTCTCTATTCAATAACAAATCAGAGCAAAACTTTCACAGATAATCAAGGTACAGCATGCACAATGTTACAACTTATCACAGAAAATTTAAATACAACATTTGCCATGTCTGCTATGCGGGACTGCTATGTCCATGTACCCATGTTGCGCTGGGAGACAATGGATGCCTGAGCTCTCACTTTTCCTAATAGCACCTTTGACATGGTACTAGAGAAGGGTACCCTGGATGCTCTGCTGGCTGGTGAACAAGACCCCTGGATGGTGTCCCCTGAGGGTATTCAGACTGTGGATGAAGTTCTCAGTGAGGTGAGTCATGTGCTGACCCTCAGGGTCGGTTCGTCTTGCTGACCACAGCGGCTCCCCACTTCCGCATCCAGCACTATGCCCAGCCCAACTATGGTTGGTCTCTTCACCATGCATCCTATGGCAGTGGGTTCCATTTCTATTTCTACCTCATGCACAAGGGAGGTGAGCTGAGTCCAGCACAGCAAGCCTTGGGAGCCCAGTTGCATGCCTCCTGAACCCCCCACCTTCACCATGTTTCCTTCAAGACTCTGATAATGAGGACTTCCTCAGTGCCAGAGAGCTCTAAGGGCTGATTTTGGTTCAGAGTGACTGTGGGTGCTTCCCAAACTGAGCTGCCTCTGCAACTAGCAATCTTGACTGAATTGGGGTCTCTCACAGGAACATCAATCAGCAATCCCAGAGGGGGCTGTCAAATAGTTGGGGTCCTCCCTCTGGGTCTTGCTTGCCTCTTCTTGGGTTTTTCTCTCAGCTTTTTCAAGCTTGTCCACTGCACACCACGTCCCTTCTATCTTTCACTGACTTCTCTCTGGGTCAGGGGGGGGGCCCTCCCCCAGCAAGATTTCTGCATCCTCAACATGGAAGAAAGGAAAGGCGGTCCCAGGGGATGGTGACCTGGGTCACAAGTTGTTAAACTCTGCCCTCTACAGCATGAGTTAAGGGACAGGGTTCAGGAGACTTGGGGTCAGGCCTGAACCTGATCTTTGGCACCTCCTGGCTGTCCTCAGTATTCTCATCTGTAAAATGGGGGTGGGAATACTATAGTCCTTACTTCACAGGGTTGTTGTGAGGCTCAAATTAAGATCATGTCTGGAAATTGCTTGACAAACTTTGAAAAAAAATACAGCATTCACCATGTCACAACTCAACAACTTATCACTAAAATGGCCACATAGTTTTCACCAAAGTGGTCACATAGTTCTCTACAAAGTACATTCATTTAGTCAATCACATAATCCTTAATATTGGTAATAATTAATTCAATCACAAAGTACAAAAATCAAAGTTCTCCACCCCTAGGTCACAGTAAATGATCATCTTCTCAGTCATTACACAGTATCCAAGTAAAGCCTTCTTTCAGCTTGATTCAAGGCTGGCTCTCAGATTCCATGGTTCCTTTTCCATGGTTCCAGCTCCAATTGTCACCTGGGTTCAAAGGCAGGCAGCTCCCAGTTCCTTGTCCAGCTCCTTGTCCAGTTCCTGTTCCATATTGAAACTCCCTGTGTCCAGTCCACTTCAAGTCTTTCACAGATCCTGTTTCTGGAAAGATAAAACTTAACAGACTACAATAATATTCATACACATTGCCATCACCATCATCAATTCACTATCTGCCTGTAAAATCATCTCAGACCCACCAACAAGGTCTGAGAACTCAACACAAATCATCAGCATAGAAATCAACAGAGACCCACAAACAAGGTCCAAGAATTCAGCACAAATCATCAGTAAAGTCCCAGGACCTCCAAAACCCTCCTCCAGGACTTCTGGAAACAAACAAGCAGAAAGTCCTTTTTCAGAGCTTCCAGTAAGGTCCCAGGGCTTCTGTACAAAGTATCACAAACAAACATCAACACAGACACAGCAGACAAACAGAGTGCTGGGATACCACACGTTTTCTCCTTCTTGACTCTGTTACCACAAGAGTCCTCTTCTCAATTCTGACTTTCTCACCTTGTGCTCTTCCTTATATAGGTATTAGCTCCTCCCCTTCCTGTTGCAGGAGTTCATATGTTCTAGGGTCCCAAGTTGTGGGGTTCACACATTCTGTTTCTTAACAGACTTGATGCAAAGCTCAAAAGAAACTTGAACTGAAGAAAGGTGTTAATTCAATAGCTGAAACAAGGTGTGAACTACTGCTGTGCTTGCCATTACACACTACCTCATTGTCCAACTCATTCCATTTTCTTTATTTCTTAAATTCTTAATCATTAGAAATTTCTTTCTCAGAAAGAGTTCCTATAACTTCCTGCCTTCTTGTAACTTCCACCAACTGATCCCAGTTCTCCTCTCTAGAACAAAGGCATCAAACAACCAAATTAAACTTTAATTAGGAAATATTTAATAAAATAAGTAAAAATACAATGAAACATAAATAGTAATTCATTTTAAAACTAAGTACTAAGTACAAGGCCAGCAGAGACTATTGTGTATGGATTAGGGGCCCCCATCTCTATTTGAGTTTGACACCATTGCTCTAGAGAAATGAAGAATAGGCTTAATCCCTCTTCAAAATGATGACTATTCAAACGATTTAAAAGAAGAATAATATCCCATCTAAGCTTTCTCTTCTCCAGGCAAAACACTCCTAATTGCTTCTCAGCAATCTCAGCACTAGGCTTTCTGTTATATGATCTGCCAGCATCCTCATCTTCTTTCCATAACCTTGGACTCTGCATGATTCCCCAGGTTTTGATAGGCAAACTTTTTCCCAGAACTAAACAAAATACTTTAGATGTATTGAAACTTTTTATAGCAATTATTTTTGTCTTAATGTAACCTAAGATCACATTAGTTTGTTCTTTTTTTGGAAGTCGTATTATGTAATTATGTCATATGGTGTTTGCAGTCAACTCAAAATCCCAGATCTTTTTCATATGCACTACTTCAAATTACAACTTTTTTTCAAAATAGTTAAAGTTAATCCTAATAGAATCTAGTGCAGGACATAGGCAGCTAGATGGTGCAGTACATAGAGAATCAATAAGACTCATCTTCCTGAATTCAAATCTGGCCTCAGATACGTACCAGCTGTGTGATCCTGGGCAAGTCACTTAACCCTGATTTCCTCGTTTCCTCATCTGTAAAATCAGGTAGAGAAGGAAATGGCAAACCACTCCAGTATCTTTGCCAAGAAACCCCACAAAGGTTGAACATGACTGAAATGACTAAACAAGAAAAATGCAGGGCATTATATGTGTGTGTGTACTACTATTAAATTTCACCTTATAAGGTCTGGCCCATGATTGCAGCCTTTGAGATCTTTGGAATCCTAATTTTGTCATTCATTGTATTAATCACCCTTCCTGCATCATGATATTCATAAATTTAATGTTATTTTTTAAAACTACAGAATTGGTAAAGTAAATGGAACAGGACAAAGAGCAGTATCCATTGGAACTTTACTAGAGTCTTAGCTCCAGTTTGCCATTGATTCATCAATCAATTATTTAGGTCTTTCAGTGGATTCTTTAGGTTCTTTAATTGAACCAGTCCCAAATCTACCCACCTATGTTCCAGTTTAGCCCACGTTTATCCATCCTATCCACCAGGATACTGTGATAGCATGTCCTGTATAACATGGCCCAGCCCATGGATAGGTTGCTATCAGACTTCCAAGGTGCTAACTGAAGTGTCTTGGAATAAAATGCTTTGGACTTGAAACCAATAAATGAATAACATATTCAAGGAGGGGAAGGAGTCAGAGCTTGTCTTTATAATGAAGTGGTCAGTATCAGGTTAGCTAAAATATCCTGAAAGGCCCAGACACAAATGTGTTGATTTAACATAGAAGGGTACATTTTAATAGATCAACAATAGATTGGATCCTGGAACAGAGATAAAACTTGGGGATATGAACTAAAGCAGTAAACCAGTAGGACAGGAATCAAGGTATGTTCAGAGAAGAAATCTAAAGAAGTTACAGAGCATAGAGCAATTTGTTGCACTCATTTATTTAGGGGCACATTTATGCTGCCTGGCACACAATAAATGCTGTTGACTGACTTTTAAGTCAAGACATACTGAGTTTCATCCCTTATCCTTCTCATAAATCACTGCTTTTGTTTCTCCTACATTTTGTTTAACTTCTGTGTACTCCCAATTAGTTCTCTCTTTCATTTCTTTGGAAATACTACCACGGATATGAAGTGGTTATTATTGTCATGTGTTTTCTGCTAGGTTGGTCATAAATTCTGCTTTCACGATTTTCATTCTCTCTTGAACCATTCCATGTTCTCTTGAGAATCCATAGCATCTTCTGTCTTATCAAATCCTGATTAATTTTCTTTTGGTCAGAGATATTTGGGTTTATTTAGATGTCCTTGTGGCCATCTTCCCTTCTGTTATTGTGATCTACCCTGTTGATTTATCTGATTATGTTCAAGGTTTTAAACTGATTTTTTTTCCTCCTGAGATCTTTGGTAATTTCAGTCTTATTTCCTTATATTCCCTTACCATTCACTTTCTGATTTCTTCTCTTTTGACGGAGTATCCTCTCAGAACTAGACCTCGAAGCTATTTAAGCCTCTTCTCATATTGAGGAATTCATATTTATCCACGCTTAGTGCCTGATGCAAGCAACTTTTGGGAGACAGAAGAGGCCCCAGCTGGATGTCAGGCACCTTCAGGCCTGGTGCAGTCCCACATATGTGCTGACTCCTTGCCTCAGATTCCTCAATTCTTTGTTTCTCTGGCTGAGCACAGCTGCAGGACAATATGGGGCCATCCCAGGAAGAGCACATTTCACCTTTTCTTTATTTCTATTTCTTCTGTGAGGGGCAGAAGGGAAATGAATTAAATACTGTGGCTTTTTGCCACACAATAATGGGGTAAGGGCAGGAGCAGGGTATGTTATAAGAGACTGCAGCAGCAACAACGGAATTACTGAGTGGATTCCAGAGCACAAGTCCTGTTGTACCACCCTACCAGAGTATGAGTGCTAATGAGAGAGAGGGTGCTGAGTGAACACTACAGATTAGGGATTAGCCCTCTCTGTTGTTAATTCCTCAAATTGTACCCTCATTAGGATTTCTGACGTTTCAACCTATGGAGATGGTTGAAATTACTTTACCTCTTGTGCATAATTCTTATTTTGAAGAGTTTTGAGAGGTTGTGAGGATTCCAAAAAAAAGGTCTGGAGCTCAATTTTGTTGACCACATGACTCTCTCATGTGCCATTATTCTAAACTTTGCTGATTTGGATCTTCATTGTATTAAAGCCAGTGGCAGGCACTTAATTTGTCAAATATCTTGCTGAAATCTAAGTCTACTGGATATATCTATAGCATTTCCTTTTAACCTACCAGACTTGTAACCTTGTCAAAAAAGATGAAGTTAGTCTGTTGTGACTGGTCCTTAGTACTTTCATGCTATTCTTAGTGATTTCCACTTCCTCTTTTTTTAAGCGATTACAAATCATCCTTCTAATACTTTATTCTAAAATTTTGCCTAGATTTCTATCAAGTTTTTCAATCATACTTTTTAGAATCAACCTTTTAAGTATTAGTTCATTTGCCTACCTTCTATTTTCCATGATTCTTCAAGGATCTTGTTCCTACTACAGAATTATATTAAATTTATGACTTGTTTTAGCATCCAACTGGGTTAATTCATTGGGTTCAACAACTGTGTTCTCTTTAAAGCAATTCTACAAGATTTTTACACTGAGTTATAAGTGAATTGTAATTTTCATTTATGGAGGAAGTTCTCACACCTCTTTGATCTATTGACAGAGATAGCCTCTTGTTATTTTTTTACCCATCTTTGATGCCAAATCTCCCTTAACAATATTTACTCTAACTTTTTTTCAGCCCAAAGACCTGATCCTCTTCTTAACACAATGTTTAGCACATAGCAGGTACTCTATGTACTCATATGTACATAGTTGCACAATATACATAGTTGTACAATGAGCACTATGTACTCAATACATACTTATGGATTGACCAGTTTAATAATCCATGCCCAAACCTTGGTGTCACTTTTTACTATTCCCTCCCCTCTTATATCCAACCACTTCCCAAGTTCTATTGATTTTATCTCTCAAATTCAAACCATTTATATTTCCTCTGTCATCACATTGTTTTAGGCTCTCATTACTTTTTAATTCCCAATAAAAGAAAAGAAAAGAAATAACTTTAACCACAATCCAAGCTTTAATTAAAGGCAGCTAGGTGGTGCAGTGGATATAGCACTGTGCCTGGGACCATGAAGACCTGAATTCAAATCTAGCATTGGGTGCTTATTTATCTGTGTGACCCTGGACAAGTAACTTAACCTTTGTCTGCTTCAGTTTCATCAGCTGTAAAGCTGGGATAATGATATCGCCTACCTCCAAGGGTTGTTGGGAGGATCAAATGGAATAATATTTGTAAAGTGCTTAGCACTGTGCCTGTAGGTTACTTGTTATAAGTGCTTATTCCCTTCCCAATCCTGCCACTAATTTGGAGTGATCTTGGGTAAGCCTTTTAAACTCTCTGGCCCTCATTTCCCTCGTTGGTAACATAGGGGTTAGACTAGATGGCCTCTGAGAGACCTTCCTCCTCCAAATCTGTGATTTGGGGGATTTCAATAACCAAGGCTGGGTGGCAGTACCAACTGTCATGTCTAAACCATGTCACCTGTATTCCCACCATCACACTCATCTTTCTCATTCCTCTCCCACTGGAACATTGGACTCTGCTCCTGAAACCACTCTGGGCTATCATAGGTGAGCTTTCACTTTATCTTATCCAGAACTGGGCCTTCATAACACTTCCCACCCATAATTTCCAAACCAGTCTTCTGGGTCAATTCTCCTTTATATGTTGTATTCACCCATTATAATATAAGCTCCTTGAGGGCAGGGACTGCCTTGCTTCCTTGTATTTATAGTCCCAATACTTAGCAAAGTACCTGAAGCATAGTGTGTGGCTGATCAATACTTTATCATTCATTGATTTGTTTGTAGCCAACCTGCAAAATCTGAGTTGCCCTAGGCTTCTAGACTAATGTTTCTAGACTGTGCCTCATACAGCATAGCTAGCCCTGTGTCAGGAGAGAAAGCACAACCTCTTGGTGGCAAAGCAGTGTGACTCTAGGGAGTCTGGTTACCTGGTTGGCTTTCCTATGTGTCTGTGTTTGTGTTCTCCTATCCTTTCTGTGTCTCAGGGAAGAATTTCATGAAGGAACCTTAGCTGTATTACATGCCGATCATGGTCTTAAGACAGAGCATATACTTTCAGCTGGGTAGTAACAATGTGATATCATAAGGACATAGACAGTAACATCTTCATCAATGCCTTCTGGGCTCTTCTCTGTTCTCTCAGGTGCACCTATGTCTGAAAGCTTGATAGGACCCTTGAACTCAAAGTCTCTTAAAAAAAAGACTATAACTCTAGCACACAGTAAAAGTCCTCTTATACCATCTGAGACATTGATGGAGGACCTAAGTGGGTGTATGGAGTGTTCAGGGAGGACTAGCACCTCTGGTGTGAGGGCATGCTAAGCCTTTTTCAGGGCTGCTCATTCACCTTTGGTGTTTACCAGATTCAACCAACTCTCAGCTGTGGTTCCAAGAAGCTGCAGCATGTTCAGTGGCCACACCCTGGCAAACCTTTTTGGCAGATGGGCTAAACCAGGCTGAAGGTAACTGACAAGCCTCAAATTCACTGGTAAGACAAGGCGCTATCTGTCTCAAGCTCATAAAGACTTCCCCCAGAGCAATGGGTACATGAGAACAATGTGTTCCACTAGCCATGAATACAGCTAAAGCAGGCACTGTGGAGTGCTCAGAGTTTGGCTACACATCAAAGATGTCAAGGTCATCCATTGCTTCCCAGGCCATAACCAGTTGTCATGATTTTTGTCTTGACTTTGAACTTCAATGACTCTGGGAAAGAGTGAAGTTGACAGCTTTGTGCAACTCCACCTTAATTCCAATTTACACATGAGTAAAGATTTCCCCCCATGCTATCATTGATCTTCTTTGAAAATGAAGTTCAAACAACAACAACAAGTGGGCTGGTTGAACAATGTAACAAGAACTTTTGGAGGTAGCTGCTTGCTTCTGAAGCCGCAGACTCACCACATGCAGGAGACTAGGGCAGCTCTAGTGTTCTCGTCATAGCAACATTGCTGCTTCCAGAGGGTGCTTGGCCACTTTTCCCTGCCTACTTTCTAAGGACATTTCTCATTTGGAGGCTGGCAGTAACAAAAGGACCAGACTAGTGTGAGGTACACTTAAGGAAGTGGAAGAGCCCTAAGATTGGCCCAGGGGAGACAAACTTAGAGATTGTAGCCATGCCAGCCTCCCTAGCATTAGTATTTACCATATAAAGGCTCATTTATGTAGCAACCCACCAATGGTAAAAGGCCTGCTAGTGGGCAGTTGGCAAAGGCCACCTGATTACACTTGAAGGAATGTTTAATTAGGGCCAAAGCAGACCTGACAAACCTGATTAATCTCTGATTAATTCTGGGGCCTCAGAATATGAAATCACCCACAACTTAGGTATAGTAGGACATGCCCCTCTGAAGGCTGGCTGAGAAAGGAGTGGTTACAGCAGAAGAAGGGCCTCCAGGAAGTGAATTGGTCTGGCGGGAAAACAGTTCACTAACCTGGCAGTCAAGTCACTCAAGCTGGGGTAGGAGCCTCTTTGGGCTTCAGTGGCTCTGGTAGCATAACCCTTGCCTCAGTTAGACGTCACTGTACCTTCTCTTAACTTATTCAATGAACCAAGGCCTATGAGCCTCCAAAATAATTAGAAATCGTGAGACAAGCTAATCCAGGTATAGAGTTTAACTAATAAATGACTTGCACGAGGGAAATAGCCTTCATTTACAAGGGATGAGAGAAAACCTCAGAAGACTTTTAAATTCTACCCTCTGAGAAGTCACATGATCCAAGATGGCAGTTGGGTGCCAACATATGTAGAACCCATGACTTTAAATTAATAGTAAGCCAAGTACAGAAATATTAAAATTTCAGGAGGAAAAGAAGACTGCAGGAAGCAATTCCCTAATTGGAAAGTCTTCTAATCTGAAATAATGGCATAGAGCTATGCTAAGAATCCTTTCTATAACCAATGAAAAAGAAAGAGAATAAATTCTAAAGTTTCTCCAGAAATAAAGAAGCCAACAGCAAGAAATTCTAGGGTTTTTTTTGGAGGGGGGAGGGCAGGGAAATTGGAGTTGAGTGACTTGCCCAAGTTCACACGAGTAGTAAGGGTTAAGTGTCTGAGGTTGGATTTGAACTCAGGTCCTTCTGATTCCAGAAATGGTGTTCTATTCACTGCACCACCTAGCTGCCCCATAGAGTTTTTCAAAAGGAAAATTAAAAGTAGAATTTAAAATGGGATTTAGAACTTAAATCAGAACAAAAATCAGAGTTGTCAAAGAATGCATTGAGATAAAATAAGAGAGTTGGCAATTTAGTATACATGATAGAAAAATCTATATAATAATAATAATAATAGTAATGATAACTAACATTTATGTAACACTTTAAGGTTTGCAAAACATTGTATGTAAGTTTTCTGATCCTCACAACAACCCTGTGAGATAGATCCTATTGTTTCCACTTTACAGATGAGGCAAAGGAACCTGACTTGCCCAGGGTCACAAGTATTTGATGCATAAATTGACTTTGTCTTCCTGATTCCAAGTCAATGCTATTAACCAGCACACCGCCTTCTTGCCTACCATATCAAAGACAATAAAAGTCTCTGAAAAAGAGAATGGCAGATATTGAGACAAAGGAATAGGGAAAGGAGACTATTCCAACACAGAAAACTGAGGAGATATCAGACAGGATTGAGGAGAACAAGAAAAGAGCACAAGGAGCTGAGAGCGTCTAGGAGGAGAAGGTTACCTACAGTGTCAAAAGGCAGAGCAAGGTCAAGAAGAGTGAAGACTAAGGAAAGGTCACTCCTTTGTATTCTACACCCCCTTCACCTGTTTCCTGTAACAATACATCCTTCCCATAGGTCTTTCAAAGGGAACAATTTACTGTAACTAGTAGAAAAGGTGAGAGGGTTAAAAGGTGTACAGATTCTTATAATTTAATATTTTTCCAAAGCAACAACTACAAGATTTCTTGATTTGCTCAACTTGGACTCTTCTTGCTTTACCCAGCTTGGACTCTCCCTGCCCTCCAACCTCTGACTGACTTTTCTGGAGTCTTGATCTTGGCATTAAGTTAGTTGGAGTTCCATAGGCATGAATATATCTGACAGTCCTACAGAATCTTCTTCAGCTCTCAATTTTAGATTGTGAGAATTTAGAGCAGTAATATCAAATTCAAATAGAAACAGGGGTCACTAAACTATGCAGAAGGATACGTGTAGGTATATATTGACTTTGAAAACCATATGTTAACATTATTTATATTCCATTATATTTTATTAATTGTCTTGATTATTTCCCAATTATAATTTAAGCTGATTCAGGCCACACATGGGTATATTGTGGGGCCTCTGTGTTTGGTTTCTTGTCAAACTTCTGGCTTGACATCCTAAATTCTAGGGTTTAGATAAATCCTTTTCACTTATTGTTTCCCCACTATCCCTCAATTTGTATCACCCTGAACCACTGGCTATATCCTAGGAAAGTTCCTCCTTCCCTTGACATTCCCAATGAGAAAGATTTCTTTCTTATTTGGTCCTAACACTACCTCCTAATATAAATATATTTATATTATACTATAATATAAAATAATATAATGTATTATAATATGATATAAAATTATATTATATAAATATAATAAGCCTAGGAAATGGATTAGTACCTGTTTTCTGTAATACCACCTTTCCAAATAATCCCTCAATCAGTCCAATTGGCCTGGAAAGCTATAAAGGCCCTTCTTTTTCAATGACCTCACTGTTCTTTTGGGACTCTGCCTGTTTGAGGCAGGAGCCTTTCCCTACAGCCATTTTTAGGAAGATTAGTCTGAAAATAACTTTTTACTAAAGGACAATAAAGGAGACAGCTAGGTGGTGCAGTGAATAGAGTACCAGTCCTGGAGTCATGAAGACTCATCTTCCTGAGTTCAAATCTGACCTCAAACACTTACCAGTTCTGTGACCCTGGACAAGGAAGTCCTTTAAGCCTGTTTGCCTCTGTTTCTTCAAGTAAAAACAGGAGCTGACAAAGGATATGGCAAACCACTTGAGTACCTATGCCAAGAAAACCCCAAATGGGGTCACAGGGAATCAGACGTGACTGAAACAACCGAACAACAAAAGAGGAGACATATTTGCTTTTTGTCTCAATGTGTCCTTAATAAACCGGCTTCTATTTTACATCACTCAATACTGATACAATGGTCAAGTTTAGATTAATCTGAGGTAGAAAAGTCTCATTTTTATTTTATTATTTTATAAATTAGGATCATAAACTTCATCAAAGCAATGAATAATACTGTCATAAACTAAGCTTGAACAAGTCCAGACAGTCTGGTCTATCATGTGCCTGTCTGGCACTCATTTATACACTATTGTGAGTACCTTTACTCCTGATTATTCACACTAATGGAGGGGAACAGTTGCCTAGATCATCTAAAGCAAAGGATGGTCTAAAAAAATCCCTATCTGTTTGTATTTGGAATACTATTTATTTCTAGTTTTGCCTTCCTACATTTTCTTTAGTGTAAGCAAATTTTAAAACTGTCTTCTTATATCAACTGACACCAAGAACTCAGCTATTTACTTTGTAGAAGGAGAGGATTGGCCAATAATTAAGACTATTGGTAATCTTTATGTAGATAATCAAGAAGTGACTACAACATTTCTTCAAAAAGTGAACTTATGCCCTTCATCTTGAACTACCCTGTGCAAGCAAATATTGGAAAATGAGAGGGAGGGTGGAGGTGAGGAGGACTGGCCAGTCTGTTGCTTTATTTCAAACAGACTTGTCCATATATCCTGGTTGTCCAGGCAGCAGGTCAAATTACCAAGTGCTCGCATCAGTTTTGCAGCCCTGATACTTGTTGTCAAGTATTAGGAGACACCCTGTTTTCCAGAACTAAGGCCCAGCAAGCAAACTGTTCCCCGAGCTTTGTATAACAACAATCCTTTGAGCTCACCCTCTGGATGATCGCAGCCTTTGGCAAAATCACACAATTGTTATATTGCTTTGACCAGCACCAGGTGTTCTCTGAGCATGGACAAGCACCAGACAAGCTGAGACAAATGAAACCCTGCTAGGAATCAAGCTTATCTTATTGTTGCTATTACCCCTCTGTGAGCGCTACAACTCCCTGTGCAGCCACTGGTATACATATTGAGATCTCCCCACACTGCCTCGGATTCCCCCCAGTAGAGTCAGGGCCCCATAACATGTGTCCCTGCTTGCAAGCCATTTCCCTCACTTTGAAACTAAACTTCTGTCTGATCCCTGACTCTCCAGTCTCTAGCCTGCTCTGTTCTGCTCTAACCATCCACAGGTTAGAGGCCAGTTTGATCTGGTTGAGGACTTCATGAGCTATTTCAGTAATCTTGCATTTCTCTTCCTTCCCAAAAAGAAACAGAAAGATAAGGTGACAGGAAAGCTATTACATGACATACTGCCTTTAATGTCTGCTTTAGCTGACCTTGCATGACGCTGTTGAGCAAAGGATGTGATCTAATTTAGAGCACCTATGAGTCAACATTTGTGTTTAGAAAGCAGTAATGCTGTCTTTTTACAGCTATGCATCTTGCAAAGATTTCCATGTGCAGATCTGTTGATTCCTCATCTCTGTTTCCATGAGAGAGGCTATGCCATTAGAGGGAACTTGGCTTTCTTTTGCATTTTATGACTTTTAAATGTAAAGCTAATTGCTTGGATATTATTTCAGAAATGAATGGAAATGAGCCCTAGTCCTCAGTGCTCTGATCTGCGACAGAAAGTAGCAAGGAAATAACCTAAGAAGTGTAATAGGCTCCTTCTTTTTACCCTGGAATCTCACTGGAACATGACTAGGCATAGGCCAGTCCAAAAGACTTAAGTAGGTTATTGAGAGTCCTGGTGGGACCTCATTATAGTAAGTCTTATTTCCGACACAGTCAGGTGGCATGTGTCCCATGAGCTCGCTGACATTGTATGTCACTCTATGTAATCAATGCATTCCTGAAAAGTTGTAAGTCTGGTTTTTGTAAATCAGATCCAATCTTATTTTCCCACTGCCTTACATTTTAATTTTAGAGATACTTTGTCTTCATTTCTGAATGATTGATCTTCAATTGGCTATGGCTTCTAACATTGGCTCTAAGTTTCTCTGCCATCCCTTATGCTTGCCAAATAATAAGTGAGCTTTAAAATACTTAAACAACCTACAACAGCAGGAGCTACTTAAAGGTAACTTTTAAAATGTCTTTGTTTTGTGAATTTAGGATTTTGTTTGGGTTTGTTTTTTGATTTGTTTGTTCTGGTAGTAGGCTCCAACACTTGATTTCAAGCTTGGAGGGGGGATATAAGAAGCTAAATAGTAAGAGACTGGAAGAGTGGAAAGTGATTTTTCATGTGAATATACTCCCTGTACACTTTTATATACCATATACCTAACAGCTAGGTGAAGCAGTTGATAGAGCACTGTGTCTGGAGTCAGGAATATCTGAGTTCTAATCCACCATCAGATACTTACTAGCTGTGTCTCTGGGTAAGTGACTTAACTGCTGACTGCCTCAGTTTCCTCAACTGTAAAATGGAAGCAACAATAGCACCTACCTCACAGGGTTGTTATGAGAATCAGATGAGATCATATTTTGAAAGCACTCAGCACGGTGCCTGGTACATAGTAATTGAGAGTTTCCTTCCCTTCTCCCTTTGCTTCCCTCCCCTTCCATCCCCTCCCCTCCCCTTCCCTTCCCTAGTCATTGCTTTGTCCTTGGAGAAGCACTTCAGTTGTAATCTTTCCATTCAGATTCCCGTTACCATTCTAGGCTTTTCCTTCCATCTGACTATGTATATCACCAATGCAACACCCACAGAGGCTGCTATGATTATGCAGGCATATTTCCAGGTTTGCGTCACAAGATATAACAGACTCTCTTCTTTGAAGACAAAATCAAGATATTTATTCGTATACCAGAAAGTCAAATCCACCATGGTAATAAAGAAGTTGGCACACATTACCACTGTAGGGAGCACCACTGTCCCCAAGTCTTCCCTCCATCAGCCTCCCCACAAACAAGCCCCCTTAGGCAGCATGCCCCTCTCTCACCCAAGCAAGCTGCTCTGCCTCTCTCTGCCCACTTTTTCTCTCAGTTCCACCTCACTCTCCTGCTTGCTACCCCATCCATTTGGCAAGCACCTCCCACCACAGACTCTATGTGACTCGGATTCAAAGCAAGTCACATAAGGCTATTAATGTCAGTTTCCCATTCCATTAACAATGCATTAACAATACACCAGAAAAGGAGAAACTGAGTTCTTGATGTGGCAAACTAACCTGAAAGTCATCTTCCTTCCTCTTCTTCCCCTACCCCTCTTCCCACCCTACTCATACCACTGTTGCAGTCAAAGCTAGGTTTAACAAAGAAGAAACCATGATATACATGATGGTGCCTGCTCTGGAGTACTGAATCTGGAGATGGAAAACCAGGGTTCAAATCCTGCCTCTAATATTACCTGCATGACCTTGGGTAAGTACTTTAGCTTACCTGGACCTCAGTTTTCTCATCTGCAAAATGAGGGGGATGGACTGAATGGCCTCTGAATTCCCTTGTGGCTCCAAATCTATGATTCTATGAAAAGATGATAGGGAAATGTCATGACCATCAGGGAAACTAATCTAAACCTTATAGTGAGCATTATAACAAAATGTGAAGGTGCTGTGAAATTCCTACAGTCATAATGAAACCAGTAGGACAAGACGACAAATCCTAGTACTTCCCCCCAGTTTTACCTCAGTCCTAGCTGAGCCAATTTTGTCAAAGTCTGAATTCACAATCCCTTTCTTAGCCTTTCTCCTTATAAGTCAGGCAATGAAGATGGAGGTGGGATCAAAGAGGAATGTGTGGCTTTTTTGTAGTTATCTTGTTTCAATAGAACACATCCATCAAAAAGTAAATTGTTTAAGTATTCTAAAGGAGGTCAGTTGTTTGAAAGATGTTTCCCCAAGGCAAGATGGGAGTTCAGAGCATACCAGAGAGATTTTTCCATTTTTGAAAAGACTTTTTAAGCATATTAAAGGTCATATCCTTTTATCCATAATGAGCCTGAGGCAACAGAACTTAGGCCTCAGGAGAGAGAAGTAATATATTTGTTGTCTGAGTGCCCTCACAGGCATAGTGGGAGATACTGAACAATTGGAAAGGCCTGCACATGAACACTGGATACTCTCTTCTTTAAAATATAGATTAAGAATACCTGTTTTGCTAGCTCACAAAGGGTTGGGGTTTTCTTTTTTGTGATCATTTAAGAGCACATATATGAAAGTACTTTGAAAAGTATAATGCACAGAGCTGCTAGGTGGAGGAGTGAATAGAGCATGAGCCCTGGAAGCAGGAGGACCTGAGTTCAAATCCATCCTCAGACACTGATTACTAGCCATGTGATCTTGGGCAAGTCCCTTAACCCCAACTGCCCCTCCAAAAAGCAAAAAAAAAAAAAGAAAGAAAAGTATAAGACATTATACAAATATATGAGATAATTAATAAGATAATACTTTTCTATCAATGGGTGAATAAAGCATTTATTAAGTGCTTGCTTTGTGCAAAGCACTCTGATTAGTATGGGAGATACAAATAGAAAAGTAAGACAGTCCTTGCTTCCCAGGAGCTCATAGTCTAATGGGGGAGACAGCACATGGAAGGTTTCAGCTAAAAGTCTTATAGAAAAGTCTTATCATCCTCAAGGTACAGCAGCAAAGCAGAAGGCAATGCCTCTACTTCAACATCTTTTCCACTGATAAAGTCATTTCAGTTTCCAATGTGGAACTATTTTATCGTGCTAAGGACTTTGGTAACAAGAGCTTTCTTTTTTTCTGGGTCTCTAATAGATGTGATGATAGTACTCACAAAAGCAGGAGGACCTGAGTTCAAATGTGGCCTCAGACACTTAGTAGCTGTGTGGTCCTAGGTAAGTCACTTAACCCTATTTACACCAGTTTCTCATCTGTAAAATAACACACCACTCCAGTTTCTTTGCTAAGAAAACACCAGATGAGGTCATGGAGAGTCAGACGCCACTGAAATAACACTCTCCCTCCAGGGCTTGCTTCCCAGGGTGTTGGCTAAGGGCACTGGGCTGTAAGCACTGCTATTCCCAAGGCTCTTGGGCTCAGGATCCTGGGCTTTCTCTTGGCTGCAATTACTAACACTATTTACTGCTCTTCCACTGTTGTAAGGAGACAACATGGAAATAACACTAAACTTGGAATCAGGAACCTCATGTTTGAGTCCTAGCTTTACATTTTATCCCTATCAAAAAGCAGAACAGCTAATAATTTTCTTGCTTCCCTTAATGAAAATTTCATTGAATTCAAGGATTATTTCATAAGTGCCTAAATCATTAGGGATATAAAGAAATGAACAGTTCCTGACTTGAAGGAACTTTCATTCTACTGAGGCAATAGAATGCATACATAGATTTTAAAAACACCATGTTATTTGAGCAGAAAGCAAGCATTAGGAATTGGTAGATTCAGGGAAGGTTTCAACTAGGAGCTAGTGCCTGAGTTCATCTTTAAACAAACCCGAGGATTCTAAGAGCTAGAGATAAAGAGGTAGCTCATTCCAGGCATGGGAGACAGCTTGGACAAAGACAGAAATAGGAGATGGACTGTTAAGTATGGGGATAAAAATAATCTTGGCAGCTGAATGAAAAAATGAACACTTATTGTGTTGGAAATATGTCAGTCTCCTTGTGAAATTTTCCATTGTCTCCTGGGTCACCTGCAACTTTGATTCTTTGGAGATCAAATTGATTTTAAATTTGAAGCCAAACAGATTTGTATACCACATGCATGCAGCCATGCATCACCAGGAGAACACTGGTGGGAAAAGTTTTTCTCTCTTTTTCTTTTAATGAAAGATGAGTGCAATTTGGGACTAGTACAAGCATTGTGGTAATAATATATTAGAAATGATAAAAACTTTATGGATAATGAGAGATACCAAGGCCTGGGCTCATAATAGGCTTTATTCAAGTGACAGGGTTGGATTGAAGACTGAAATATCTCTAAGCAAGATTTACCTGGAGATGGACAAAGTTAGATTGAGTTATGCATTCTTTATATCTGCAATTGTCACTTTTATATATTTTGAGTCCTTAAAATGCATGCTTTTTTGGAAAAGCAGATTATTACACACAAGAAAAAAAATTGGTCTGAGTGTAAACTGTTGTGAGTAACTTACTACTGAAGGTGATTCTGGGCTAGGATCCTTAAGCCATCGAGGAAGAAAAGAGCCTCAGATCCTTGGGGAGTGACAGTGAAGTACTAGTCAAGGGCAAGGAGTCTATAGTTTGTTGCAGTGTTCTCCCACTCAGTACAGGCAGAAAGTGAGCGATTCCTTTCTGATCATGCTCTCAGCTATGCTGATGCAAGGGGAGGTGGAAGTTGGGGTTGGAGCTGCTCTTATTACAATATTCCAACTCATTTCATCTCACTTGCTGATGCAAGAAGAAATATAAATATTAAGGAGGTTGACTGGAATGAGAGCTGCATCGCCGCTGAGATCACATAGGTACTATGGAAAACTTGGCATCCATGGGAACAAGGATCAAGCTGGGAGATACAATTACTAGAAAATGTGGACAAGGATTAGTTCAGGCACATATTGACTTCAAATTAAGATTTTAGAGCTATTCCTTGACAAGTCTCATGGCTCTGGTGATCAGTATCGATTCAGCAGTATTGATTTCTTAAGGCAATATATATTTTAGGACTGTGTTTCCAAAGGATTCCAAAGAAGGATGGAGTAGAGGATTTGGAATTGTTCACACTTATAGGATCACAGAGGCAGAGCTAGAAGGGACCTAGGAGGACATGTAGTTACCTGCTTCCCTCCCTCATTTTTCAGATGGGGAAACTGAGGACCAAGGAGTCTTACCTAAAGTTTGATGTAAACTAAGTGTTTAAGATATGATTCAAACCTGTATCTTGTCCACAACATTGTGCCTCTCTAGCGTACTTCTCTTTTGGAAGTCTTTTAATGCATTTCATATTTCCTGCTAAAGGAGGAATGATGGCATAGTGTATGGAGCGTAGGACCTAGATTCAGGAAAACCCCGATTCAGATTCTACCTTACATATTTATTAGCTGTGTGACCATGAGCCTCAGTTTCCTCATCTGTAAAATTGGGATAATAAAATCTGTGCTACTTACTTCAGATGCTGCTGTATACCTCAAGGAAGACAATGTATGTAAAATGCTTGGTACAATTTTTAAAAATTATTTTTCCAATCTCATATAAAAATAAATTTTAAAATTAAAAAAAGCTGAGTTCCAAATTTTCTTCTTCCCTCCCTCCTCTCCATCCTTATTGAGAAGACAAGCAATTTGGTATAGGTTATAAGTGTGCAAGTCATGCAAAACATATTTCCATCTTATTCATATTATTAAATAAAACACAGACTCCCCCCCTCAAAAAAGAAGAAAAATGAAGAAAGTAAAAAAAGCAATCTACATTCAGACTCCAGCAGTTCTTTCTCTGGAGATGGATAGCATTTTTTATCATAAGTCTTTCTGAATTGTCATGGAGCACTGTATTGCTGAGAACAGCTAAGTCATTCACAGCTGATCATCATACAATATTGCTATTACTGTGTACAGTACTGGGTTTTGCTCATTTCACTTGGCATCAGTTCGTGTAAGTCTTTCCATGTTTTCTGAAAGCATCCTGATCATTATTTCTTATAGCACAATAGTATTCCATCAACCTCATACACTCCAACTTGTTTAGCTGTTTCCCAATTGATAGACATACTCTCAGTTCCCAATTCTTTGTCAACACAAAAAGATCTACTATTGGTCCTTTTCCTTTTCATTAAAAAAGCACAAAAAACTCTTTAGAATATAGACTTTAGTAGTGATAGTGCTGGGTCAAAGAGAATGCACAGTTCCAAATTGCTCTCCAGAATGGTTGGATCAGTTCACAACTCCAACAACACTGATTTTGTGTCCTAATTTTTCCACATCCCCTCCAACATTTGTCATTATCCTTTTCTGTCAGCTAATCTCATAGGTGTGGTATGTTCTCTCAGAGTTGTTTTCATTTGCGTTTCTCTAATCAATAGTAATTTAGAGCATTTTTTCATATGACTATTGATTATTTTGATTTGTTCATCTGAAAATTGTCTATTCATACTCTTTAACCATTCATCAATTGGGGAATGACTTGTATTATTATAAATTTGAATTAGTTTTCTACAAAATTTTGAAATGAGGCCTTTATCAGATAAACTTGCTCTCATTTTTTTCATAGTGTATTATTGTATATTACCCTCCATCTTGTTTTCCCCTTATTTATCTATTTATCCTCTCTCCCTCCCTTTCTCCCTCCCTCCCACTCTCTTTCTCTCTCTCTCTCTCTCTCTCTCTCTCTCTCTCTCTCTCTGTCCTTTTACCCTGTCTCTCCTCAAAAATGTTTTGCTTTCAGCCATTATCTCTCTCAGTCTACCCTCCCTTCTATCTACTCCCAATCTACCCTCCTCTCTCCTTCTCTTATTCCTTTCCCTTACTTCTTCCCTGTGAGGTAAGATAGATTTCCATATCCAACTAAGTAAGTATGCTATTCCCTCTTTGAGTCAATTCAGATGAAAGTAAGATTCAAGGACTGTCCTCCATCTCTCCCCTCCATCTTTCCCTCTACTGTAAAAGTTCTTTTGTGATTCTTTTATGTGAGATAATTTACCTCAATCCATTTCTCCCTTCCCCCTTCTCCCAGGGCATCCCTTTTACTCACCACTTATTTTTTTTACATAACATCTCATCATAACTATTTCTCTTCCTCATCTCTTAATTTATTTTTTGCAGATATTATCTCATCATAGTAAACTCACACATGTGCCCTTTGTCTATGTATAATCCTTTTAACTCCCCTAAGGAAAAAGTTCTTAGTTACAAGTATCATGTTCCCATGTAGGAAAGTAAACAGCTTAATGGCATCCCTTTTGATTTTGCCTTTTCTGTTGACTTTTCATGCTTCTCTTGAGTCTTCGGTTTGAATGTCAATTTTCTATTATTGTCTGAAAGTACTCTATTTCATTGAATGTTTATTTTTTTCTCCTGAAGAATTATACTCAGTTTTTCTGGGTAGGTGATTCTTGGTACTAGCTCCCTTGCCCTCTGGGATATCATAGTCAAAGCCTTCTGATCCTTTAATGTAGAAGCTGCCAAATCATGTGTTACCCTGAATGTGGCTCCAGAATGTTTGAATTCTTTCTTTTTGGCTGCTCGGAATATTTTCTCCTTGACATGCTTTGGAATTTGTCTATAATATTCCTAAGAGTTTATATATTGGTATCTCTTTTAGGAGGTGATTGGTGGATTATTTCAATTTCTAGTTTACCCTCTGGTTCTATGGTGTCAGGGCAGTTTTACTTGATAGTTTCTAGAAAGATGATATCTAGGATTTTCCTTTTATCATGGCTTTCATTTAGTCCAATAATTCTTAAATTATCTTTCCTAGATCTATTTTCCATGTTAGTTGTTTTTCCATTTTCATTCTTTGGTTTTGTTTTATTGTTTCTTGATGTCTCGTGGAGTCATTAACTTCCACTTGCCCAGTTTTGCTTTTAAGCAATTATTTACTTCAGTGAGCTTTTGTACTTTCTTTTCCATTTGATCAATTCTACTTTTTAAGGAGTTCTTTTCTTTAGTGAATTTTTCTTCATTTTCTTCAATTTGTCCAATTATGCTTTTAAAGGTGTTATTTTCTTGAGTATTTTTGTGCCTCTTTTACAAAGCTGCTAACTCTTTTTTCATGATTTTCTTGTATCACTCTCATTTTTTCCCCCAATTTTTCCTTTACCTCTCTTATTTGATTTTAAAATCTATTTTGAGTTCTTCCAGGAATTCTTTTTTGGACTTGAGATGACTTTGTATTTCTCTTTGAGTCTTTGGATATAGCTGTTTTGACTTTGTTGTCTTCTCAGTTTGACATTCTCTGTCAACAAAGTATGGTTAAGTTATTTTGTTATTATTGTTTGCTCATTTTTTCAGCCTATTTCTTGACTTTTACCTTTATGTTAATCCTGGGATCTGCTCATAAGTGGTGGGGGCACTGTCCCAAGCTTCAGATTTTTTGTACTGCTGTTTTCAGAGTTAGTTCTGGGGATCTGTAAATTTTCTAGCTCTTCCAAGGTTGTATAATCTAAGGAGAGGTGTGGTCACTTCTCTCCTGGTCTGTGCCTTCATCTGTGAGTGACCACAAGCACTCTTTTCTTACCTTGGAACTCTCTTGCACTCTCCCTGCTTCTACATGCTATATAGGGTGCTAGTGCTGCTCCTCACTCTGAGTTTGCTACCTGGAACCATATGAGCAATGCAACAGAATCCTGCTCCCACTTCCAGCAGAGGGTTCCCTGTAAATTCCTTCTGATCAGTTGTCAAACCTCCTTACCATTTGTGGGCTAAGAGCTCTGAAAGACCCCCTTTCCCTCCACCTCCACCCCCCCGCCACACACACACACACACACACACACACACACACACACACACACACACACACTAATTTAGTCTCCCATAAGGCATGCTAAGCCTGGTCTACTCTGGACTGCACTCCACTCTCAAACCAGTGAGATAGACATTTCCTGCTGACCTTTTAAGTTGTCTTTATCTGGAAAATTGTCTTACTCTGACCTTTTGTTGGTTCTGCCACTGTGGAATTCATTTTGAGACATTACTTTAAAGTTGTTTGGAAGGGAATTTAGGAGGGCTCAGGTGAGTCCCTACTTTTACTTTGTCATCTTGTCCTCACCTCCTGTAAACTTTAAGGTGCTGTTATAAATGCCAGACAGTATATAATAATAATAATTTATTATCATAGCTTGCCTCTCACCTTGCCTCCTTCTGTCCTTTCTTCTTTTCTTCTCAGGTATCTGTTTGCTTGAGTATTATGTGAGAGTAGGGTCTAATTTCTAATCTCACTCTTTCACTTGGTTTCCATAGGCGAGATAGAGCAAAAATTATTCTATTCTGACTCTAAACCTTGGTGCCTGGGGCAGATATCTCTATCCTGGACAAATAGGACACAACGCTCTCTAGTTTAACTCTAGTACATGGCTCTTCCAGGAAAATGGAAGCAAGAAAAAGTTGACTAAGGCTGAATTAGGACAATGAGAAAGGGAAAAAAAGTTTTCTTTTTCCCCCTTCACTTCAGGTCCTGAAAAAGCAGAATCTTCCAAAATATCAGACCTTTAGAATCTGGTCTGGCCAAATATCAAGGGAAGACAATGTCGTTCAGTCTAGTCTCCAACCTAAAATGTCAAAGTCTTGAGGCTAATATCTCCTATATGACCATGTTATTCTCTAGTTGGGCAAACAAGACTCCTCAGTAGTTATTCTACAGATGCTCCTGTCCACTGCTCTGATTCTTAAAACATCCTTCACCAAAAAACTAGCCATGCAAAGAAGAACTGCACAAAGAAGTCATGGGGATGTGTATGAGAATATTATGAATGACTGCATTAAAAAAGAATTTATTAAATGCTTATATGCTGGGCAGGCAGTGTGCTGAGAGGTAAGGACAAAAATACAAAAAAAGAAAAAAAAACTCTGCCCTCAAGGAATTCCTATTCTAATAAGGGAACACATCATTTATCAAGAAATGGTTGACAGGGAAGGATGTTTTGGTAGGAAAATCACAGAGATGGTGAACAAAATATAGGGTAATCAATTCCTTTTCTAGGAATGGTGGTGTTGATATGGTTACTATTCTCTGAACAAGAAGTGGACAGGTTGAGGCAGAAAGAGACATGGCACAAAGATGGATGGATGGCTGAATGGTGGGTTTAGGGCTGGCTACATATGATGAATTCTCAAAATTCAGGAGAACAGGGATCCAGGGCAGGACCAGGGTGAAAGCAGAGAGGAGCAGTGATACAGAAGAAAAGTATTAAGATGTTATAATGTCGGGGCGGAGCCAAGATGGCGGTGTAGAAGCCGCAAAGCACCACAGCTCCCACACAAACACACTAAAAAACTCATAAAATGGGACTCTAAACAGATTTTCAAACTCCAAAAATCTCCAAAAGACAGAAAGCACATCTGTTGCTACAGGCAGCGCAGCAGGCGGGGCTCTTTGCAGCAGTCTGGGACCCTGAAACCCCGGCCGGGTAAGGCCCTGGGGCATCGGGCAGGGAGCCGCATCTATAGGAGAGCAGATCGGCTGCACTGGAGGCACAGTTACCACATTTATCAGGCCAGAAGACAAAAAGGCTAAGAGAAAGGTCAGTGGATTTTGCTAACTGGGGAGTAAAAGAGCAGGTCCGCCCAAACTGCTCCCAGGGCTAGGAAGCAGCGGGAGGCAGCTGTAGCAGCAGGAACACAGTAGCAGCGGCTTCCACTGGGCTGCTTCAGAGCCCTCGGTCTGCAGATAGCAGGGGGGCTGACACAATCCATCGGGGCTAAGGGGCTCTTGAGTTGAGCGGCCTGTATCTGGATCGTGGTCTTGAGTGGTGGTCCTGGGGTGCGCTTTCAGTAAGTCAAAGCTGGAGGGGGGAGGCTGCAGCATCCCACTAATAGCTCCAGCAGCTGTGAGGGCCCCAGTGATTTGGGACAGAGCTTTCCCCCTCCAGGAAGTAGAGTTCCACAGAGATAAAAAACCAAGCAATTAATAGACCGGCCAACATGAGAAAAAGGAAGCAGGCTAGGAACAGCAGTAAAACTCTAGAATCCTTTTTTATGGACAAAAAAGACCAAAGCATGGAGCAGGAGGAAGACAACTCAGTCAGAACTCCCTCACCAAATGCTTCCAAGACACTGGAAGAATGCCTACTAGCTATACATCAACTGAAAAAGGACTTTGA
>CM053596.1:105456656-105479881 GCA_028646575.1 Pseudocheirus occidentalis
AAAAAAAGATATATTTAATTTAATATTAACTCAGTGCATTTCCAATGTGTTGAGTATTAAAGTATAATAGCTTATATGTATATTGATAGATAGATAGATAGATAGATAGATAGATAGACCTTTCTGCCTTAGTATAAAATAAAACATTAGTTTTTAGAATTCATTATTGTTAAAAGGTCTGAACTTTCTGGTGAGTGAGTTGTAGAAAGGGAGAGCCAATTCAAAGAGAGGAAGGAGGAAATATTGCACCTGCTATCATCACTCTACAGGGAAAAGCTAGCGAGAGACAAATGCATTTTTTAAAAGGCTTTCCTGTACCTTTTAAGTCATTGAGTATACAACTGCTATATGTTTTCAAGAAAAAAAAATGTTTTAGTGTGAATTTTATAGCTGACAGTTTTTCAGCTGAGTGATCTAACCAATTTATAGACTTAAGAAATGCCTGCTACTTTGTGAAGAAGAGGCTATCTACACTATTCCTTCGAACAGATTGTTGAAAGACTTTTATCATTGCTAATAAAGTGTTTCCAAGTTAAGCAAAACTGAAAAGCTCTATCAGTTGTCTCCTTTGTGGATTATGATGGCAATCTGAATTTTGAATAAGAAAGACTAAGATTGCTTTTCGTAAAAGGCAGGAATTTCTGAGTGAATTTTGGTATGAGACAGTTTGATAGCTCTTTTAAAATATTCAACAAGTCTGAGCGGAGCCTTCTAAGAAAATGAGACGTAGAAAGGGAACTGTAGTTTGCCATATACCTCCCTGAAGAATTATGTGTGGTGTGGACTCCTGGATATTAAAAGAACCAAGTAGTGAAGCTGTGATTTAAAAATACAGTTTAGACACATTGACTACTGTTGGATAACAAAATCAGAGAAACACTTTTGAAGGTCAGATTTGTGCTAGCTGTAGTGCCTTTTGTTTAGGAACTCTCAGTGCCAAACCTTAAAACCATTGCTGATGTAAAGGGATGTAAATTATTTGGGTTTGGCAGTAGTGCCATTATGCCCTTTCAGTTCATGATGTTGAAATGCTGCCTCTCAGCTGCAGATGCTCATTAAGAGCATCGCCTTTTGATGTTAGTCTGAGTGCCAAATGGCGGGCTTTCAGGCAGTTTCAATACATTATACTTATAAACTGTCTTAGTCTATGTCTACACACAGCCACTGAATCAAATGTTTTTCAAGCCAAGTTGATACAGTGTGGGTTTTTTCCCCAGCTATAATAACAATTGATTAGTTCACATTAGGTTCTTAAAATGGTTAAAATGAACAGATGAATGATTTCCTCATCCGGTGTTTTTGATCATCTATACATGGCTCTAGAAAGCAATTACCTATTTTTGAAAATAGATTTTAAAATGGAAAAATGTTAGGTATTGTTTTTCTGTGTGCAATACTTACACATAGCAACCCATGTGAATGTTATCTTTTGTACTAGGGTATTCCTTATTGAAGGCGAATATTTTCCTCATATTTTTGGGTGACTAAAATGCTGATTTGCTAAATTCATTTTTGTGAATCCATTCAATGAACATTTATTAACGTATCTGTCACTGTTGAGTGTTGGGAGAGATAAAGATAAAATAAGAAAGACCATAGAATTAAAGAGTTATAAATGAGCTCAGGAAAAAAAAATCCAGTCCAAAGCATGTGTGACCAAGAATTGCTTCTAGTCTATAACATCCCTAACAACAGGTCAGTTTTCCTTTGAAGATTTCAAGTGACAGGGAATATACCACTTTCCTAGGTCGGATATTTGGAGTCCATTGAAAATGACACTGGAATGGTTTTCAACAGATATCTTCCCAAATAGTACAACAAAACCATTTGATGAGTATTTGCTTTATGATGTAGGGTATGGGATAAGTTTAAAATTAAGTACATCCAGTGCAATTCAATAAACATTTATCTAGCACCTACTATATGCATTACGTTAAATGTTAAAGATAACATTGACCAATGGCAAGGAGCTCACAGTATTAAAAAAAAAGAGTATGTAGAAATCAGTAATTCAGAAAGGGGAACTTGAGGCTCTTCAACCTATGACAAATATAGGAGACTCCAAATGTAGAAACTCAGTGCACTGATATGGATTTACAATTTATCAATAACTTGTAGTCTTAGTGAGTTACTTGGGATAAAAAGAAAGATTAAGTGACTTGGTCAAAAAGCTACTGTGTCAGAGACTGGATTTGAATTCAGCTTTTTCTGATTTTAGAATTAGCTCCTGTTCAAAATACTCTTCCATACTTTAGTTGAAAGCATCATTTAAAAAAACACCTTGTTATTGTAGGGCATTCAAAAGTTTGGAAAGTTTACTATAGGAGCCACATATACATAAACAAGGCAGGAAGTTGGAACAAAAGATTGAGTTATATTTTAACCAACAAGTTTTTCCTAGGTGATTTGTTCTTTGTCTTCCCCTATCCCTTAAATTTTCATGAGATACTAAGGAATTTGGGGATTGAAAAAAACTTTGGACCTGAGATCTACATAAATCATGGGGCTTATTTGGCAGAGCCCCCTTTGAAATGAGTTTAGGCTCTAGGAATCCCAATTAAACAAGGAAATTTAACAGGAATTAGAAGAACTTTCTAACCGTAAGTCAGACAGCAGATTGAAACAGAGATTTTTGCCTCTGGTCAGATGCAGAAATAGGAAGTGAAAAGAAAACATCTCTAGCTTCTACCTAACAATCTGTTAGGTAGCCCCTAGTAGTAAAGACCTCTTCTGCAGAGAAAAATTGCTCACTACCAAGGTTCTGGGATCCAGCAGACCTACCTCATTATGGGGAGAAAGTCCATTGAAGGTTTTTCTTAGTGTGACACTGTTTGTGAAAGACTTAATTATCTAAATAAAGAACTCTAAGGTAAAGTAGAGATAATAGAGCCCGTTTTTCCTATTGTAGGGAAGGCAGAAGCTCATCTTTGGACTCTAGATGAAGCTAAAAGCTTGTAAGCAGAGACTTACTTCATGACCACAAATTGGAGCAAAGAAATGAAGGACAATGTACTTGGGAAGATGGTCCTGTTTGCTTTTCATAGATGTTCCAAAAGCAGTCAAGTGGGCAATGAACTTGATGCCTTTTTGTTAGTGAATAGGATTACTCCTGATAAAGCCATTAAGACTGTTATTTTTTAAACTATATCCCTGAGATATTTAAGAACTCATGGGAAGAACAGACACATAAACCTGGAACAAGGACAAAGTCAAGTTATTCCAGAGCCTTAGATTATCTAGAAGGAAGGTAAGAAGCTGGCCACAGTCTTTAGGTTTTAGGTTTGGTTATTGATGTACTTTGTGAAGAAACCCCCTCTATCAATGCAGTTCAGTACTTGCGCTGCAACTTTTGTGTGTGTGTGTGTGTGTGCGTGTGTGTATACACACACATGTATACACACATACATATGTGTATGTGTGTATGTATATATGCATATGTGTATATATGTATATATATAATGCTTGTCATTTTCTGCCACTTATAGTTTATTAACAACTTTATTATGCAAAGACATTAAGTTGAATAAACATGTGTTTTCATTTGTGTTCCATTGATTCAGTGATGTTTGTAGCCATTCTCCCCACCTTCTTATTTGCAGATTTAAAGTGGTCTTGAGCTGGAAAATAAAAAAAACTGAGCTTCTTAGAATTGAATAACCCAAAAAGTGATATTGAATCTGTATGTTCTTATATAAGTAAAATCTACTTCACACATTTCTTGTGTATAAAGTGCTTAGTAAGCCATAAAAAAATCTGTGTTATTGTGAGATTAAATTATGGTCATTAATAATAAAATGTATGAACTCCCTGACATCTATTTTAGCTTATTTTTGCATTATTTTCTAGTTTCATATAATTGAATCTGATCATTGTGTCAATAAAGAGGTCATATATAAGTCTTGTGCAAGAAATATTACTTTGGCTATATCTGTTCCAGAGAAATGGGTAGTAATTATCCTTAATTTCGCCAAACTAGGTAAATTCAGAGGAGCAAAAGTAAAAACTACATGAGTCAGGATTTTTTAAAAGAAGAACATATCCTTTAATAGCAAGATTTTAAAGCATGATTCATCTAAATAACCTCAACTCTCCACTTTCTTTTGCCTATATTATTATTTGGTAAAACAGCTGGACAGTCAGTAGTGGTGTTTCCAGCTTCATGCAATGCAATAATGTTGTTGGTCATATAATATTATAATTTAAAAACTAAATGCAAAACCTAGGTCTTGACCTAATCAGTTGTAAGAATCCAGAAGTAATAATATATTTCTCTACTGGGAGTCTCAGAAATCAAAATGGATACTATTTTCATAATCCAAGAATGATCGATAACTTACCACTTTCAAACCAATAAAAGTTATTTATCCTCAGTCCTCAAGATCTTTCTTTTTGCCCCCCACGGCCGCCATTTTAAAAGTGTTTACTAAATGTTTTAGTGATCACATTGGTTTCTCTTTCCCATTTTTGACCAAATATCTGAATAATTAGTTCACAGTTTCTGCCTTCACTTTCTTACTATCTGATCTCTCATTTATCTTCTCTCACCTGGTTTAATCATGGACTCTCCATTGACATGACTCTCTCCAAAGTCAACAATGCTTTCCTCTGGGACAAACCTGATAGTTTTTGTGTTCTCCCTGAATTTCAACCATTTTAACTCACTGTGGAAAAGCATTATCTCCTTAATATTCTTCAGTAACTTTGGCTTTGCTACTTAAAAAATTTTTTTAAATGTTTACTGTGTCATAAATTAAAGTATCTTATCATGTTTCAGACCTAAAATGATCATCTGCCTTAGGCTATCAATAGCTGTATGACGCTGAGTAAGCCATTTAGCCTCTACTTGACTCCGATCCCTTATGGGAATAATATAACAGTCTTCATCATCACCACCACCATGATCGTCATCATATTGGCAGAATTTAAGGCTAAAAATACCGAAGGTGTTTTGAATTCAAGATTATGCTTATAGAAATAAAAAGTGAACCACAGGAAAAAAAAAAGTTCCCTTGGCTTCCTTTGAGAGACAGAGTTGTATAAAAATAAAGCGCTGGCCTTAGAGTCCAGAAGATTCTTTTCTACAATATTCTGACATAGGACTACATGCATGTTCTTAACCACTCTCATCTCAGTTTAACTATTTAAAATGGGGATAATAAAAACTGTGGTACTTATCTCATAGGGTTATTGTGAGATTCAAATAAGATAATTGTATATGAAACAAAACGCTATGTAAATGTTAGGTATTATTCTTGCCTTCATCCCTCTGATTGACTGGATTGAGTTTTCAAAGACATTAAGAAGAAAATCTATTCATCATCTCCAAAAAGCCAGCCTGTCTTACATCCTTAGTATTTATATAAAGCCTATTCTTCTCTTAAAGCCTAGATCAAATCTCACTTCCTTGTTTGAAGACCTATATTTCACAGTAACCTCTCCTTCTGAACTTCTTTTGTACTTTTTACCTACCATTCATAATTTTGAGTGTGTGCCTGTGTATATGTGTTTCTTGATTTATCAACTATACGACAGTGACAGTCTTGAGTTTATGATGGTTGAAAAATGGCGGGGGGGGCGGGCGGTAGATGGCAAGAAGGTCTCTGGGGGATGATGTA
This sequence comes from Pseudocheirus occidentalis, assembly GCA_028646575.1. NCBI lineage: Eukaryota > Metazoa > Chordata > Mammalia > Diprotodontia > Pseudocheiridae > Pseudocheirus > Pseudocheirus occidentalis. Next base: position 105,462,272 of record CM053596.1, read on the forward strand.
AAGCTTGGCTGTAGCCAACTGGATGTGATGGGTCTTATGACATTCACCAATCAAGCTAGTGCAGGAACCTTAGGACTAGTCAGAGTTCCAAAGCAGAGTAGTAAGTTCCTCAGGGCATTAATATCTGCTTCTGATTTAGTACAAGAGGGTCCAAGTACAAGGCAGTAGGTAATCTAAATTTGACAGCATCAACCTTAACATCTCAGTTGGGAAAGGGTGATCTATGGGAAGAGGAAGGTGAAAAAAAGTCAAAGAAGGGACAAGAATTTCATGGCTAGAGACAGAGACCAGGACAATTCAATTCAAGAAACATAAACTAAGTGTCTATTAAAAATCAGGAACTGATGTAACAATATAAAGATTAGACATCACCTCTCCTCAAAGTGTTTATATCCTAGGGGAGGGAAACAATATATACATAGATAGGAAAATACAGGGTTTTAGGGAAGAAGAGGATTAACAGTAGAAAGGACAATAGAAAGTTTTCTGGAGGAAATGGACCCTCAGTTCAACCCTGAAAGAAGATATGAATTCTAAGAGGCAAAAATGAGATGGAAGGATGGTCTATGGTTAGCGGAGGACTGTGTGTGAAGGCTGAGGGACGGCAGGTAGAATGCCTACCTCGGAATAGCTTTAGTTTGTCTGAAACAAAAATGAATGAATGAGATGGAACAATACAAAATAAGGCTGAGAAGATGGGTTAGAGCCAGTAGAATTAATGTCAGGTAGAAGAGTTTGCGTCTTATCTTAGAAGCAACTGGGAGCCAATTAAGGCTTATGAGTATAGAATGTTATGATCAAATCTGTGTTTTAGGAAGATAATTTTGTCAACTTGACTTGATTGTCTGAAGTCCTGAGTTTGAATACTAACTCTATCATTTACCAGCTCTGTGACCTTAGGTAACTCATTTTTATTATGATGATTATAGTTGTTAACATTAATGACCATTTCCCTCTTGCACTTTTTTATTTCTTTAGCACTGTGAAATTTTTAATTTCTCTCTTTCACACCTCACCTCCACCAAGTCCTACAGATTCAACCCATATAATCTATTTTCAAAATCCCTCCTTTCTTTTCACATACACAGCCATTATGAATTTATCTTAAGTCTAAGCAACATATCAATATTATGATTTACAAATAGTAAAATTTACTAGTTGATTATTCACTTTACAAAAGGAATTTCAGTTTCTTAAAAGTAGCTTTAAAAATAAACTCCACTAGTACATTTAAACTACATTTTGATTTACCAAAAATTTCTGTAGATGCTAAACTGAGAGGTGTACATATGGGAAGATTATGGCTGTCCTTGCTTTATGCAAAAGAAGAATTTCTGCAGTGTGAAAATCAAATTTATAAAAAAAAGCCCAAGTATTTCTCCATATGTGACTGCTTTGAAAATTTCTGATATAGTTCCTCTCCATTTCTGATTTTCTGTTGGCCATGGCAATTAAGCTTTTAAATTAGTTTTAATGTCCTCTATGTTGCTCTCACTTCTGTCCCCATAGTACAGTACACAAGGGAATTTGGTTCATTTAATAGACCCTCTTTAAAAGGATTTTATCTCTGTATAATAGAAATAATTATATGTTAATGTCTTTTTTTTTTGTACCTGTGAGTTTCTTGGCAATTTCTTATGGTGGGATACACCTTTTCTGAAGATAAGTAATACAAGGGGAAAAGCACTGAATTCAAAGTTGAGAAACCTGGATTCCGACCTTGACTATACTATGGGTCTCTACACTAATATTATCTTTAAGTTCACTTCCAAATATAAAATACTACCATTCTGTAAATTTTCAGAAACAAATCTCTTCTCTAAAGCAAGTTCCACCTGTTTTCTGACTCAGACTTGATCACTTACTGCATCAGGTTCCCAGTCAGCCAAATGACCAGTGACCTTACTTCTAATCTCCCCACATCTACACAGTCTCACATCCAGGGGGAAAATTCCTCTTCCTGAATCCTCATCTTGAGAGTCACTTTCCTGCTCAGAAGGCTGTGGGAGCTTTCTCATAAGGCCAAAATTCCTTAGAAAATCAGTCTACCAATTGATAGGTCAATTCATTTCTCTGACTTTCTTAAGTTTGATGTCTGAAAACCCTTCATTATTGCCCCATTTCTTATAAAGTCCCTGTCTCATCAGCCTGGCATTTGGGGTTCTCCATAATTTAACCCCACCCTATTTAATTTAATTTCTCTCCTATTCCCCAGTATGATTTGCCCTTCCTTTCCAGGCAATCCAGCGCTCTGTCTCTCAGGCTTGACTTTCTTTCTCCTTACTTTTCCTCTAAGTTCCACTCATCTTTTAAGGTCCAAATCAAAGCTATCTTAGTCCTTCCACAACCACTTCAGCACCTAAGAATGGCTTCCTTTTCTAAAATTTTTGTAGCACATTCATGTTACCTCGTACTATTTATCTGTTTCTGTTTAACTCTGAAATAGAATGTAAATTTGTGGAAGGTAAGGACCATGTCTTTTATTTGTTTTATATTCCTTTTCCCTAAGTCGACACTTATTAATTGATTGAATGAATTTATTAAAGTTCTTGCTCAGCATTCACCTCCCACTTGTTAATGTCACTGAATAAGGATTTATTAAGTGCTTTCTGTGTGTCCAGCACTGGGGATACAATGTGCAAATACAACAGTCTTTGCCTTCAAGAGGCTTGTATTATAATAAGAGTGACATCACATATATACAGGAAAGTGGTGGCCCAGGAGGAGTGTTTTGTATTGGGAAGTCACAGTACTGATGAGTGGAACCTGTAGAGAGCTGATTGTCTGATCCATATTGTAGAGCATCATTGTCAGTATAGATCTGATGGGAGGGGGCTGACAGGGATTGAGATGGGGGGGCATTGGGAGAGGTAAGCACAAAAACTGTGACAGAGAGGACAGCAAGAGGAGAGCTGGGGTGGAATGTAAAGCATAGACCTCAAGCCTGTGCAGCAGCTCCAGGGCTAAGACATTCCTAGCATAGATTTAGAGCTGGAATAGACTGTCTAGGGCTCTAGGCCATTGAATCTCAAACCTTAGTTTTACAGATCAGAGACTGTGACATACAAAGGTTAAAGACTTTGCCAGGGTCACATAGATAGTGTTTGAGAATCTGAAACCAGGTCTTTCTGACTCTTAAGTCTGGTGCTCTCTATTTTCACTGTATTATGCTGCCTCTCATAGGTTAGGTTCCCCCAGGGCTTGAAGCTGCTCCTGACTTACTCCATTCAGATGCTGAAACTTGGCACAGGCAGACAGTGAGTGAGTGCCAGTATCCCACTGACCCCTTCCCTCCGCTGGGTAAGGGTGGTAACTCTAGCAACTAAAGGAGGGGAAGAGAATCCAGGAGAGAACAGGGATTGTGTAGCTCTGGGCGGGTCTATGTGTGAAAGTTGAGGAAACAAGGGGTAGGAGTGGGGTATTTATAGGTTTGGAAGTACTAGGAGCAGCATCTGGTATGTGAATGAATAGAGACAGGCAGAGTAAGACTGAAAAAGAGAATAACCAGGAAGACAAAGAGATAGAGACAGATTCAATGACAAAGAGAGAGATTAAGCGAGAGGAGAAATTGAGAGATATATTTTGAGGCAGAATAAGTTACTGTGTTCCAGTTTTGGTTAGATTTCTTTAGCTGTAGTTATTTACTTTAAAAAGTTTTTTGTACTAGTTTTAACTTCTAGTTTTCAAACCATTATACCAAATATTTAAGAAGTCTCTCTCTTATAAATGTGAAAACTGCGGCATTCACCTATTTGCTCAAGCAAAGAAAAGTAAAACTCAGAAGCTGGACCAAATCCTGCCTTCCTCTTTCTCCCCCACCACATGACCGTGCAAGTATATTCAGCAGTGTACTTATAAAAGAGTCCACCTTTAATCATGATCCATCAGAAATTGTACCAGACTAAGAGCCAGACATTCTGGTTATTACTGGTTGTGTCACGCTTGAATGAGTCTGAGCCTCATCTCCATCATCTGCAAATACTGTTTGTTCTGTATATCTCACAAAGTCTATCATTATGAGGCTCAGAAGAAATGATTTATGTGAACGGGTTTTTTTAGCTATAAAGTACACAAGAATAAAGTATCATTGCCATGTAGTTCCTGGCCCTTACACAAAAGCATATGCCTCTCAGAGAGAACGTATAGGTTGGTCCCAAGTTAAAAGTTGCTCTCTCTTAGCAAACGTTTATTTCTTGCCACTCTTTTTGTAAGATGGAGACATATTGGGCAGTGAGAATCACTTGCTATCATCACTAGAGAACTGAAGAACTCATTTTCACTCATGTGTTTTGTAATTCTCTCAATCATTTATTTATTTGTATCCGGTAGCCCAAAGAATACAAATACTAGAGAGTCGTTGGAAGTGTTTGGTTACATTTTAGTTTTTATTTGTGTTGAATGATGCCCAAGTCAACCTTGAAAAATGTCGAGATAACTGGGCATTATTCCTTATCCAGAAATATATATATATATACATAATATTGCTCTTCTTGGCATTACTCATCAGAAGTTTAAAATTTTCACCAAAGAAAAATGAGCTGTCTAAACGAAGCTTTAAAAGGACAACAACATGTAGCATAATGATAAAATAGGAGAATGAAGTGAGTCAGTTAATTTTAGCTGACCCTAGTAAGAGCCTATGTTGACATAGCACTTTAAGACATGCTTGTCATACATTTTCTCATTAGATCCACACAAAAATCCATGTGAAGTACATAAAGTATTATCATCCCAAGTTCGCGAATGTCAAAACTGAAGCTCCAGGAGGCTAAGTATTCAAGGAAGCCCAAGTATTCTTTTTATTAAACTATGCTACCTTGACTTATGATGGCTTTCATCTGAATCAACTTTATTTGAACTGGTGTAAAGATCTGGAGCCTTTGCCTTCCAGACCTAGGTCTGCCATTGACTTGATGGTTGAACTTGGGCATGTCCCTTTGGGCATTAGATGATTTCTAAGACCTCTTTATATTCCAATACATTGTGAATCTATACATTTTAATTTAAATAAGAACTTTTCATCTGGCCAGATTTAAGCAACTAGTTTGAAGGTTTAGTTAAATCATCTTTTTCTACAAGAATATTCTTTGTTTTTAAATTTTAACATATTATTTATAACTCAGAGATAGGCATTGCCTTTATTGTAAGAAGATATACATTTTAAAAAGTGATTTTTCTTATTAGTTTTAATTATATTTGAAAACAAAGTAAGGATATGATTATTTGCTGACCATAGTTAAGTGAAGCAGATTATTTGTGAAGTCTTTTGGGAGGTAAACATTCATGGATATTTGCACAGTATTTTTTACTATAAACTAGATTCACTTCAGCAAATTTTTATTAATCACTACTGGGACGTCCACTAGGGAAGATTTAATATATAGAAGAGACGATTTCCAAACTAATGGAATGTATAATCTAGTTAAGGATATATATATATATATATATATATATACACAGAATTAGCTGTTATAATACAGATAATACCTGAATGCATAGCAGAGGTTCAGAGGACTATATGAGGTCTAAGAATTTCTAGGAAAGTTTATTACTAGGTGGGAAAAAAGGGAAGGCTTCATGAAGGCAATGGTATTTGAATTTGAATTTTCAAAAGATAGATAGGAATTTGGTAAGTGGGGGTCAATACAACTCATGGAAGAGCCTATATAGTAGAAGGGAGGCAGAGTATAGAGTAAGAAGGTTTGGGCTTGAATCTCATTTCTCTTCTTACTACCTGTATTACCTCTTTGGGCCTCGGTTTCCTTCATCTAAAATGAAGGAATTTGCTCACACGGCTTGCAAGGCCCTTTCTAGCTTTAAATTGATGATTCCATAAATTTCTTGTGGTTCCACACACAGCAATCTCCCATCCTTATGCCTAGAATGCACACCTTCCTCACCTCTGCTTCTTAGATCTCACTTCTTCAGCCAAAACACTGCCTTCCTCATGAGGCCTTTCCTGTTCACCCACTCTACATAACACACACACACACACATACATACACACACACGCACACCACACACTCACACATACATACACACAGTCTCTTCCCTTAAAAGTTCCAATTAGAAGGCTGTTAGACTGGTCCAAGCTGGAGGTGATGAAGGCCTCTACTAGGTTTATGCTTATATAAGAAGCAAAAAATTATCAATAAGATATTTTGTAAAGGTAGAAGCAATAAGGCTTGGCAGCTGGTTGGTCATATGGGGTGGTAGAGAGTGGGTTGTCAAGGGTGACACTGAGATTGTGAGTCTGCATAACTGGGAAGATATAAGAGGGGAGGGCGCTATTTTGGACATAGTGAATTCGAGATGCCCAAAAGGCAGCTGGTGGTGTGGGATTGTAGTTAAATTCAGGGATTGGGGCTGGATATGTAGATCTGGGAATCATCTGCACAGAGAGGATAATTAAACCCTTGGGAACTGATGAGAGTCCCAAGTGAGACAGCATATTGGAAAAAGGAGGGACTGGGACAGAGCCTTGGGAAACACCCTTGGTTAATGGGCATGATATGGATAAAAACAACTACCACAACAGGAAGGGGAGCCTGAAAAAGAGTAGGTAAACTGAAAGAAAAACTAAGGAGGAGGACAGATCCAGAAGTAGGTGAACCACAGCGTCAAGTACTGCAAAAAGGTCAAGAAGGATAAGCTTGGAAAAAATCCACTGGATTTGGAAATTTAAAAATCATTTAGTATCTTTGGAGAGAGTAGTTCTAGTTGAATGATGAGGTCAAAAGTGAGATTGCAAAGGGTTTAGAGGAAAGCAAGAGGAGACTTGGTGCAGGCACCAAATGTAGATAGCTTTCTCAAGCAGTTTAGCTGGGAAGGGGAGAAGCCTAGAACCATGACTATGAAGGGATGATACCATCAAGGGAAGGTTATTGATTGGTTTATGATCCTGTGTTTTAAGAAGGCATCCCAGATATAAAGAGGAATGAGGAAAGGGACAGTAAAGCTTGGATTCTTCAAAAGGTAATCTATTTTGGCTACAGCATATGGATATAATTCGAGAAAAGGTTGAAGATGTTGGGTGAGACCATATTGCAGATGGCCTTAAATGTCTGGATAAGGATTTTGAGTTTTTTTAATGGAAGAATGTAGCTTATTTAACTCTTAAGCCCTACACAACTTGGACATCACCTATCTCTCCAACTTCACTGGATATTACTTCTCTTTCCTGTACTCTATGATCTAGCTAAACAGAACTCTCTGTTCCTAATACATTTCATTTTCTGCTTTCATCCCTTTGTATTGGTTATCCCTTATCACTAAAACTCTTCTTTCTACCTCATAGTTACTGTCTTTTCCTTTTTGGGGGGTATCATTTTGGAGGGAGGAAGGCAGGGTAATTGGGGTTAATTGACTTGCCCAAGGTCACACAGTTAGTAAATGTGTCTGAGGCTGGTTTTGAACACAGGACCTCCAGACTCCAGGGCCACCTAGCTGACCCCCTCTTTTCCTTTAAGATGCAGCTCAAGGACCATTTTCTACATGAAGCATTTCCCAATTTCTTCAGTCTTTTTCTTAACACACTCTTATATTTAGCTACTTTATATGGCATTTGTATTTATTAACCTTTTATTTATGGTGTGTATATATGAAATATGTCCTTGTTGTCTCCTCTATTCTAATACGAACTCATTGCTAATAGAGATTTCTTCATTCTTTTGTATCCACATAAGCACTTGATTGACTGATTGAATCTTGAACCATGCTAGTCCCCCCTCTTTTATGAAGCATCAGTTTTCTCCTTAAGTGTTGGTTTCTTGCCTTTATCCTACCAACATTTTTATGTTTCCCTATGCTAATAATGCTTTCCATTATTGACTTTCCTACCCCTTTCAAATCATTGGGTCATCTTTTACTTTCTCTTACTACCAAGTTTCCAGAAAGGATAATTCATACTTGCTCCATCCACTGTCCTCCTCACCCATTCCTCAGTCCTTTGTCATCTGCTTCCAGTCTCTCCTACTCTATCAAATTCTTACAAGACAACTAATGACTTCATTATTACTGATCCAAATTACTGATCCAGTGACCTTTTCTCAGTCCTCATTCTTGACCTCTATGCAGCACCTGATCATGTTGACCCCTCCTTCCTTCTGTGACAGTATTTTCCACATTTCTCCTTCTGCTCTCTCTGTGCCTTTTTTTTTTTTGCATCTCTTTTTCCGTTTCCTCTTACTTTATTCAAGGGACTATCTTTTCTCTTCCTAAACTATTTCACTTGGTTATTATCTCAATTTGGTAATCTTATTTAGGTTCCTGATATCAAATAAACAAGTAGATTCATCTTTCAGTCTCAAGAATTTATTAGGAACTTGAATGATATGTGTATATCTCATTGATCCAAGGAGATAGCATACATAACAGTGCCGGCACATAGTTGGTGCTATGGAAATGCTTATTGTCTTTCCTTCCCTTCTCTCTCCTCCTCCCTCTATTACTTGTTGGTAAGCTAATGGTACTAACAACAATATCATCCATCAGGTGTTTGAAAGATATCATTTATTTGTTTTTTTTAAATGTGGGTGCTTTTACCTTCAGACTGATGGTCTGTCCCTCTCAGATGATCCTCAGTTGAAAATTCATGTGTATTGGACTTTGGAAATCCATTCAGATTTGGATTAGTTTGGCTGCAAGGCCAGTTGCCTCAGGGGTCATTTGGACCACTGGCATAACAGCTTCATTAGGCCACTCTGGATTTCTAGTTTTTTTCTTGAGGCTTTGGCATCACACCATTGATTCTTTCAAACATTGTGTTTTACTCATCCGTTGATATACTTTCTGTCACAGATGCAGAATATACTTATAAGCGCACTGCTGGCCAATTGATAAACTCTGGGAATTAGGCCTTAACCCATTAAGAAGGATAAAGAAGAGGAAATGTCTGGGTGGCCAATACCATTGAACAGACTGAATATTTTAATGTTACCAAGTACAGCTATGGGATACCTGCACACAGAAACATACACACAAATATGTGTGTACATAAAAGAAAATATATATGAAGCATATATACATATATGCATATACATAAATGAAGGAAATGTATCTGTCTATCTATATATCCATCTATCTCCCCTTCCCCACTTTTCTTTCTAGACCTTTTATATATACATGTATGTATATATTTTATGTATATATGTATTCATAACATATACATATATATACATATATATATATGTCTCATGTCGTATCAATGGCCCATAGTTTTACTAGGCAATTTCTAAATTTCACATACTTTGATCACTATTTATATGGAGATTTACCCAAATCTATATATCTAACCTTGAAATTTTATGGAACTCCAGTCCTTTATTTCCAGCTGCTTTCTGAATATTTTCATTACAAAATCTTGCCAATACTTCAAACTCAGCATGTCTGAAACTGAACTCATTACCTTTACATTCACTTCCCCACCTTCCCACCCCCAAAAAACTTTCCCTTCCGCCAACTGTTGATGACACTACTACCATAGTCCCCAGCTCCCACTTGCTAGCATCCAGACATGTACAAAGTTCTATCAATTCTATTTCTGTAATATTTCTCTTTTCCTTCTTTTTCTGTTAGTCCCAATGCAGCTACACTAGTACAGAAACCCATCCCATCACCTCTTATCTGTACTATTGTTTTTATTTTAATATATATGTTAAATATTTCCTAATTACAGATAAAAATTTTTAACATTAATTTTTTAAAATTTCAAGTTCCAAATTCTTTTCCTCCCTTCCAGCTCCCCCCCATTCCTTGAAAAGGCAAGCAATTTTATAGTGATTTTACATGCAAAGTCATGCAAAGCATATTTCCCCATTAGCCATGTTGCGAAAGAAAACACATTGTCCTTGCTATTGTAGTTGACACTTGGGTTTTCCTCTTCTCCACCTTCTCTTCTCCAGTTCACCTTTTGAAGCTATGTTGAGTGTAATCTTCTGATCACATTAATCCTTCAGTGCTTAGTTCAATTCTTAGCATACAGCATGTGTTTTACAAATGTTTGTTGACTCTACTCAGACACCTGAAAGCCTCCTAGATTTAGTCCTTATTTATTATTTATTAATTGTTTATTCACATTAAGGAAACTGAGGCTCAAATTTGATAAGTGACTTGACCAAAGTTCTGCTGCTAATAAATGGCAGGGACACTGCATGGCTGTAACTCTGGTATAGTGCAGGAGTTCATAACCTTTCTTGTGTCAGTGACTTCTTTGGTAATCTGGTAAAGACTATGGACCCCTTCTGAGATTCATATTTTACATGCATAAAATAACCTCCTTACAAAGGGGGCTAGTGAGGGTAGTGAAAATAAAATTAAATTAAAAATATAATTTTTCCCATCCAAGAACATGAACCTCATGAAATATATCCACATATACCTTAAGGGTCTGTGGACCCCACGTCAAGAATCTCTAGTATAGTGGAAAGATTACAGGGTTTGGAATAAGGAAGCTTAGGTCTGAATGCTTATCTCCCACACCTCTTCCTCCCCCCCTCCCCTCACTAACTCTGACCATGACATAATGTCTCCCAGCTTTACTCTCCTTATCTGCAAAATGTGGATAATAATACTTATACACCCTGTGTATGTGTGTGTGTGTGTGTATGTATATAAGTCCTCCATGTCACAGAGTTGTAAGGAAAGAGCTTTGTAAATCTTTAAAGACTCTGTAAATTGTTATCTTTTTGTACATTTTTTTCAATAGAATATTCACAGTAACTATTTCTATGTTTTGGCATAGTCCCTAGACTTCGTATACTTTATGATGTTTAATTTAGATTAAATTAAATTATCTTTAATATAAATTAAATTTAATCATCTTTTCAGAAGTTATTTTAAAGTTTTTTTAACTACATATTTTTTAGTTTTCAAAATCTAATTAAAACATAAAAAAACTATCTTCAAATGTTGCTTTTAATCTATTAGATTTTGAGCAAAGTATTTGTTTTATTGGAACTTTGTGAGGAGAGTTCATGTTGTTAGATGATCCCAGAGTGACTTTATAGATTGAGGGATATTAATAGGTATGCTTCAGGTAAAACGTCCATAAACCTAAGTATAAAAATGCTAACTACTTTTTCAATAAGAATTATACCTTTGAGATATTTTAGCAGAAGCCTCCGTCTGAATATATTCTGCCAATATGTATTATATATGTATAAATTCTGATTTTAAAAATGTTTCAATAAAGTATATCTATGAAGTGAATATGCTTACATCAATTTCATATAGCAATACTACTATATATTTTCTTTTAGTTCTTGCTTTACTTTTCAATAGGTTTCCTCTGTGTGTGTGAGTGTGTGTGTGTGTGTGTATGTTTAGATCATGTTTAACTTGTGGTTTTTCTAAAATCATGACCCAAATATTTAATTATTTTGTATGTAGATGTATAATTTTAATAAGATAGTTGTAGAGATATTATCTAATTATATACAAGCAGTTTTCCAAAGACTAGCCTAAGAATGAAATTTCAGGTTTGTAAAAATTCCTGTAACTGGCTGTAGGTTTTAAAATGATACAAAAGGTTTTTTTAAAAAAATCTAAATTTGCATTGTTTACAAAATATTGTCAAATTAGAGCCAAAGTGGTTGGTGTTATTGTCTAATCTTATGTTTAAAAATAAACAGTCAAAATAATTGAAGAAACCTCTGGGTTTAGAAAAGCTTGTTGGTGGTTCTTCACATCCTACCCAAAAAAGCAGCCTGTCTTTGCATATTAATCACTCTATGAAAAGAAGCTTGCCTTATTTGCATTGTGCGTGCACTATGAAGTCCAATAGTGTGCCTGAGAAAAAAAATGGGGGAATTGTAATTGTTGTTCTGAAAAGGGGTTTTATTCCATTCAAGTGGAAAAGCTGAATGCTGGAGAATTAGTGCAGTGTTTTGTGGAAGAAGAGTTCCTTTGGGCCCAAGCATTTTGTGTGGTGCAATCCTTACTGGTAAGGAGCCCCAATGCTGGGTCTTGAGTTGAGGGGAGTGACTCATCCTTGTATGATGTAATCTTCATCCTTGTAGATAATTTGTAATTTCATATCCAAATCCTGGTTTTTGTATAATTTAAAATAGGACTTAAAATTCAATTCTGGTAAATGGTATAGTATGAGATATCTTGGGAGAAAAAAGAAATACTTAATTTTTTATTAGGGACTGATGCTTCAGTAAAATAACCAAAAATGAACAGGGGAAGCAAAGCTAATTGTGTGGGTTTCTTGATAGTGCAAAGAAGCTGTACTTATGGATATTTTTTCATTCTTCTAATTAAAATACTTGCTTAAGATGAAGTCTATTTAAAGTTCGTTTTATTGCCATTGCTAGTGAATAAATTTCATAAAGTTGTCAGGCAAGAATTCTCCCTTGCTTTTGACACTGTCTTTATTCACACACTTTCTCCTGCCTAGATTGTCCTCTTCTTTATCCCTGCACCTGGCTAGGTATTTCTTGTTTCCATGGCCAGTACAGCTTCCCTTCTCTTACACATTCATTTGAGGTTGTTTTGAAGTCTTAGTTGTTATTATTCCTTGGTACTTAGTGGGGTGATGATCTCATCAATGGGGGTTTCTCTCCACCAGTGCAGATTATGACCCATCTGTACCTTCTCCTTTCATACAGTTCCAGTCCATGGTCTCCTTTTGTTCTTTCACAAAGGCCCTACCAGACCTCCTAGAGAAGTCGTCTTCTGTTTGTTTATTTTACATTTTATGGGTATCATTGTAACAGTCACCTCCTCCCTCTTGTATCCCTTGCTCATGAGACATGACTGGACCTTCTCCTTCTCTTGAGTATGCATTTCCCTGGTGATAGTCCTTGTGATGCCTCTTGTTTGTAGGTCACTGCTGAAAATAGGCTTATTCCCACCACCAGTCTACATTTTTCCTTAGGTCATGGCAAAGATTATGCTGTTCTAAGATTTGCAACTACAAAGCATCACTGGTAGAAAAAGATGGGTGTTTGAATGGATTAGCAATTTAGAATCATTGAAAACACTGTATTGATAGTGTCCTAGATGAAATTCAGTCCTTATTCTCCCTTGGCAATTCTGTATCTAATTCATTGTGCCTGTCTAGTGCCCATCTCTCACACACACACATTTATAAAATGAATTGGTATTTCAGTGTATTATAAGCATATTCTTAAGAATCTGTGTATACACACATGTGTAGGTGTGTGTATATGTATATACATTATATATAGGTGGCATGGTGGATAGCGTGTGAGGGCTGAAATCAGGAAGATTCATCTTCATGAATTCAAATCCAGTCATAGACACATATTAGCTGTGTGACCCTGAGTAAATCACTTAACCCTATTTGCCTTAGTTTCCTCATCTGTAAAATCAGCTGGAGAAGGAAATGGCAAAGTACAATATAATAAGGCCTGTAATTTCATCAATGTAAATAACTCTCAATGAATGACTTCCTCTGCAGATTGGTGCCTTTTTTGTAACTGAGAGTTGCCTAGAACACTGAGACATGAAGCAAATTGACCGGGGTCACACAGTGGTATGTGTCAGAGGCAGGGCTTAGACCCAGGTCTTTCTCCTTTTAAGGCTAGCTCTTTATCCCACTGAACGTCTCATTCACAGACACACACACACACACATACATTGCTAACTCAACAATTGCATAAATTGCACATCCTTATCTGAACAATAAGTATTTTTTCATCTGCTTGGCTTATCTTGTAAGGATTATTCATTATGGATCTCATGTTGGAGACCTAGTCACGTTTTCAGGAGGGATGCAATACGTAATAAACACTATTATAATAAGAAAACATGTTCATCAGGGGACTTTACCATCTATTGGGATTCTCTCTTCTGTTTGGACCTTACACATCTTCTGACATAGTAGTGATAGACTGTCAAGAATAGAACCACTTGTTTTATACATAGCTTGATGTTAATAACCAGGTGGTCTTTGAACAGATTTAACTCTGTGGTTTAATTTTTAAGGAATTGTAAATGATCATAAAATATTCATGAGAAACTCCTTGTTGGAGAGCCTTTAAAATTATGTTTTTATATGAGTCAAATACTTTTTATATCATCAACATCATCAGTCATCAACACTTGTCTCTACTTTCCCATCAGCTGTGGTCACAAATACATGGAATGTTGTGGGCTAGCAAAGATCTGCTTTTCTTTTTTATGTATTCATAAAAATTATACCAATATATCTATAGATCATTCTTAAAAAGATTTTATGAAGATGAGAAAATACATATATGAGTTGGTACTCTCCATTTTTAGGGTAATAATATCATCCTTTATTTTTTCTATGTTTTTTACTACCTTGAGATATTTTGAAAAATGATTCTGTAGTACTTTCAAAATTGTACTGCCTCCAGCATCTACTTCCTTGTATCCATATTTGGGCTTGGCTGGACACTTTTCTCAACTTTATCTTCTTAAGTGTCATTTCCTGTTACTGATATAGCACACCTGGGACCAAGATTTTATGTTCCAAATTTGGTGATTCTATTGCCACTGATAATGAAAATAGATTGTTACAGAAAGGCAGACAATTTTGATAAATTTTACATCTATTTGTTGTGTTTCTGCCAGTTTCATTTGTCAGTGCTCTTGGAATAGTGTGACTTATGCCACAATTTCTGCAAATTAGTTTTGTTTTCTCTTGCTTTTTACTGTGTTAAGAGGTGATCCTGCTTATAATATTCCACTATTTTCCTCTGTAATCTTCTACAAATGACTTTGTATTCTAAACTGGCATTGTCCTTGGCTACCATGACTCCCATCTTACAAAGTACTGGTGAAATAGGTATTGGCTAAGGCAGTTAGTTTCTGGATTCTTTTGGCATTTTTATTTTAATAACTGCTTTACATTTTTTAAACTTTTATTGACTGGGGTCACATAGTGGTATGTGTCACAGTGATATGTGGCAGGGCTTAGACCCAGGTTTTTCCATTTTTCGTTTTCCATTTTTCATTTTCCATTTTTCATCATCAGCAACTCATTTGAACTGTTCAGGTTGAAGCTATTATGATTTTTCATTGTCTTCATCTCATCTTTATCCTTTTCTTTCTGATCTTATATTGATTTTGACTTTTGTTTTATTTATTGGTCTAACCTTATAGCGGATACTGCTGGTACGACTCACATCAGTAAGCAATTCTTTCCTATATGTTAAGGTAGTTTCATTTTGTATATGTTTTATTCTTAAGTGTATGCTCACATTCAACATCTTCAAATTCTCTTTTGCAAGAAAGTATTCATGATACACAGGCATGAAACTCCTACTAAATTTCTTTCAGACCATTGGCCTCTCTTTCTTCAAACTTGAGTTGTTTTGACATTCTCCCCTTTGTCCCCTTCTGCAGGAGGTAGCAGAGTATCAAAGTATATATTAACTTGCTTTAAAATTTTTTGTCAAATACTCTTTTTTCTACCTTTTGTATCATCCACTCCTCTGCCCTCAATGGTTCTTATGCTTTAGTGTGAGTTGATAAATATTACCAAAAAAAACCTTGCAAACTTTAAAAATACTATATAAATGTTAGCAATTATTGTTACTATCATGAAGTTCTCTTTACTTATGCTAACTATTGACACTCCAGGACACAGTCACCAAGTGTCCCATGAAATGATGTTTCCTGTCGTCTTTGGATTTTTTTCATGATGATGTGAACCACTTTGACAATTTCTTTGCCCTTCCATAGAGAACTTGTGAAGCATCCTTTAATTTCGTGACAACTTCCTTTTGTCTTTTTGTTTAGTTTGTTGGTAGATTATAAGCATTGTGTGGTTTGTTTCTTCCGATATCATGTCAGTTCACTGGCTATTGAACAAAGATCTTATTTTGAGAGTACCTGCAGTGAAGTTAACATTTATAGACGGTCTAAATACTATTTGATTCTTAGTATGCTAAGAGTGTCAGTAACTCTTCAAATGTAAAATATGAATAAATAAGTTTAAATGAGGCTTATTATCTTTATTTAATTATTTTTGAATAAACTCCATACCTCACCTCCTAAAAATTGAACCCTTCTCTGTAACAAAGAACAAACATTAAGCCAAAAGAGCCAAGATCAGCCTCCTCTGAAAATGTTTGCACCATTCTATTCTGCCCCCTCATTTCCCCATTTCTCTACTGAAAAGAAAGAAGTATGTTTTATTGTCTATTCTCCAGGATCAAGATTGGTTATTATATTGATTTACTTTTTGGCTTTCTTTTAGGAAGTACTTTTGAAATACGCATATTTTGATATTGTTTGACATAAATGTAGCTCTGTTTTTCATAGTCTTCTTTAATACTGGTATAGGTTTCATTACCGGGGGTCATTTAACAAGTAAATATTTTAAATGCCCTTTTATTATAACTTGAATTTTTACTAGTTGATTTGCATCCTATTTTCTGTTTGGGTCAATGAAAGCAAGATTTATCATTTTTTTTAATACAGAGTAATGATAATAATTCACATTTTTATGGTGTCTTATGGTTTTCAAAGCAGTAGTCCCATAGCAGCCTGGTGAGCTAAATACTCCAGGAAATCTTCTCATTAGGCTTTGAGAGGTTAATTGATTTGCCCTTGGTTGCATAGACCTAAAGACTGGCTCTAGGATTTAAAGTCATGTCTCCTAACTTTGCCTTCAGTGTTCTTTCCATTATACAATACAATCTGTCATATTATGCCATCCTGCTGCTAGTAGTTGTATTAAAATGTACTTTATTTTAAAGAAATAATATATTTATAGGATGGCTTGTCATCCAAAGATAAACCTAGCTACATTTGGAAGGGCTAATTATTAGAGGATTGAATACCAGGTAATTAAAAAAAATGTTCTATAGCAACTAATGAACAATCTGCTGAGGCATAGAAGGATGTGGCTTTGGAATGAATACATGGACCAGTGAAGTCACAGATTTTTTAAAAAGCATATCTTAATGACAGATGATATATCTTCATTCTGGAAACCTACAGTCTAAATGAAATACTGAATGAAATTGTCTTTGGAGAAGCCATTGTTTATATATATTTTTCCATCTTCTTTTATCTTTTTATTAAAATGTGGTGCCCTGCACAGGAGTGGGCATTTAATGTCTTTGCTGAACTGAATTGAATGAATCTAGAGGATTTTTTCAGCAACATCTGCTGATGAAGGCAGGAAAAGCAAGACAAAAAGAACACTTTGGATCTCAGTTTTTGTTTCTAAAATATTTATTCATACTGCAAGATTAGGTGATGGGTCTGGGCCATGAGCTTAGGAGGGTATAAGATTAGTTTTCATTTTGTTGACTGAGATATGGGATAGTATAAATTTTGTTGTGAGGATCAAATGAGATAATATTTGCCAAGTCCTTACTATAGTGCCTGGCACATAGTTGGCACTTAAAAAGGTTTTCCTTCTTTTTTTCCTTCCTTCCTTCCTTTCTTCCTTCCTTCCTTCCTTCCTTCCTTCCTTCCTTCCTTCTTTCCTTCCTCCCTTCCTTCCTTCCTCCCTCCCTTCCTTCCTTCCTCCCTTCCTTCCTTCCTTCCATTCCTTCCTTTGCTTCCCTCCTTTGCTTCTCTCCTTTCATTTCCTCCTTGCTTCCTTCCTTCCTTCCTTCCTTCCTTCCTTCCTCCCTTCTATCCTTCCTTCCTTCCTCCCTT
>CM053596.1:105480381-105522628 GCA_028646575.1 Pseudocheirus occidentalis
CCTCCCACTCTCCCTTCCTTCCTTCTTGTTTTGTTTGAGTATTCTATCCCAAAATGACTAATGTGAAAATGTTTTATGTGATTGCACATGTATAACCTATAGCAGATTGTTTATTATCCAGGAAGGGGGGGGGGGCGAGATTGAAATCCAGGAGAGAGATCAAGAGTGGACATGGGATTTTGGGATTCATGAAGTTTGGAACTCCAAACTTAAAAATAAAACTACATGTTAAAAAGTGTTTTTACATATAATTGGGGGGGGGAAGGAAAAAACTTCATGTTTCCAAAGAAACTATATGACAAATAGTGGTTGGATACCCAACGTCACCCCTAAAATACTTTGTAGCCCATGATGCAGCCTGAATTTTTCATGGGGGAGCAGAGAACCATTTGCTGGAGGTGAGGGAACAGTGAGGAGAAAGGAGTAAACCACCCCTTTGAAGGCAGGGAATGTGTTTCATGATGCTCTGATCTCTAGCTCTTTGCAAAGAACTGTTGCTTAATAAATATTTGATGAAGTGAATTGGCCCTAGGTAAAAGTCAGAAATAAGCACAATTTTGTCTCTGAGAGGCTGCCATGGTACATTGTGAAGAATAATGAAGGGGGATCCGGTGGTCCATGTTCTAGTTCCAGTTTGGTCACCACTTTCAGTGTGACCTTGACAGTGTTATTTAACTTTTCTTGATCCTTGTGTATTCATCTGTAAAGTTTTTTTGACTTAATAATCTTTAACATATCTCCTGGCTCTAACATCCAACAGACATCAGCTAGCCAATTATCTTTGCTCTTCCCTCTCCTCACTCCTACAGACACTCCTCCAGGCTCTCAGTGTGATCCATAACTGTAGCTTTGTAGAATTATAGAGCTACAGCTGGAAAGGACCTTACGGGTCAACCTAAATGACCCCCCCCCTTATTTGGTAGATGAGGAATCTAAGGCACAGAAAAGTTAGATGAGTTGCCTAAAATGACATAGCTGGTACTTGCCTGCCATCTTTCCTCCCAATCAAAATTCTTATTTCTGCAGCATGGCTTAGTTAAGTGCTAAGAAATCATTGATTAAATTAATTTATATTAATGCATGATTGACTGTTGGTCCCTTCTCCTTAAGAAGTATTTTCATTCTCAACTGATGATGTTTGCTAACTCAGATTAGTCTTTAGAATTTCATTTAGTGTATCAACATAATGCAAACAAACTTAGAGCTGGGGATTGGGAGAAGGTGTGACACCTTGTGAGCATTGCTGGAGTGGAAGTGGGACGGAGTGGGAGGGAGAGGTTGCCTATGACTTGTCAGCCTTATAATAGTGGCAGCTAGGTTGCTCAGTGGCTAGAACAAATGAGACTGGAATCTGGAAGACCCTGGATTCCATATCTTGCCTTAGATACTTATTACCTCTTTGGTTCCTTTATATTGTCTCTATCTCCTATATCATGGCTATTTGCATATTGTCTTCTTCCCTTAGAATGTAAGCTTCTTGAGGGCAGGGACCACATTGTTATTGTTGTTGTGGTGGTAGTGTTGGTTGTGTTCCCTTCTTTGTTTCTCAGGGCATATAGTATAGTGCTTGACACATACAAGCATTTAAAATGCTTGATGACTAACTGTGGGCAAGTCCCTTAACTTTTTAAATCACAGCCACACCATCTGTAAAGTGAGAGCACGGAGCTCAGCGGCTCCAAGGTCTCTTCTAGCTCTAAATCTTGAACATAGGACGATCCTATGATGAACTGACAAGGGGTTGAAGTCAGAAGACCTGGGTTCTAATCCTGGCTCTGCTTTTACTGTGTCGTCTTGCACAAATGACTTAATCTCTTTCTTCTTCTGTAAAATGAGGGGGTTGGTCCAGATGGACCCTTACAGTTCTAAATCCCATGATATTCTAGCTGATGCTTGTGAAACAGAGCCCCAGGGATGGTTAACGATTTGGTCAAATTCACATAAGTAGTAAGTAGTAGAGTAAAGATTTAAACTCAGGTACTCTGATTCTAAATCAGCTGGGAAAGCAAGATTGGACGTGGGGATTTTGGAATCCTCCACAAAGAAATGATAGCTGGAATATGAAAATGGATGAAGTTTTCAGGCAAACTAACAAAGAGTCAAGGTACTTTGGTAAATGAACATATTTAGGAGGCAGCTAGGTGGATCAGTGGATAGAATGCTGGGCATGGAGACAGGAAGACCCGAGTTCAAATACAACCTCAGACACTTGTTGTATGACCCTGAGGAAGTCATTTAACTCTGTTTTTCTCATCTGTAAAATGAGGTGGAGAAGGAAATGACAAACCACTCCAGAATCTTTGCCAAGAAAATCCCAAATGGGGGTCACAAAGAGTCAGATGTGACTGAAAAACAACTGAACTTGGGCCAAAAGGGTAGAATTAGGAGCAATAGACAAAAGCTGCAGATAAGTAGAAGTTCCCGAGAGCTTTCTAAAAGAAGAATGAAGAGCCAGACACAACTGAACACCAACAACAAGTGAACATATTTAGGGGGAAGATTTTTTTACATGTAATAGGATCAGTAAAAATGACTACAGAGCTGCTTAAAAACGACTACTTTGAATATTCTCAGTAAATTTAAGCCAGAAGAAATTATTTTAAAATCATGTCCCTACTTTGAAATCTTACCTTTGTTTTTGCTCAGTTCATGTTAGCTAGTTTTATTCTAGAAATTTATATTCGGGTCATGGGATTTTATTGTTTGGATTTTATCTTTAGGTACTGGTAATAAATAAGCAAAGTGATAAAAGGTTAGGAAGCTCTGCAGTTTATTTATTTATTTTTTTAGGATCCGTAATTTAACTTCCTGGAAAGTCTGAATATATAGCTGTCTGATAGACCTTCTTAATAGACCTCATTCCAAAGGCTAGCATCTCCTTTCTTGAGGATGGCTCTTCTCCTTTTTCTGTGTTTTTTTAACGTTGCAACAGACTTTTTATGTTTCTCTGAGTTGTTCATAAGAACATCATCATAACCAGACCTACTCTGCAGTCAGGGGTTATCTGCTAATTGCATCCTTTTGCTTATCCCCACTGACAAGTCCAGTTTATCTTTGGTATCCGCTTTGATTCTTTCCTCTTTGTTGTAGTTAAATATCACAGAGATATGTCAAACTCCTTATAGAAACAATTCATTGCTAAGATCCCATGATTTTTAGCAGTAGCAGCCCTAGTCACAACAAAGAGGCATCAAGTTAATTGCTATACATGGCTGCTTCTGGAATATAACAGAAAAGAACAAAAAATGAAACCTTTTATCCCAACTTTAGTAAATTCAAAATATTGGTTGGACTTTTAAAGCCTTTGCTAGATTCAATCTCAAATCAGTTACCATTTTCCTCTCCTAGAAGTTGTCATAGTATTTAAGACTTCTCTGTTGCTCAATTCCTATGAGAAGATGACTAGTACTTCTCTGTAGTGAACAGTTGTGTGTGTGTGTGTGTGTGTGTGTATTAGGCAACAATATCCAGAGTCATCTGAGAAACTTCTTAATCTAGATCTTAAACCAGAAGTTAGAGTATTCCTAAAAAGAAAGAGTTAGTGCTCTTTCCCATTTCTCCTTCTAGATTTTACAGGTTTCTTTAGCTTCCCCAGTTCAGTTTTCACAAATGCTTTTCTGTGAAGACCCCATTTGTGACTTCTCTCCTAGTCAGCTGTGTATCACCTTGCTCCTGCTATTCTTACCATGTTTCTTACCATCTAGAATTCAGTTCTTGAGTTTTTCCACTGGACCCCTTTTTGTGATTTAACAGCAGTCCTTGGCATTATGTGTCCTGAGGGCATGTGTGGTGCAAAGTGCACATGCCATGTATTCAGAACTAAGGTCGCAGTGAAGTTGTGAGATACAACAAAGGCAAGCACTGCCAGAAACATCTCAGATTCATTATGTATTTGATTTTTAATTATCTTTTTATTGTGCATTCAGAAACCTTCCACTGTTGCCAATATGGGCAACCCCTATGGGGTCTTGACCCACAGTGTAAGAAGCACTGATGACCCCGTTTCTCCATTAGTTCCCTGCCAACTGCAAACTTCAGAGATCTCTGTGAAGATTTGGTGCTTAAAGTTACAAATTCAAGTGGCCCCACCCGGGCCAGCCAAGTAGACTCCCTGCAATTCTTGGTTGTAGTCTTGGGTTTCTGTAAAGACAATTTGAGACTTTTATAGTCCAAATTTTGGCTGTTGTGGGTCCTATTAAAACCCCATGGAAGGCTGCTGGATTCTGGAATATGATCATCCAACTGCTCAATGAAAGCTGTTGAAAGTACAGTACTCCTTAAAGTTGCTTATATTTGTTCTTTGTTTTTCTTGGAATTTGAAAGCAGCCTGAACTTGTTACTCTGTTTTATTGTGCTTTTATCAGAATATTAAGTAAGAAAAACAGCCAGGTGGTATGTGTTGGTGTGGAAGCAGCCAGAATTATTTTTCAGAATAGCTTGAACATTGTATAAAAACATCGACCAGCCATGTTAGCATTGCAGAATTTTTAATGTGATCCTGAAATCTTACATCCTATACTTATTGAAAGGAGAGGAAATTAATTTGTAATTTAAAGTTGTGAACCTTGAATAGCGAAAGCATACTGTAATAATATATAAGATTTGGGTGTTTTATGATTTGCTTGGATGGTGAAGACGGATTTCAGGCAATGTAAGGGAGCCAAATACTTTCTGTTAAGATCATTGGGCACATAACAAAAGCAAATATAACCCATTTCCAAAGATATGCCAAGCCATATAAAGCTCTGACTAGTTGTTGGACTAATCAGACAGTCTGACTGCTGAGATATGTAGAAGCATGTTAGGGAATGACTAGAATAGAATATGCAACATTAATTTATTGAGCATTCTTGGAAAACCCTTCTTTCCAGTTTGCAAGTGAAAGGCCTGGAGTAGCAATTTTACTTGAATGCCCATATTTTAAGCCCTCCTTCACTTCACTTTTCTTTAGGATAAATTATAGTGAGAAAAAATGTTAATACTTGGGATCATGATATGGACAATACATACTTTGTTACATCTAGTTAATTATTTTATAGAAAAGGTGTGAACATAATCAGACTGGCAGAGAGGTTAGTCTCTTAGATGTTAATAATAGCATTAATTTATTAATCATACACTGAGAAGTATCTTCTACTTTCTTCTTCCCCTCACCCCCCCCCATATCCATTCAGTTTCCAGGTCTAATAATTATTATCTCCAGAACACACTATTTCTCCAGTCTGTCTCTTTGTTTCCACCATCACTCTTTTTCTTATGATGTATTGCCCTGGCTTAGTTAATTTCAATAGTCTCATAAATTTGTCTCTCCCCCTGTAAGCCATAATACACTTTGCGTCAGAATTCATTTTCCAAAACCACAGTTCTGATCACATCAAACTTTAATCCAAAATGTTCACAGTTTCAACACTCTCTAGTACAGTCTGTCTTGAACCATAATCTCCTCCAAAACATACCCGACCAGTGGTAATCCTGCTTTTGCTTGAAGAACTCTAGTGAGAAGGATTCCACTATCTTCTGAGATGACTCATTCCATTTTAGGATAGTTCTTATTCTTAGAAAGCTTTTCCTTACATTAGGCCTAAATCTGCCTCTCTTATAACTTCTTCCTATTCCTCTAAGTTCTGCCTTGTGGGGCCTGGCTGAACAAGTCTAATAGAGGGTATCCCAGAAGTCTTAGTGTAACTTTTGGCTTCAGTAGCCTAAAACTCAAGCTTAAATTTGTCCTTTACTGAAACTCCTAGATCTTTCCTAGATAAACTATTGTCTAAACAGGCTTCTCCTATTTCATGTTAGTGAAGTGGAGTTTTGGATCCCAAATGACATTTATTCCCTGTTAGACTTTCCCAATTAGATTTGGCCCAGTCAAGATTCTTTGGATCCTGATTCTGCTCTCCAGTAAATTAGCTATCCTTCCTAGTTTCATGTCATCTGCAAATTTGATAAGCATGCTACTGATGCATTTGTGAAAGACACTGATCAAAATATTAAATAGCGTGGGGGCACATACAGACTCCTGGACATTCTACTGAGAGACCTTCCAAGTTGACATGAAGCCATTAATCATATGATGGTTCATAATCCATTTTGTTGTACTTTTATTTATCCCAGATTTCTTCATCTAGTCTATGAGAATAATATAAGATACCATCAAAGGCTCTAATAATACCTAGGTAAATAATATAGCATTCCTCTGATCTACCAGGCTATAATCCTGTGCAAAAAGCAAATGAGGCTCGTCTGGCACAATCCGTTCTTCATAAAATCAGTTTGGTTCTTTGTCATCATCTCTTCCTTTTCTAAGTGTTCCCTAACTATTCTTTAAGCAATGAATTTGAGAAATTTTAATTTGTTGAACTTTTTCTTTGCTGAAGTCAAGGTTGTAGAACTATAGTTTTCAGACCCCATCCTCTTCTCTTTTTTGAAAAGCAGGACATTCTTATGGTCCTGCTCTTGTCTTTTGCAGTCTTCCAGAAATCATTGATCAGGCACTAGAAGTCACAACTGCTAGTCCTTATGATGCTCTAGGATTTAGTTCATCTGTGTCTAATGACCTGAACTCATTGTGTCCAATTAGGTATTATTTTGCTCTCTGTACTTATTTTGGGTTTCAATTTATACTAGCCATTTTTATTTTATCCTTTGCAGAGCAAAGGTCGTTATCCTTGGCAGTAGAAAGAGGAGTAAAGTAAGAGCTGAATTATTCTGCTTTCTCTCCATTGTCAACATCCCATCTCCTTTGAAGAATAAATCTATTTCTCTTTTCTTCAGTATAACATAGAAGACCCTTTTTGTTGTCCTTAGCATCCCTTTTGGTGAGCATTAGCACTCCTGACACTTTTCTTACAGAATCAAGATCCTCTTCTTTATTCATCCTTCAAGATATAAGGGCATCCTTCATTGCTCTTGCATCTTCCTTGCATTTAGTGCACATGCACACATTCACACACACACGTGTCATTGAATGAATTCTCTATATATCCACATTGACTTCTTTAGAAAACTTATTTTCCCTCTTGAGCAGTATTATTTCTTTTTGTAACTTACACTTGAACACTTGAAAATATTCCATCCTTCCTGGCTTCTTTTCAAGACCACTCAAATGCCTCCTTCATCATTGCCCTTGGTTGTTGATCCTTCCCTAAGGTTATTTCCCTTCTACTCTGTCTCTATCCTGTATGTACCTATTTATTTACATATTACCTTCCCCAAAAGCACCTTGAAGGCAACGCCCATTTTTGTGGTTTTTGCCTTTCTTTGTGTTTCCAATTTTTAGCACATTACCTGACAACATAGGGGTGTTGTCTTTTCTCTAAAGCCTTTGAATTCTACTCATCAAACTTCTAAGGTGCATGTTCAAATTATACTCAATTCACCTTCTCTTTTCTACTACAAATTTAAAACAGAAGTCACTTTCCCCCATGTTTCCTATCATTTCTCCTTTAACAATAACTTCTTCCTTGTTGATAAGAATCATATCTAAAATAGCACTCCCTCGTTATTATTCTCCAGGTTTCGAAGGATGCAGTTGTTCAGTTCAGCTAAACATTTATTTAGCACCTGCTGTGTGTAAGACACTGTGTTGGATGTTCTGGATTCAAAGACAAAGATAAAAGAATAATCCCTGCCCTTAAAGCATTTCTGTCTGCTGGGGGGATATACGTTCATCTTCATCTTTTTCAGTCACGTCCAACTCTTTGTGACCCCAGTTGGGATTTTCTTGGCAGAGATACTGGAGTTGTTTGCCATGTCCTTCTCCAGCTCATTTTATAGATGAGGAAGATGAGGGAAATAGAGTCTACTGTGTTTGAGGCTGGGTTAGGACTCATGAAGATGAGTCTTCTTGGTTCCAAGCCAAGTACTCTAACTACTATGCAACCCAACTGCCTGATATATGTATAGAAGTAATATGAAGTATGTCAAAGTAATTTTTAAAAAAATTATTTATTGTTAAGTTTCAACATTCATTTTCACAAGATTTTGAGTTCCAAATTTTCTCCCCATGTCTTCCCTCCCCCACCCCAAGATGGTGTGCATTCTCATTACCCCTTCCCCCAGTCTGCCCTCCCTTCTATCATACCCCACCTCTCTTATCCCCTTCCCCCTTATTTTCTTGTAGGGAAAGATAGATTTCTCTATGCCATTGCTTGTAGATCTTGCTTTCAAGTTGCATGTAAAAACCATTTTTAACATTTGTTTTTAAAACTCGGAGTTACAAACTCTCTCTCTTCTTCCCTCCCCACCCACCCTCATTGAGAAGGCAAGCAATTCAATATAGGTTATACATGTGTAGCAAAACACTTCCATAATAGTCATATTGTGAAAGACTAACTGTATTTTGCTTCACCCTATCCCACCCCCACCAGCTTTGGCTCACTGAAAATGCACCCCAGGACCACCACCCAAGACCATGATCCGGATCCAGGCCACTCAACACAAGAGTACTTGGCCTCTGAAGGATCACTTGGCCCCCCTGCAGTCTGCAGGCCATGAGCTCTGAAGCAGCCACGTGGAGGTGGCTGCAGGGCCGCCCCTTCTACTGCTTCCTTGCCCTGGAGGCAGTTCAGTCACACTGCTTTTCTCTCCCAGATTTAGCTGAGTTCCACTGACCTTTCACTTAGTCCTTGTTTTTTATGGCTTGATAATTCTGGAAACTGCCACAGCTGCCGCTGATCCACTCCCCTGAAGGCTCCGGCTGTGGCTCATCCTGGCTGCCCCAGGGCCAAGCCACAATTTCAGGCTGGGCTGGTTTTGGGCTCCCAGCGTGCTGAGATGAGCCCTTCCTGCCAAGCTGCCTTCAGCGGGAAATGTGTTTTTCTGTTGTGAGTTTTAGAACCCTAACATTTGTTGAGAGTCATATTTTATGGGTATTTGAGGTGGCTATGTGGGAGCTGTGGAACTTTGTTGTATCTTTGCCGCCATCTTGGCTCTGCCCTCAAGTTAGTCTATTTTTTAAGGGGTTATTTTCTTCAGTATTTTTTGGGGTCTCCTTCAGCAAGCTGTTGACTCGTTTTTCATGATTTTTTTGCATCAGTCTCATTTCTCTTCCCAATTTTTCCTCTGTTTCTCTTACTTGATTTTCAGAATCCTTTTTGAGCTTTTTCATGGCCTGCAACCAGTTCATATTTTTCTGGAAGTTTTTGCTGAAGGAGCTTCAACTTTGTTGTCTTCTTTTGGTTCTATGTTTTGATCTTCTTTGTCACCAAAGTAAGATTCGGTAGTCTGAGTTTTTTTATTTTTATTTTTTTATGCTGTTTGCTCATCTTCCTGGCCAAATATTGGACTTTCTAGCTCTTTATCAGGATAGGACTGTGCTTCCAGTGAGGATTGGGGTGGTGTAGGTATACTGCCCCAGGCTTCAGGGCTTTTGTATCATCCACTCAATCTCCCACCTAGTATGGGCTCAAAGCTCGAGAAGCTGCTGTTGCTGCCACTACCTCTTCCACCCTGGGGCTGGGGCCTAACTCCAGCCAAACCAAGCTCCTCTTTCCCCCAGGTCCCACAGTTTTCCCACTGACCTTCTATGCTGCCTTTGGTGTTTGTAGGTTAAGAAGCCTGGAAACTGCTGCAGCTGCACTGATTCAGTTCCATGAAGCCTGCTCCAGCCCTGTGTGTGTAGCCCACACCAAACTGTGCTATACTTCCAGCCCAGTATGATAGATCCTTCCTGTCAGCCTTCTAGCATGTCTTGAGCTGGAGATTTGCTTCACTCTGTCATTTTGTGAGTCCTGTAGCTCTAGAATTTTTTAGAGTCATTTCTTATAGGTATTTGGAGCAGTTTGGGGGAGATCTAAAGCAAGTCCCTGCTTTTATTGCACCATCTTGGCTCTGCCCCTACAAAGTAATTTCAAGAAGAGAGAGGTAACAATTGTAAGTCCTAGACAAGGCTTAGAGCAGGGGGCTTCTGAGCTGTACTTTGGAGGATTCTATAGATTATATGAGATAGAAGAGAACAAAGAGGTTCAAGATATAAGTGATAGAATTTTGTGCATTTGCAGGGAGCAGCCGGCAGGCTAGTCTGAGAGAATAGAAGATGCCCAAGAAGAAGGATATTATGGAATAAGAATAAAAATGGAGGTGACTGCCAGATTGTAGAGAGCTTCAAGTAGACTAAGAAGTTTTCATTTTACCTTTGGAGGCAATAGGGAACCACTGAAGGCATTTTTTAAAGTAAGAGAGTTAAATCTGTCTTTTAGGACTCTTATCAATTTGGTAGAAAAAGGATGAGCGAAATAAGAGTTTGGACAGTTTTGCCTCCTCTCTATTATCAATTTGTGGTGTGTGTGTGTGTGTGTGTGTGTGTGTGTGCATGTGTGTTTGTGTCTATATTTGGGTGAAGTGATCAGGAGGTAGACCTTGAGTTGAAATTTGAAGGGAGGTAGGGGTTCCCAGGGGCAGAGAGAAGGGAAAACATGAGGGACAGCTTGTACAGAAGTCTGAATATGGGAGATATGAAAGAACAGTAAAGAACCCATTCCTGTTTGGATGGAGCAAAGAAACTGTGAAGGGGGCCTAATGTGTAATCTTGAAATGCTAAAACAGAGTCAGATAGTGAAGGACCTTAGATAGCAAACAGAAACATTTGTATTTCAACCCAATGGCAGCAGAGCCAGCCCCTGGAGCGTAGAAGAGGTTCATGATGAGACGTGTGCTTCAGGCATATGACTTTGGCAGCGATGGAGAAGATAAAATGGAGAGAGAAAAGAACTGAGGCAAAAAGGCCCAATAGGAGGCCAATGCAGTAGTTCATCCAAAACATGTGATGTGGGCCTGGATTAGGGTAACTCAGAGAAGGTGATGGGCTTGGGAAATATTGAAGAGGGGGTGAAATTGACAAGATTTGACAACTGGTAGGGATATAATCTATATAAATTATGAAAACTATATTTGGATAGGGAGGCAAAAGTGAATAAAGAATGACTTGTAGATTGTGATCCTGAGATGCAGGAAGAATGGTCATGTCCTTGACAGAAATTAGGGTAGTTAGGAAGAAGTATAGTTTCAAGGTGAAATATATTCATTCTTTTTTGAGATATTGTGTTTATAAACCAGTGGGACACCTAATACAGCTGTCTACTAGTCAGTGAGAACTCAGGAAAGAGATAAGCGTTGGATACGCAGATCTGGGAGTCATCCTCCTAGAGAAGATAGTCCTGTCAATGGGAGCTGATGACAGAATCCAAAGAAAGGACCTAGATATGACCCTTGGTATATGCCCTTGAATAGGAGGTGGAATCTGGATGATGAAGATGCAAAGAAGACTGAGAGGGATCATTCTGATAGGAAGAGAATCATAGGAGCTTAGATCTAGATCTGGGTGAAAGTTCAGAGTCCATTTATTCCAAATCTCTCATTTTACAAATGGAAAAAAAAACAGCCTTAGGGAGGTTGTCCTGCCCAAGATTACAGGTAATAATTGTAAGAGGGAGGATTTGAATCCAGGTCCTCTGACTTCAGAGTCACTCTTCTTTCCAACTGTATATCCGTGCCTCCCTTAACAGAGCCTTGTTGTAAAAACTCAGGGAGGGGAGAGTATCCAGAGTTAGGAAGTGATTAACGGTATCAGACTACATAAAAGTATATAGAAGTGTGAGGACTGATTAAGCAATAAAGAGATCATCAGTGACCTTGATGAGAACAGTTTTCCTTTAGTGGTAGAGAGAAGCCAGATTGCAAGGATTGAGAAGTGAGTGGGAAGTAAGAAAGTGGAGGCAATCCTTGTGTATTTGCTGGAATTTTAGAAGTTTAGCCATGGAAAAGAGACAGTATCTTAAATATTAACTTGAGGGGATTGTTGGGTTCGGTAAAGCTTTTGAGTATGTCCATAGCTGGGCATGTTTGGAAGGCAGAAGGAGCCCCAAAGAGAAATTAATATGATGGAGAAAAGGCAAGTTACTGAATGAGCAGAAAAGTTGTCCCTGGAAAAAGAAGGGCCCCCTCTTTTTCTGACTCTTCTTCTGAGGAAATGAGAAGATGGGGAATAATGTTAAGATTATTTGAAACATAGAATTGGGAAGGAGAAAGAATTTAGGAGTGATGGCAAGGTCCTATGCTCAGAGGGACAAGGAGAAGTGGTAGTTAGGTGGCTTCAGAAAAGGTTTGGAGCAGCCTCTCTGGGAATTTCAGGAGAGTCAGCCTGGGGAGAGAAGAAGGTTTGGGATGCAGCCGTAAGGGACCAGTTGATATTAAACACTGTCAGTTTGTAATTGACCCAGTCTATATGATTGTGTGACTTTCTCTATCTCTGTTAAATAGCTTGTGAGCAAGGGTGGTGAAGGTTGATAGTGGTAGCAATCCAGGATTGGAGTCCAGAAAGGAATGAACAGCAATAAAACAAGGGAGAAACTGATTCCAAAATTAAGAATGATTGAGAACAGAGTTGAAGGCATTTTTGTGGCTTCTCTCCCCTCTTCAACTCAAATCAAGGAGGGGGAGATGAGGAAGAGAGAAGAGTGAGGCCAGAGCAGGAGAGATAACCATGTCACCCCCCTACTCAGTAAACTTCAATGGCCCCAGCCACCTCCAGGGTCATACAACATCCTCTCTTTGGTGTTCAAAGCCCTTCATAACAGCTCTCTGCTACTCTTTCCAGTCTTCTTAAAACTTGCTCCTTGTCACATACTCTTCTGTCCAGTGATGCTGGCCTCTGGCAGTCCCTCATGCCTGGGGTGTTTCCCTCCTTATGTTGCTTGACCTTCTGCCTTCCTACAAGTATCTACTAAACTCTCATCTTATAAAGGAAACCTTTCCCAACCCCTTTTAATTCCAGTGCCTTCCTCTCTTAATTATTTCTCATTAATCCCGTATATAGCTTGTTGGTACATATCTGCTTGCTTGTTGCCTTCCCTGTTAGACTGTAAGCTCCTTGAGGGCAGACACTGTCTTTCACCTCTTTTTTTTATCCCCAGTGCTTAAGCATAATGCCTGGCATGTAGTTGGTGTTTAATAAATGTTTATTGACAGACTTCGAGCAAGAGGAGAGAGTTCACATTATTGATAGGTTATGAACGGAGAATGGGTTTAGGAGGGGTGGTACACGGATAAAGCTGGAAGAAGGAAGTTATTGCCAGTGAGAGGAATTTCAGTGTTATAGACTATGAAGATAGATCGTTGGTAGGTGATGAAAAGATGAGGATTATGACCACCCCTTTGCATGACTGAACTCGAGTGAAGATGCAGGTAGGTGATGGGAGTTAATGAAGCTGATAGCCTAGAGAATGGGGACATTTGAGGGAAAATCAACATGGAAGTAAAAACGTATAATATACTTTTCATATTATATAGAATATACATATTATATGCAGCCTCAAATTTGAAGCCAGAATTTGGGGTGGTGAGGAAGACTGTGAACCAGTTACTGAGTAAATTCTCGGAGAATGTAGGTAGAGGCATCATCCATAAAATCCATAGAATAAGGAGACTAGATTAGATATCCTCCAGTACCTCTTCCAGTTCTGAATATGTGATCTGTAGCCTGTATGATCTATAATAGTAGAAAACAGCTGCCATGTTCTGGGTAGAATAATCAGTCCAGATGGAATGAACCTCAAAAGGAGACAGGTTCCTGAATTAAGTTAGTAGTAAGAATGCCTGCAAGTGATGGCAAAGAAGCAAGAAGGCTGTTTGGTCTCCATTCTGGCCTAGTCCATCATGGGCCATGATGGAAAGGCTATCTAGTGCTGACGAATGTGGCCAGAAATTGGATGAATCTGAGATAATCAGTGGAGACCCTGGAATGAGAATTCTTCCTGAGTTGTTTCTTTCACAGGCAAAAAGGATTAAGACTACTAGACACGTCCCAGGGAAAGTTTCTTACTACTCTACGGATTTATGCTGCCAGTGATTGTTGGTGAGCTATTAGGGTGCTAATGGCCCTAGTCATTAGACTTATTTCAAGTGTGAATTATAGAGAGCAAGTGATACACCTCTAGACATGTTCACCTACTTCTTAAATTTATTTAAGTTTTTAAACTAATATTACAACTAGTTAACTTTTGCTTTCTAATTTTAAGGGATAGAGACTAGACCTAGCATTTCATTAGTAGAAGAGAAAGCAAGAAAACACCCTCTCCCAATGCAAGTCAACACCTCAGCTACAGTTTAGGGTCTTAGTTGCCTAGGCAACTGAGAAGGCAACTGAGAAGTTTGGTGAGATGCTCACAGTCACCCAAGTGGTGTGTATCAAAAGCAGCACTTGAACCCAGATCTTCTTGGCTTCAACGTGAGTTCTCTCCTATACCAAGCTGCCTATCTAGTTATAAACAATGACATATTCTACTCGGACTGAATGTTAAAAGAAGCAACCCCTCCCCCCCCATTCATATATTAAGTACCTACTTTTAACCCGATTAACAACTTTTATTAATTGAATTTCTCCAGATATTTGCTTAATTTTTCACCTTCCTCCTTTATTTTAGCTTGCACTCAGCTGCTATTTGTAACCCAAGCCTTAATTACCTCCTTAACACTTCTCTGCTACTCCCTTTGAGTACTAAATGTCCCAACTCCTCTTAATTTCTTCTGACATAAACCATTTCTCTTGCCAGCCTGAGTTTTAAACTTATGCACCTTTTTTTCTCCACATTTCTGTCTCCAAGTGACTTTGAATTGACTATTGAAAAGATACCCACAGTAATGTAACTGTCTGCCACCAAATGTTCGTAATTCACTGAAAGCCCCCTTTTGGGTGAACAATTTCTTCATTTTATCACCTGCTCTTTTAAAGGGACTAGACCTTTCTTCCTTCTAAACTTCCAAACAAAATTATATGGTTCTTAAAAGATGCTAAGTTTCTTCACAGTATCCGAATTTTGATTTAGAAAATAATTCTTGGTACCTAAACAACATAGCGTGTCCCATTTTTTTTCAGGGATTTTTCATATAAATTTTATAGGATCTTTAGATTAGGTCTTGAAACCTTGCATCCTTCCAAAGGTGCATTTTTAATAAACTAGGGTGACATGAAGCATATATTTTAAAATGGGAAAAAATGTTCTGGGTTGTTTTTGACAAGTCTTCTGGCATTTTTTTGTGGAATGCTGATTAAGTTGTCTAGACTAATTATATAAAAAGGTATCCATCAATGGTTTTTAAAAATATTATCTTTAGGTGAAAAATAACTATAGAATTGCTTGTGAAACTTTTTCCTGAACATAATCTTTGTTTTTTGGTTGTACCAAGAGTTCACATCCACATTTTTTAGTCCTTTTTGTTCAGAGGAAAGGCTAAAACCAAAAAATAAAGTTGGAGTCAAAAGAATAGGTCATGTACCCCAGAATATTTTGACTATGTGTACATCCTTAGTGAACTATAGATAAACCATGTAAAAATCATTTCTTACTTATTTTTCTTTTTCTCACCTCGAGTACTGATTGATTTTGAATCTCCTGAATGTCTGCTTTTCTGTTCTTAGTTTTGAAGGCACATTGGCTCTTTCTCCTTTTTGCATGAAAAAAGTGGAAGAAAGTGGATAATGCAGTTATTGCCAATTAGAACCTAAGCAGGTCCAAAATGAGCTTTGTCTAATTCATTATAAATTACAGCTTTAGAATTTAGAAAATAGTGTCATAAATCTTGATGTCATTTCCCACTAATCATATTCAGGCAAGGGATTTCTGCTCTCCCCTGAGAGGGTGCCCATCTCAAGCAGCTGTGTCATGGGCAGAGAGGGGAAAGTAGGGGGTGGGGTTTGGGGATGTGAATTAATAACTGTTATTGGAAATTTATTTTAACTCTATTTTTCCATATTTTCTATATTACTATTAGGAGAAGTGAAAAAAATTAAGAATACTTTCATATACAATAATATTTATCACAGTAGCAATTAGTCACCAGGACAAGCTTGCTTAGAATAAAATTAAAGTATTTTTTATCTATTTCCAAACCAGAACTATGCCCAAATTGGTGCACTGAGGGTTCAGAATACTGGTTGCCTTGCCAATTATAGAACAAGTATCTGGGCATAGTGCATTCAATCTGGGGAGGTATGAAGCATGACTGTGTGAATTTAAATGGGGCCAAGCATTGTCTGTATTCTCGGTCTGTCTTCATTTTCCTTCTTGAGGTAAAAGACTGATTTCCACAGAATCCATGAAGTAAACATGTTACCTGTATTGCTTCACTCTCTGCTTTTGGCACACTGAGATGGCAGAGGTGCTAAGGGAGAGGAAAAGGAAGGTTGTTTACCATGGTTTATTTTATTTATAACTATTCTCCTGCATTAAGCTCTTCATGCTCTGATCCTGAACCTGTGGGACTCCAGTTTATATATTTGTACTGTGTGTCTCCCCATAGAATCTAGACACTTAGCTTGTGTTTATGGGAGACAAGTAACCTTCCCAGAATTTCAGACTGCAAGTTGGAGGACAAGCGGCTGTATGCCTGAGTAGAGAGTCTGTCTGTGACTTTACCCACAGGTGAGAGAGAACACCAGAGGGAATGTCTTGACTTAACCTGGAAACTAGCCTAGAGTGAGGGATATATCATGACAGTTTTAAAAAATTTTATTTATACTTTATGGAATAAAACAAGCATTTCCACAACGTGGTACAATAAAAAAGATGATTGCACATGAAACTGCAAATCTACTATGCATAACTTGCTATTCCTTTCAAATATACAATATACAACAAAATTATCATGTAAATTTCTTTTTTTCCTTCCCTCTCTCCCAAGAGATGGCTACCATTAGGCACAAATAGGTGTATATTTATGTAAAATTATTCCATACATACTTTTATTTATCAGTTCTTTCTGTGGATGCAGACAGTTTTACATATATTGTCCCCATAACCAGAAAAGATATATATAACAAACCTCATTCACAATTTGGGTTTCTCTCCAGAGGACATTTTCTAGTTGATTCTGTAATCCTTATGGATTTACATTTTAGGATAGGATAGACAATTTTATCATTTTTCTTCCTTCTCCCCTCTTAACTTCTCCCAGGGGAGTGTTCATATACCACCAACTTTGTTTTAGGGACCCCCAGCAAAAATATGGAAAAACTATGGAAAAAAGTGTGTGTGTGTGTGTGTGTGTGTGTGTGTGTGTGTGAGCAAGCATGGAGGTCAGGCCCCTGAGTGATTCTTATGCTACTGTTCTGTGTGTATATTAAATTCATGAATAAATTTTTGGAGTAGGACATGAAGAGAGTGTTTTCCCATCTGTTAATTGGAGAGTGTGTATTTTTCTAGGGCATCAGGGAGAATCCAGTAGAATACATTCTAATAATTTTCCATATTGGCACAGGTGGTCAGTCTTCCTTTTAGACATAACTCATTATTAGTGACAGCCTCTTAAAGCAGATTGCAATAAGGCAAATCCCTCTCTGCTTATACTCTGGATCCTGAGACTTCGCCTTTGTTTGTACAGGGGTAAGAGGAAGGTGAATGAGCAAATATAGGTGATGAGCAGTTAAGTATAGGTCTTTATTACTTTTGTGGTTTGAAGTGACACAATTTTGCCCTTCATTGATACAGTTCAGGAGATAGTGTCTTATTTGTTTGTGTTTTGAGAACTATTACATGACCCAACAATTTAACATCCTGCCTTTAATCAGATAATGAGTGTCTTTTAACTTAACCAGCCTAGCTCTTGTATGTAAGGGCCATTGTGGGATGGCAGAGAAAACAATGGGTTTGGAGAAGAACTGAATTCAAATACCAGCTCTTCTACTTATCACCTGTGTAAACTTGGGAAACTCTCTGGGCCACCATAAAGAAGAGAGGATCTCTAAGGCCATCTTACATTCTAAATTATATGAACACATGAATCTTTTGATAGAAAGATGATTTATTATTTTTGACTTTATTGCTTTGATTGCATAAATCCAAGAAAGTGTTATCAAATTTTTAAGGGCCCAAATCACTACATAATGATTGAAATGATAGGCTTCTAAGTGAAAATTTCAGAGACAGTCTCTCTTTTTTAAAATTTAATTCAAAAATATCCATTGAAGAGAGACCTTTCTTTTCATGTGTCTCATGGAAGAGAACTTTCCTTTCATGGACATGATACAAATAAATTAGAATTTTTAAAAATAGTGTGAAAAAACTTGATGTCATTTCCAAGTTTTTAAAAAAAAGATACTTATGATACACATGTATTAATTTGAAATACAATGTTTACATGTTACAAATACGAGTTAGAATTATAGCACAAATATTAGTTCTTACCAGTAGTATATTGGCCATTTGAGTGTGATGAGTTTTTTGTATATACTAGATAAATGCTAGAAAAAAAAAGCTGACGTAAGTATGTGAATCTTAACACAAGGCCAATGTTAAGATTTGCTATCTTGCGAAATATCAGAACTAACAAAATGCCACAGACTAATGGGCAGTGCTTTGAAAATACTACACTCGAGAAATGTTAAGAGTAGGCATTCATACAGGAAGCTCTTTCTTCCATCTTTAACCCTTATATTGATGGACTGATGAATAAAACCATTGTGGTCTCTGACAAATCAGAATGGACGTTTCTTAATTTTAGGATTACAAAACGTATTGATCCCCATGACATCTGTGAAACCCAAGTCTTTGGTTCTCTCCAGCTAAAAAATTTTTTTTAAAATGGGCCATGCCTTCTTTCTAATGGATCTTCTTGCTCCATGATTTTGTGGTTTATTATTCAGAGACAATTACTTGAAGTTTTGCAAAGAAATCATTGGCCGTTGTAGCCATCTTAGAGCTAGGGAGACCTGGGTTTAAAGGTCGTCTCTGACATGTAAAAGGCAAGTCATATTGTTCATTGAATACAATGTCCATTGGGCATCTTTGTAATTCTGTAAATTGAAGGAAAATGTTCATGGTCATTTTTAAAGGAGGTTTTCTTACCACAAGTTTGGCAGTTAGGCGGCATAGTGGAATAGAACATTCACTTGGCTTGGAATCAGTAAAACGTAAGTTCTTATAAACTGTGTGACCTTGGGCAAGTCATTTAAGCTCTATTTGCCTCAGTTTCCTCAACTGAAAGTCATGAATAATAACAGCACCTGTCTCTTAGAGTTGTTGGGAAAATCAAATGAGATATTTGTAAAGTACTTAGTACAGTTTGTGGCATGTAGGAGGTTCTATATAAATGCCTATCTCTCCCCCTCTCCTCCTGGTGTTGTCATGGCCTACAGTTTCATGAATTTGGACTTTACCAATTTGCTGTGGCAAATCAGGTGAAAACTGTCCTGAGGTGTGTATTCATAATTTGTATGAGCAAAAGACCTTGTTTGGGAGGTGAATAATTTAAATAAAACTTCAGAAGGGACTGAATGTTTGTCCTCTTAAGAGAGCAAGGTAGCACTCACTATTGAGGTATCCATTATATATGCATTATGTAAAAGTAATGTAAAAAGAGACTAGAATTAGCTTAAGCAGAAACTTGGATCTTGATTAGAAAACTTAATTCAAACCCAGTTGGAATTTCCAAAATGGAACAAGTTGAACTCATTTGCTGAATGTTCAACCTAGATTTTTAGCATAAAATAGTTAAGCTACATTTTTTTCTTTTAAAATAATTTAGAAACCACTTCACATCTGAAGCAAACAATAAATATTCCAAAATTATTGAACCAGAAGAAAACTGGATATTGGAATGTTCATCTGCTGAACCTGAAACTTTGATAGACTAATTACAAATACATTGCATCTTTTCATTGACAGGATCCAGTCCTGAGCAGTTTGATGTTGTTCAGCTGTGTCTGGCTCTTTGTGACCCCATTTGTGGTTTTCTTTACAAAGATACTGGATTGTTTGCCATTTCCTTCTCCAGATAATTTTAAAGATGAGGAAACTGAGGCAAACAGGGTTAAGTGACTTGCCCAGGATCACACAGCTATTAAGTGTCTAAGGTCAGATTTGAACTCAGAAAGATGAGTCTTCTTGCCAGACCTGGCCACTCTATCCCCCTAACTGCTCCAGTGGTCCTGAGCAATATTTTCAGTCTATTTTAGGTTGTTTGGGGGGGGGGGCTTGAAATTAGTAATTCTGCATTTCTTTAACTATATTCTATCATTCAGACTTTTCACTAATTCAGATGGGCCTTCCCTGAGTATGAATTAGTGAGACTGGGGCTGTAATTACATTGCATTGTCTTTATTCAGATGAAGTAAAAGGTTCAGCTATTCCCCTGTGGAAACAGCCAATAACAAAATCACCTTCCTTGTTATTATGAGTCAGAATTGGTTCTCCAGGGTAGATACTACTAATGAGCATACATCAGCTGTATACCAGGAAGAATAATTGTTCTTTACAAAAAATAATTACAGATTTGGAGAATGATGACTAATTTCAGATACTCTTTATTTGCTCTCTTTTTTTCTTTAAGTTGAATCAGAGGAAGCCAAATGAATGTTTGCCAAGTGTTAAATTGTGTGATAAATTATTTTAAATTTTAATGAACTTTCTTTTTACTGTGTTCATGAATTTTTTTAACAAATATTCGAGTGTTTAAGTGTCTAACATTGTGCTTAGTGTGGGGGAAAATGCTTGCAAACCTTGTTGATAAGACAGTCTTTCATCTGGAAATCGGGCAAGTTAACATCTACATAGTCCTCATTCTCCTGCTTAATAAAATGGGGAAGGTGTGCTAGCTAATTTCTAAGGTCCTTCCGGGTTAAAACCTATAATTTCACTAGGATAACTGAACTTCATAACTTAGAGTAGGTGACTTTGTGCATGGAATAAAAAAAAAAGGTTTGAATAAAAGTATATGTACCAAAGTGGAATATTTGTTGCTGGATGCCAAGAAAGTCACTTTAGCTTCTGTCTTTTGTATCTGTAAATATAAAAGACTTGAAAATTTTAAGCAAAATTTTAAAGACTGATTCCATGGAACTCCTAGAACCCAAGAGTTGAAAGGGACTGCAGAAGTTATTTAATCTAATCCCTAA
Organism: Pseudocheirus occidentalis; assembly: GCA_028646575.1. Taxonomy (NCBI): domain Eukaryota; kingdom Metazoa; phylum Chordata; class Mammalia; order Diprotodontia; family Pseudocheiridae; genus Pseudocheirus; species Pseudocheirus occidentalis. The sequence continues at coordinate 105,501,266 of CM053596.1, forward strand.
TTGAAGCATGAATTCCCTGTACAACATTTGGGATTAGTGGTCATCCAAATTCTGTTTGTTACACAAAATATTTCTAATATTGATCCAAGAATCCCAAATAATCAATAGCTGTCCTAACAAGTCCTTTGGGCTTTTCAAATAAGCATCATACTTCTTTTTTTAACTGATGAAGAAAAGTTTCAGAAGAAAAACAAATAGTGCTATAGACTATCACTTGCTTTTATTCTTTTCTTGAAAAAAACAGTAGTTCTAAAGAACAAGTTATATTTTTATACATTTCAATTTTCCCTACTTACATAGGATACTTACACCAGAATATGATTATAGCCCCTAGGAAGGAATTGTAAAAATATGTTTGGGATTATCTTTAAAGTAAAAGTTAGTACACTTCTCTACTACCTGAAATGATTATATAAAACAAAACTGTTTTGTCTAAAATATAAATATGGTGCAATCGCTTTGAAAGATAGAGAGTTCTTTGCTGAGGGCCAAGCTATTAGATGGAAATAACATTCTCTCCAAGCAGATGGCTCTGGCTCCATATTGTCCTGCATGGGACCAGTGGGACTTGTTTGTAGGCAGAGCCTTAGTTTAATGGCAAGAGAGCCAGCTTGTAAAGTTATTCCCCATAGGGCATGTTCACTTCTGCCTGGAGTCACCTCTGACATGAACAAAACAGACATGTCATTTCTTCATTTTTTTAAGATAAATGTCTATTGGTGTTAAAGTAATTGCATTGAATGGTGATGGAAAACGTGACGTTTAAAATACTTTAATGAACTACCAAACAATATAGTATAAAATATGTCATGTTAGGGTGAATTTACACACACACATGCACAGACACACATGTGTTTGTGTATACACATATATACATATGTGTGTGTGTATGTATATATGTATATATATATATGCTTTATAAAGTATTTTGTGGAACAAGCAATAGAGATGAATAACTAGTTTGAATAGATAAGAAGCATCTCAGATACTGAGAAATATCCTACCTGCTGTTCCCTAGTTTTGTGATTTCTTAAGGCAATCAATTTCAGCTATTACTGAGCTAATAAATCTAGGCCACTAATGAAGATGAGTATATAGTTAGACAATTGCATTGTTAAATTATGTGTCCCCAAATATGAGAATGCAGTCAAGGATTTTTCTATTTGTATATGGAAGAAAATCTTCCTTTTAGGTGGAAAATTTTGACTTAGCAGCTCAATGTTAACAGGACTGTGCCAGTCCCTTGACAGGTTATAGTTCTGAAGAAAGCTAGAATGGGGAAGTTGGTCATGTGCCAAGTTCTAAAGATTTTATTGATTGGCTTTCTATGGCTCTTTTCCCTAGAGAAGCTCAAGGTACAGTCCAGAAAAAGCTCAAGCCTACTTCCAGCCCATGGGTTGGAACTGGGATTCCTTTTTAACATAAGAGAGTAATTCCTAAAAAGTTTGTGCAGGGAGAGAGTTTATGCTATATCTTTTCCCTTATGGTTCTATATAATGAGATAAACACATTGTTCAATCCTCAGCATATGGTCTATTAAAAAATCTATCCTGGAGTGGGATAATATAATGATACCATTATAATAATGGTAATAGCCAAATAAAACACAAAGGTCCTGTGTATGAGAGCATCCTCCCCCAAGCAGGTTAAGAACTGCCCTTGAGGGGCGGCTAGGTGGTGCAGTGAATAAAGCACCGGCCCTGGAGGCAGGAGGACCTGAGTTCAAATCCGGCCTCAGACACTTAACACAAAAACTAGCAGTGCGACCTTGGGCAAGTCACTTAACCCCAACTGCCCTCCAAAAAAAGAGAAAAAAAAGAATTAAAGAAAAAAGAACTGCTCTTGAGTTAGTGGACAAGTCTTAGGAGTTACTTGAAGCACAAAGATTTGGTGACTTGCCCAGGTTTACAGACTCAGTGTCCCAAGGGTTTGGGTAAGGTGGGACCCCTCTTCTACCTAGTCCTCTGCTAAGAGCCCCTGTTTATATAGCACTATGTACTTAACAATCCAAAGGAGGCAGCTAGGTGGCTCAGTTGGATAGTCCTGGGCCTGGAGTCAGTGAGACCTGAGTTCAAATCCAGTCTCAGACATTGACTAGCTGTGTAACTTTCGGCAAGTCACTTAATTTCCCGTCTTAATCTGAGGGAGAAGGAAATGGCAAAACCGCTCCAGTGTATTTGCCAAGAAAACCTCATGAATAGTATGGTCCATGAGGTCACAAAGATTCAGCCATGACTGAGCAACATCCTTTACTGAGTACTTTTTTGGCAACAGTCATTTGAAGTACGTAATGCACATATTATCAATCCTGTCTTACAACTGAGCAAGCTGAGTCTCAGAGAAGTCCACTGACTTGTCCACAAGCACACGACTACTAAATTCCAGAGCCAGGATTCAAGCCCAGGCTTTCCTTCTCCAGGTCCAAGGTTCTTTCCACAGTTCTGGAAGTGCATTCAACATCCTACTGCTCCTGGTCTAATTATCAAATCAGCTTCTTGAGTTGCTTAGGAACAAACTTTAATTTGTGATCCTGCAGATAGATTTCTAACTAATATTTGTTCGCAAGAAGAGGTTGAGGGGGTGTATCGGGGCAGGATTGTTGTTTCTCCCCCCCACCCACCCGTATAGCTCTAGCAGGTGTGTGCCTCACAGAACCAGATTAGGAGGTTTGGATCATTCCTTTAACACTAAACACAATAGAGAAGAACTAATCATTAAGAAATTGGAGATGAAACAGAGAAAGATTTAGGAGGGTCCTGAAAGAGAAAAAAACTCTTCCAAATTCAGAATTGTTTGGTTTATATGGGTCTAGGGCAGGGGCAGGGAATCGGCTTCCTTGAGGCCACTTGTGGCCTTCTAGAGGGCCACACTTGAGGTTCCCCACTCCTGGAGGTGGTTCATCAGAATTCGATTCCACTTACTCCCTGCTTTCTCTCTTTGGCTGTGGACACCTGGTTAAGGTATGTCCAGGAGAGGGGTGCATTTCCACTGGACAGCTTTATCAAAGCAAAGGACTTAGAATCGTGGTTTTAGAGCTGGAGGGGACTTTGGAATTTGGCTAATACAGGCTCCTCATTTTAGAGTTGAGAAAACCAAGGCCCAGAGAGAGAAGTGACTTTGTTAAAAGTCATTCAGATATTTAACTAATTTGTTTCCCAATGCGGAAATAATGTAGTTATACCAATAAGTGTATAGTTCTGAGCATCCCTCTATAACCTGAAATGATTCCCTGGTCCATAGGTGGGAAAAGCTTAGCTATTTGTGGTCTATGTAAGAAAACTTATGAGATCTTTATGTGAAGGGGATGAGGAGGAGGAATACTGGAGAAGAATTCTTCACTTCTCTCTCAGAAAAGTGAGATTTTTCTAAGCATAGCAGCTTCCACATTTTGTAGTAAGAAAGAATGAAGGAGATTAAAGGGCAATTTTACAATTAGAAATGAATAAGAATTAATATTAGATTTCAGTTAAATACTGACACAATCATTTTTGTACCATATTTAATAAACTGGTTGAATAAGACTATTACCCTCAGTAATATTTTCAAAATTAGTATCTGTTTTGTATTCTCTGTACCCTTACCCTACCACCGAGGCCTTATCAGATATTAGTGCAATATTTTAAAAATCAGAATAAATTAAAAAATAACTCCTATTTTTGTGCTTTAACAGAAACAATGTTTTATACTCCCCTGGTATCACTGCAGAATTATCTAACACAGTGAGTAATTCCCAGAGCTATGATGACTTCATCAGCAAATTTGAGGAACAAACAACACCATTCTTGATTTGTTTTTTAAAAATACATGGTTATTATAACTGTATGCTAATGCTAAACACAATATCAGCCATGCATAGTTTGGAGTTCAGACCTTGCATGCTTAGAGAAGAACCAGGCTCCCTGTCTAGTTTTCTGAGTAAGATAATACCTCAGTACTTAAAGAACGCTGGCGACATGCATATGAGAAACAGCTGATCTAAGGGTTGGAAGGAATGTGCAAAGAGCACATAAGTGACATTCCCCCTATCCTGTGCCCCCTACCCGCCCAACCCCCTGCCTTTGTCTCTGATAACATACTATGTGTTGTACTGTCCACATGCTGTTAGAAAGACTTCTGAAGTATGAGAATTGACCACTTCCCTGTCCCTAGCACTAAGAAATGTAAGCAGTGTCAATGGATTTCTCCAATTTGCCAGAATCTTTAAGAAGACATCTAGCTCTACACATTTAACCTGGAAACCTAATAACTGGAATGTATCTAAAAGTTTTGAAGAGAATCTGTGTGTTTGTGTGTGTGTGCACACGTGAGTTTGTATGAGAGAGAGAGGGACAGAGACAGAGACAGAGACAGAGAGACAGAAAGAGAAGAGAGAGACAGAGAGACAGAAAGAGAGAGAGAGAGAAAGAGAGAGAGAGAGAGAGAGAGAGAGAAAGAGAGAGAGAGAGAGAGACAGAGAGAAAAGAGAGAGTTAGGGCTTGCCTTGAGTTTGTTTGATTTTTAAGGCAACATTTAAAAAAAACATTTGTGGTAAGACCATTTGGCTTAAAAAATGGATCCACTCAAATAATGGTATATTTTTTATTGTAGTTTTTCTTGAAGAGGATATATTTGTTACCTTGTAGATGGGATTAAAATAACATTTGGGACCAAAATGTAACTTTTTAGTTGTAATCATGGTAATTTCATAGTCTTGGATTCTGTCCATATTGGTGACCATATCAGAGATTTTAAGTGAGTCTACTCAATCCCCCCAGGCAATTTATCTATTTAATAGATAAGTGAAATTGGAGAACTCCTTTCCACTATATTATAATAAAGATCTCCCAGTTTTAGGCATGTCGTGCTAGGTATGACTACCCAAAATTATCAGACCATCCACAGCCTCACCAGTATGGAATTTTATCAAGTGCTACTGACTGACGGTGGGGTACTTGATCAGTTGACCCAATCTTTTAAAAATAATGGCTATTTCTTTGTGTGCATGTGTGCAATCATATGTTTTATCTGAAAGAACACAGTTAGGGTAGAGTCATAAGTTATTAAACATGTCGTTTTTGTTTTATTCAAGCAGTATTTTTGGTGGGCATAATTCCCTGTACAAAATTGAATCTGTTAGGTGGAATTTTCTTTTGTCGGTTATTTTTGTCTTCGCCACACCTCTCCTTTCTTTGATGTGGGGAATAGCCATTGAGGGAACCTCCTCAAAACCAATGTAGCTCTGCCCCTGCTTCACAGTGTAAAGTCTCAGAGTTACCTGGGGCATGGAGAAGTTAAGTGACTTTCCCAGGAATACTCATCTAGTAGGCATAATAGACATATTGACCCTCTCAAGTATGAAGCTGACTGTATTCCAGGCTTCCTCTCTTGGAGACTGGTCTCTTGCGAACACACAAAGGGAAACCCCCCTACCTCCCACATATTTGCGTAGAAGTAGAAGATTTTACTTTCTTTACCCATATAGGAGCAGCAAGGAAGATTTTCTCATTTCCATAGAAAAAATGGATGAGATTAAGGGTGGGGGAGGGGAGAAGCACTCACTAACTTTAACTATGCCAGAATGGCATTTGTTCATCCCTAGGAAGTATTGTGGTCCACATTGATACCGTGGTATTGACAACATTGCTCAGTGCTTATTTGAATAATCTGATAAATTGTTAGTACCTCTCATGCCCATTGTTATCTGTCATTTGGCTGATACCAAAGTGTGGAGCTAATCCAGATCATTAAAATTAAAATTAAGTCCCAGCAGACCAAATCTGTGGCAGACACTCAAAGAACCCTGTAGAGCGCTGGCTCCATTATCTAGAGGGTCTTTTGTTGCACCTGTGGAGGCAGCTGGAGAGAATGATTGATTATGTCCATAATGGGATACATACAAAGACACCAACAAGATCGTATTATCATTTATGCTCCCCTACCCTTTCTAAGAAGTTACTGTTTCTACCTTCCTCATACAAGTTTTTTATAATAAGCTTCTGCTTCTAAAATAAGGATAGTATTTATTTCTTACATTATTTAAAGCTCATAATGCTGAATGCATACCACACTTTGATCAAGTTGTCTGGAAATTCTAATTGGATTTTTTATAGTTTTGATTTCTTTGTTGTATTTTGTAAAATGGATGCTATGTATGGGCAACAATTCTGCTAGCAGTCTTGGTGAGTTTTAACTTAAAATCAGAACATTTATGAAGTCTCTGATTTGGTGCTCGATACTGGAGGTACAAAAAGACACAGTTTCTGACCTCTCTCACTAGACTGGAGAATAAGACATGTATCCTTAATGCATGGAAGATTGTCTGCAATGAAATGGAGAGATTCAGATGTATTATTGTGAGAAACCTGAGGAAGGAGAACTCATTTGAGCGGGGAGAATCAGGAAAGGCTTGATGAAGAAAATAGCAGTGGTATTGAAGGGATTTCAGTAGGCCAACATGGGGAATAGCCAAGGCATGGAACCAGTAAGACAGTAGGGTAAGAGATGAGAACAAGGAATGTAAGTGTTGTAGTCTGACTGGCGTACTTTAAGGGAAATAATTTATGATCAGGCTGAAAAGTAGGTTTGAAGCCAGGTTGTAGGGGTCTAAGAGTATTGGAGTAAGGATACTTTAAATATTTAATAGATAAGAAGGAAGAACTTACTTGAAGTGCTAAAACTGTTAGAAAGTTGGGAATATAGACCAGAAGGCTGACAAGGGACAGAAACAAGGATGAAAATAGGGTACCATAAATCAATTGCCAGGATTTCAAAGAATAAAAGTTTAATAAGGGACAAGAGTAAAGAAATGGTCTGGAAGGGGATGGGGCAGCCCAGGAGTCTACCACACTTTCTTTTTGGCACTATGAGTCAAGGAGTGGGAGAAGGTTGCTTTACTGGACTGATACATTCTTCAGAGGAAAGCTAGATTATAGTTAAATGCTGAAAAGTTTGAAAGAGCATTGGAGAAAAGTTTGAGGAGGTAGAGAAATTTGAAAATCAAATGAAGATTCATTCTTACAGGTCTAAGAACTTGTCACTCTTTTTGAAAAATTAATGAATGATAATGTAATTTTATTAATTAATTAACTTTTATTAATATAATGTAATAGTCATTTAACCACACCATTCCAGAACCTATGTACAATCTAGAAAAATGACATTATTTTCCTGCAAGCTAGCAAAACTAGGGTAAAAGAGTCTATTGCATAGTGGTATTTTCTTTAATCACAAAGATTTCTTGTAATATTGTCTTACATGGAATTATAATTTGGTTTACACAACTACATAAGATAACTTAGGGTTGCTGTAGTCAGAAAATAACATTAGCAGGATATCTAGAATAAGTTTATCAGAGTTCATTTGCTTTTAACAGAGAGAAAAGCCTCTAGAAGAGATCTGTACAATCTTCTGTCACAACTGAGCCCCAACAAGACAGCATGGCATAGTGAGAAAAGCCCTGGAACTGGAATCACAGGGTCTAATTTCACACTCTCACTCTGATACCTATTAATTATTGCAAACCATAGGAGAGGTATTATACCTCTGAACCTCAGTTTTCTCATCTGAAAATAGGGGTATTTCTGTTGTCACTAGTTACTTTGCAACATTATTGTGAAGAAAGTGCTTTTTAAAAACTTAACAGTCCTATATGAGATTTTCCCCCTTCTCATACAGTGAAACTTTGTTATCTTATTTTTTTTAAGTAAGTTAATTTAAAATAACCTTAGATCAGGTCATTTAAAATAATCTTTTCTTGGTTTATTCCAGTTGTGAATTGAATCCTTCCTGGTCTCAGTGGTACACATTTACCTCTTTATATTGAAGTGTCAATTTAACTCTGTCTCTTACTTGTACTAAGCACCTTGGTTTCTGATGCTATGAGTATTGTTTCTCTGTCACGTTGTTTGCTTGTCTGGATTGCTGTTCTACCTCCATAGTCATTTTTCTGTTTTATGGCCTAGCTGTTGTTTTCCAGCTTGGGTTACTTTCCATAGGTATTTTGATCCTTTGTAATTAGAATTAACTTCAAGAAAATCCTTTTCAGACTTTTCTGTGCTTCTGATCATGGGGAAAATTTATTTTTTCATATATACAATATGTTAATTAAAGCTTTGAAAATTTGTTTTATGCAAAATGCTACTGATGGTGTTATTGTTATTTCCCAATTACCATAACTCCCAGTTAACTCATGTAGTTGTGTAAAGCAAATCGTAATTTTGCATAGTATAATATTTTGAGATTGCTTTATGATTAAAAAAAAACACACCAGCCTGCTAGAGTCTTGCTTTGCTTGGCTAGCCTTCGGGATAATAGTGTCATTTTCTAGGTTGTACTTCACTTCTGGAATAGTATAGGTAAAGAATGAAGCTGATTCAGCAGCTACCACAATGATAGTTTCTATGGCTATAGAGATGAGATGGGCTGACTGATAATGGGTTGAAACAGAACCAGCTCATTATTGAGATGCAGAGAGTGATTTTTTTAAAAGTACAGTATAACGGGGATTTGTTAGAGTTTATGAAGTCATTTAAATAAAATCTAAGCTCTGATGTTATTAGTCCAGTGACCTGAAACTTGAGCATGAAATGTGTGAATGAGCTTGGAATGTGTTAGCGATTGATTAAAGTGGACAATCTAGTATTTATTTCCTTCCCTCCTTCCTTTCTTCTTTTCTTCCTTCCTTTCTCTACCATTCTTTCCTTTTTAAAATTTCCTTTACTGTAATTCTTTTTAATGCAGAAATATTTTTATTTGGCAGTTAACACAATTCTCTAGCCAACAGGTGGATGGAAAGAAAGGCACGTAGATCTTTTTATGGATTTATAGAGAAGTAAAGAGAGAAGTAGTTGTGACTTCACTACCAGAACAAAGCAATCCCCCTATCTTTGTTCCCTCCCCTTTGGGGGGGGGGGAAGAAGGGTATAGGAGAGGGACAGAGAGAACCTTCAATGCCCTTCAGAGTCTTTTGCATATCCAAAGATGGACCTAACCCCATCCTGTGATGTTTCTGTGTGTGTGTCTCCCGGAGTTATTTGCTGAATCAACTTAGTTGATGGTTTTATTTAAGACTGTTAATTAGCATTTAATGATTCTATTTCTGATCTGGGGATAAGCTGGATCTGAAAATAGATTGCTGGGAGTGGATTTTCTCCTTTCTAATACTAGCTTATACACATTCCAAGGTATACAGGGAAAATTCAGGTATATTACATATGACTGTTTTTAAAGTTTTGTTTCTTTTGTTTTATATCATCTGCATTTCCTCTCTCCTTCAAAAAAAAGTCATCCACTTATAACAAAAAAGGAAAAAGGAAGAAAAAAAAGTTCTGTAAAACTTAGTAACACTTTGAAAGTCTGACAAAAATCTGCATTCATACTGTTCAACATCTGCCAAGAAGGCAGTGATGGGAGATGAGAGAGGGAGCAGGAAGAAGGTGGGATGCTGCCTTTCCATGGTTTTTCTCTGGAGCCAAGCTTGGTCATTATACTTTCATTTCATAGCATCCAGTTTCAGTTATTTTATTGTTGTTGTACTTATTATCATCTTTGTGTATATTGCTTTACATTCATATTTTATATTTGTTAAAACGAGGACTACAGTGAACTTTGAAACAAGTGTATTGAGCCATTTTTTCCCCACTAAGGAAAAAGAAAGCTACAGGAAGATGTTTAGGGGAAAATTAGTTTTGTTTTATTCTGAAAGAAAAGCAAGATTTTGAATTTAGCTGAAACCGGACATTAAAACCTCGCTTCCCTTTTTGCCGTCTGACATTTCTGGTGCAACTGAAATGGGATGATGTAGCCAGAGAAAAACGGAAATAATTAAATGCCCAAAGCATGACTTTTATAGCAGTTCATTCAGCTGCCTACCCACAAAACACTTCCCAAGTAAGTTAGAGCCAAGAATTCACTTGGCTGGAGCTGTTCGTTTTTCATTCATTTCAGTGACCAGAATCTCCAGGAGAAAACACCCTTAACAAAGGAAACCTATTCAAAGCTCTTAGGGAACATGAAGAATGTTCTTTTATTAATACCTATTCAGAGTCACCTGTGTTTTATAAGAATCTGCCAATTGCTTTTCAGTACATAGATTAAAGGTAATGATGAGAATTAGGAGCTGTAATTATGTAATTTATTGATTAAATATAGTGATATGACAAAGAACTGGAAAAGTGTTCAATATTCACTTATGTATCTTTTTTTGTTTGTTTTGTTTTGAAGGAGTCCACTAGAGAAAATGAAAAATTAGTCAAATATGAAATGAGGTTTTGGAGTATTATTTCGTTCTGTAGAAACGCAACTTGAGACCTCAGTGTTAATTATGACTATGGGCTTGGATTGTAGAAAACCTTCAAGGTACAGTTGTACCGTGAGCTCTAGGTATGTAACCTTGGAAAGTCACTTCAACTTTGTCCCAGTTATCTTATCTGGAAAACTGGGAATAGATACCTCACTACCCATGAGAATGGCAGCGTAGCATCTTGGATGGGGCTTTGGACCTAGAGTTAGAAAAAACCTGGGTTCAAATCCAGTCCTCATATGCTTCCTGGCTATATAATTCTGGACAAGGCACTTAACTCTCTGGGTCTCAGGTTTCTCATTTATAAAACGAGACATGAGCTCAAAGGCCTCTCAAGTCCCTTTAACTTCTAAATCTATGATCCTATATCCACAATGTTCCTATTTTATAGGGTTGTTGTAAGGATCAAATAAAATCACAGAAGAAGGGACATCTCGTCCTACCCAGACATGAACAAGAATACGTTAACAACTCAATTCAGCTTTTCCCCTGAGACCTCCAATAAGTGGGAAACTTGTGCTTTTTTAAAGTAGCCTCTTCCGCTTTGGAGAGTTCTGATAGAGCATTTTTCCTTACAGTTAACCTAAATTAGTGTCTTTGCAACTTCTAGTCAGGGTAGCTAGGCTGGTGAAGTGCTGGTCCTGGAGTCAGGAAGACTCATCTTCCTGAGTTCAAATGTGACCTCAGACACTTGCTAGCTCTGTGACCCTGAGCAAGTCACTTAACCCTGTTCACCTCAGTTTCTTCTTATATAAAATGAGCTGGAGAAGGAACTTGCAAACCACTCCAGTATCTTTGCCTAGAAAACCCCAAATGGGGTCATGAAGCATCAGACGCAATGACAACAAACTTCTTTTCTTGCTTCTAGGTCTGCCCTCTGAGTTCAGCCAAAAACAGGTCTAATCTATTTTCCAAATGGAAGCCCTTCACATATTACAGGATAGCAATCATGTGCAGTGGAATTCAATAAACATTTATTAAATGCTGTTTTGTGCCAGGCACTGTGCTGAGTGCTAGGGATTCAGTTAATAAAAAGAAATATCACCTCTGCCTTTCAAAGAGCTTACACTCTAAAGGGGAAGGCAACACACAAAAGGAGGCAGGAAAGTAGGGCAGAGATGGGGGGGCAGAGATGCGGGATACTGAGGGAGGGGAGAAGGAATAACACCAGGCATAGCTTGTTCCTTGGAATTGAAACCAGGTGGGGAAGCAGATACAGAGTGGAGTGAGGGGAGTCCAGTTTCTGCCCCCTAGGAAATCTGAAGAGACTTCACTTTCAGAGAAAGGGAAAAAAAAAAGAGCAAGCATTTATTAAGCACCTATGGTGTACTAACCTGGGTATGGAATATGGAAGAAAGGAGAGAAACAGGAGAACAAGCATTTATTAAGCACCTACTGTGTACCAGGCACTGTGCCAAGCACTTTACAAGCAACAGGTCATAGGTTAGAACAGTTTGGCTGGACTGTAGATTATGTGAAGAGGACTAATGTGTAATAAAGCTAGAAAAAATAGTCTGGGTTAGATTGTTAAGAGCTAAATGCCCAATAGGAACTTTTGTATTTTATCCTAAATCTGCTTGGTCTCTTCAAGGAGCAGGGGAGGGACATCAGGAGAGCAGCACTTTAGGAACAGGACTTGGGCAGCTACATAGAGGCCAGAGGGGAGGGGGGAAACACTGAGTGAAGCAGGGGACCAGTGAAGGGGCTATTGCAGTAATCCAGGGGAGAGTTAAGGAGGGCATGAAGTCAAGGAAAGTCTATGTGTGTGGAAGGGACAGAGGACAGAGATGTGATGGAGGTAGAATTGACATCTGCCATCTGGCAGTGGTTGGGATACGTGAGTCAGGGAGAGTGAGAAGCCGAGTGACTAGAAGTAGAGTGGTACCCTTTACAAATAATGATGACAGCAAAAATAATGAAAACTAATATTTACGTAGCTCTTTAAGGATTGCAAAATACTCTCCCGTGTTACCTTACTTGGTCTTCAGAACAGCTCTGTGAGGTAGATGATGGAGACTAAGGCTGAGAAATTTCAAGTGACTTACCTAGGGTCATGCAGCTAGTAAGAGTCTGATGCAGAATTTGAAACCAGGGCCCGCTGACTTCAAGTTGGGAAGATGGTTGGGCTTGGAAACGTGTTTTGGACATGTTGAGTTTGATATGAAAAAGGAGAATATAGGAAAACCTTCATGAATGCTTGGAGGTAGGAAAGTGAGGACTGAGATTGAGGACCAGTAATAGTTCAGTCCTGGTGGAAAATTGAGTAGCAAAGGACAATAGAATGAAATAAGGCTGGAAAGCTTCTAAGCACAAGGAGTGATCTGTTTAGGCCTGTGCGCTAACTAGATTATGTTTGCAGTTGTGTAAAAGATGAATTGGAGAGGGAGGAATAATAATGATATTACTCATTCTTTCTTTTATTTGGATTTATGAAGTATAGGATATTTATGATAAATACTGAGAATGGTTGAAACCTTTTTTTTTAACTTGGTCTGTCTCAGAAGTGGTAGTGGTATTCAGAGAAATTACTTTTTCATTACCATTATGAATTTAACCTCTGAATTGCTTGGCTTTGTACTTAAGCTCTATCTAAGAATTTGCCTCTTCCATCTGGTTCTATTTATTCCATTAATTTATGTCCCTTTCAACTAATGCAACATTCATTTTTTGGTCTGAGAATGTTCCTAGCTCACTCTCTTGACCCTGTGATAATGTGTTTTTGCCCCTCTTTCCCCCCAGTAGATGGCTCTGGAGGAGAAAGTGAGGCTGGTGACCTTGCACAGCCCTCCCTCCTTCAAGTCAAAGTCAACTGCAAGTCATTTCATCATTTCCCTGATGCCATGGCCCTCTTCAAAAACCAAGGACAAACACAACAACCTTAACTCCTCAAGGGAAGAGACTCTCTCTTCTAATTTATTTATTTATTTATTGTTATTTTCCCACTAGACTGAGTATAGGGTTTTGCATATAATAGATCCTTTAAAAATGCTTATTAACTAAGCATTTAACTTAAGGAGGGGAACCAGTGTAAGAGCAGAGAGCTTTTTATTATTTAAGTGACAGTTTGTTGGCTACCACCTAATTTAATTTCCTTTCATTTCCTTTTGGCCAATATTTCTGATGAGCTCCATACTTTGCAGCTCTATTCTAGAAGGAAGGGCTTCTTCAGTTCATTTTTATTCAGAGTTCATAAACTAGTAATTAGTGACCATATGGGAAGAATGATTCTGGTGTGGGGATCACAAAGCACAAAGACAAACCTTGTTTCATTACTGTTTCATCTTCACTCATCCAAGGAACTTGGCTAAAATTTGTTACTTTGTGATGCTTGACGTGCACTGAGGAGCCATTCAGTATGTTGAAAAATTAATTTTAAGGGCACAAACATGAAATTTAAAAGTATATCCTCTTCCTACCTCAAGAATCTTTATAGGCTTGTCCTAATTGGTTCCCAGTGGAGGAAACTAGTCTATTAAACAATGCATAAAATGTTTAGTTAATAAGGTATGTGGAAGTCACTGGAAGCTGAGTGCCCATCAATTCAAAATTGTATATGTATATATACACCTATATAGGTGCATACACACATACACATACACACATATATGTACATGTGTATTATGTATATATATACACACACACTTCTATATATAATATATAGATGCTTTGTATATACTAATATGCACACATGCTCCTGTATATATAATATATACTCACATGCTTCTCATATACACTCATATATGTATGCTATCCCTTTATATATATATATATATATATATATATACACACATTTTTACATATATAGTCATACACACATACTTCTAAAAATCAATACCTATTAAACTGTCCATTAAATTTTAGATTATCAATGGTCAACAAGAGAAGCTTCTTTAAACAGGTATCTTTTTTTTAATGTGACAAATTTTGCTGTAGGTGAAACGATGATTTGTCTCTAATAAGATCCATAAAAAAAGAAACCGGATTTTAGCTTCCAGGATCAATGCCAGTGACAAAAGATCATTGTAAATCTTTCTGGATAGCAGAATGGGCTTGGCACAATAGGGTGATCTCAACCAACTTCATTTTCGTTGTCATCTAAAGATCAGCAGTGAGTTCTCTTATGAACTATTCTCTGGTGAATACTGTTAAAGTGAGACAGGCAGTTCTTTAGAATGGATTTCTAAGAAAAGAAGTGACCTGAATTTTCTAGCCAGAAGGAAAGCCTGTTTTGAGAAGAATTGCTGGAGTTTCTATAACCAGATCATTTCAGTTTATATGAAATAGTAATCAGTTAAGTAAAAGAACTGGATTTGCAGCTGGAAAGATCAGAATTCAAACCCTGACTCATACATGTATTAGCTAGCTGATGCAGTAAGTTAACCCCTCTTGGTCACAGTTTTCTCATCTGAACCTGAGACTAATATCATCTATTTCACAGAGCTGTTATGAGAATCAAATGAGATTTTTTCTTTTATTTTTGGAGGGGGAAGTCAGGGCAATTGGAGTTAAATGACTTGCCTAAAGTCACACAGCTTAAGTGTTAAGTATTTGATGTTAGAGTTTAATTCAGGTCCTCCTGACTCCAGGGCCACTGTTCTATTCACTGTGCCACCTAGCTGCCTCGAAATGAGATTTTAAAAATACGTATGTGTAAGTATGTATTTAAACTTCATGTCTACATTCCCAATTTTGACACTGGTATAACTTATTGAAAACATAGCAACATCTATCAGGAACAACATGGATATAAAGTACAGTGCCTAGTACATAGGAAAGTACTTAATACTTTTTAAAAAATCTGTTTAAATTACCTAGCACCAGAAACTTATTGAAATAATAGTGTCAGAGGACAATTATAATACCCAGATGATAGGATTTCCATACTATATTTAAAGGAAGATGTGAAATAATCATGTGTAACTCTCTGGCACAGACAGACCAAATCTCTGGTATAATGACACACTACAGAATAGATTTTTAAATGTGCGTTTTTATTTCCATTGTAATTGCAGTGAAATGACATAAGGACCAGGTCTATAAAGGCAAAGTGAAATGTTCTTCGGGTAAATCCAATTAGTGTATATCATCAGTTAGGACAATTAAGGCTGAGGTATCACCTTTCTTACAGTGACAAGATTTCTTTCCCCCCTGCCCCCATGAAAAAAATTATTGACACGATTTCCCTCGAACTGCCACACTGTTTTGTCACAATTAAATGTTAGACTATAGACTAATGACTTTGTCTGCTATCATTATCATTTTTGCTTCATTTTATTTGGATATTTGGTTTACATGAAGTAATATTTGTATTTTTCCACAAACAGGATACAGTCAAGTGTCTTTAGTTCTAAATTATTTTTCAAATTATTTTTATGATGTCTTCTTTAATAATCTTGAGATTTTAGCCTAGTGATGTTAATTCTAATTGACCATATAAGGAATTGAGTTGAAAATAAACTCATCTAAAACTATTCCCATTGCCATTATAGTTTATGCTCTTTGATTTAATGTAAACTTAAGAGATGAGTGTTTTTTAGTTTAATATTGAAAAATTCATGTAATAGACATTGAGGGCTTGGGGGGTAATTACTATCAAATGGCATCATTTAAAGTACTTGTGTTTCTCATCACCCTAATTACTGGAAATTGTTTGATCACTAATAACTTTGAGGAAAGTGATGAGCTAAAAGTAAGGCAGCCGTATAACTTAAATTATTCTTGTAGGTTATATCAGAAAACCTTTAAATCTTAGGGAGAAAGCATAGGGATAGACTCTCGGAGGCTGAGATTTTAGACCTGTTTTCATCCGCTCTCTCACTTTGTAGTCTCAGGAAAGTCAAGTGCTGGTCTCTGATTTGGTTCTCCTATCAGAAAAGCGAGGAGAACCATACGTGTTGTGGAGCATTGATTTGAAGATTCGTTAATTGAGCAAGTATCTATTGAGAAGACTTGTGTGCAGGATGTCAGGGTACTTTCCCCTCACACAGGCACCTTTTCCTTGCTTCCTGTTACTCGAGGTAATGGACACCACTCCCACTCATCCCACCTAGCCAAGTCATGTCCAGATCTGGTCATTTCTACCTTCATAATATCTTTCATAGCCATTATCCCCTGTCTGCTCACACAGGCATCACCAGATGTAGGCCCTCATCCCTTCACCTGTAGACAATTGCAGTAGCCTACTGGCGGGTCTACCTGCCTCAAGTGTCTTCCCACTTCAGCTTACCCTATGATTTTCCTAAACTATAATTCTCACTATGTCACTGTCCTATTCAATAAATTCTGTTACCTCCTGGATTAAGTATAAAACCCCCTGGCATTTAAAGCTCTCCATAATTTGGCTCCTTTCCAGTCTCCTTATACTACATTTCCCTGTGTCTACTCTGTGATCTAGCTATAATAGCTTACTTACTATTCCCCAAACATGAGACTCCATCCCCATTTCTCCGTCTTTGCGGTGCTGGTCCCCCATACCTGGAATATTCTCCCTCCTCAGCTTCCTCATTGCCTTGGCTTTCTTTGAGACCCAGCTCCAATCTCATCTTCTGCTGGAGGCCGTTCCTGGACCCCTTCTCCTCTGAGATCACCATTTACTTTCTTCTTCATCCTATTGTCATTCCCATTAAAATATGAACTCCTTGAGGGCAGGAATCATTTTCACTCATATCCCCAGCTTTTAACACTGTGTCTGGCCCATAGTGAATTCTTAATATGTTCTTGAGAAGGGACAGAGGGGAAGGAATAAGCACTTATTATATGCCAGGCGCTCCTGTGCTAAGTAGGTCCTTTGCAAATGCCATCTCAGCTGATCTTCACAACAACCTTGGGAGGATATTAGCTATTATCATTCACATTTTATTTTTTTACAGTTGTGGAAATGGAGAAAGGCAGAGGTTGAGTGACATGCCCAGGTAGGTAGTAAGATTGGATTTAAACTCAGGGCTTCCTGACTCTGGCCCCAGTACCCTAATATGAAGATTAAGATGGCACAACCCTTGCCTTTCAATTAAGCAAACATATATCAAAATATTTTCTTGTATAAGACATATACAAGATAAATTTGGAGGCTGAGAGAACATTATCAACTGTGTGAGATGGAGTTAGGGAGGTCTTCATGATGTAAGTATTCTTTCCCAAATGTAGCCTCTTGCAGAATGAAGGCTCCTCTCTTTCATTCTGATCTCTTAAAGACAAATAGCATTATATGCATGACTGTGTATGAATAACCTATAAAATCGCTTGTGATCTAAATGAGGAGTAAGGGGAAGGAGGGAGAGAGGCAATTTGGAATTCAAATTTTTTTTAAATGTTGAAAAATTTTTTACATATAATTTGAAAAAAATTAACATGTTAAATCAGTTCAGATGTGTCCAACTCTGCATAACTTTGGGGTTTTCTTGGCAAAGACACTGGAGTGGTTTGCCATTTCCTTCTCCAACTCATTTTACAGATGAGGAAACTGAGGCAAAAAGGGTTAAGTGACTTGCCCAGGGTCACATAGCTAGTAAGTATGTGAGGTCAGATTTGAACTCAGAAAGATGAGTCTTCTTGACTCCAGGCTTGGCACTCTATCTACTGTACCACCTAGCTGCCCATAATAACTTTTAGGGAGGAGTAATAGTAACAATAATAACTTGCCCTAATACAGTGCTTTAAGGTTTGACAAGTCCTTTGAATGTATTATTTCATTTGACCCTTACAACAACCCTGGGACATAGGCAGGGGCATACCAGAACCAACCTATACTAGCTTGCTAAGGCCAATTGTTAATATTTACATTTTACACATGTATATTCCTAAAGATTCACATTTTAAAAACTGACAAATACTACAAATCAAGACTTGTTTTGATTTAAGACTTGTCTAGATTTAAGGAAGTGATGGAAAAAATGTTAAAAATGCACATTAAACTTAATGTGTTTTATATACTATCCTTCTACCCACGCCCCCAAAACTAGTTGCTTACTAGCATACCCCAGGAGACAGATACTATCCACATTTTATATATGAAGAAACGTAGGTTGAGTGACTTGTCCAGAGTTACATAGCTGGTAAATGTCTGAGGTGGGATTTGAATTCAAGTCTTTCTAATTCTAGGGCCAGTGTTCTGTTAACTATATCATCTAGCTATCCCAAGTACTAAAGCATATGAGTTGTAGTTCACTGATTTTTTTCTAAGAATAACAGTGAAGTTTTCTTTTTTTCCCTCTCTTTTGATCGCCTACATTACAAACAGTAGCTTCTGACTGCTAGACTGAGTAAAAGAGAGAAGTGAGTTAAGTTAATTTTCTCCTGCATGGAGGGCTTTGTGTGTATATAGGGGAAAATGGAGCAGATGTGTTTTTTTTTAACTTCACTGTGTACTTAACAGATCTTCTTCTGTAGGAGAGATGAAATGTCTTATCAAGTGAAATGGTTTGATCCAAAATTAAAGCAGTTACCTATATGCTCTGTTCCTATATAACTTTCCACAGCCAGGCTCTTAACTCCTATAATTAAGCACAAGCATAATAACACATTTGATTGCACTGCTTTTACATTGACTTTTGAGATAATTTCTAGGATTGGCACCCACAATAATTTAGATGTGGATGGTGATTGGATGTGAGAATTTTAGCTCAGCACTCTCCTTAAAATCCAGACACGTACTGCTTATAGTCTCACAAATTAGAACCGGTATTGGTAACTGTCAGATGAACTGAAATCAAGCAAAATCCATTCCATGGGGAGGTTGAGGTCTACTAGCAGACTTTCTTAGATAAAACCAGGCAAGTGGCTATGTTTTATTGTTTCCTCAATTATAACTTTGTATTAGAGATTGCAAAGGGACAGTCAGGAGGATGCAGACTCTTTCATGCTTCCCAAATTGTGGTCCTTGGTACCCTGCTGTGTCCCATGGCATGTGGAATAGGAGTTGATGAGAAATTGTCAGTGCTGATGCTACATTGTCCATAAAATATTTCTTTGACGTTTGGGCTTTTCATTTCTTGAAAGCAGGATAACTTTGGGGCCTCAATTATTCTCATCTCCCTAGAATCATTTTCTCCAGACATCTGACTGGAAATATTTTGTAGCTGGGGCCATCAAAGATCCTGATATGTATGTTGGTCAGAAGTACCATAGTAGTAGAGAACCCTGGGTACCCATATATCTCCCAAGAAGTATGAGACCCACACCCTCCTTTTGAGGCCCCCTTCTGCTCTCTTCCCCCAGTTTATATTGTCACTTTTCCAAGTTGAGGCATAGAAACTTCCTAAGCTGATTTTTCATGTATATCTGAGCTTGATAGTCTTTGTGTCAAGATAGGACAAGTTCCAAGACTATGTCCACGTGCCAAGGTTGGAGACAAGGATCCTTTAGATAGAAGTTGTGAACCAGAACCATCCATTGATAAATGGCTGTTTCTGTTTCTGGATTTTCTTGTCAATTTAGACACATAGCATTACTGTTGACATTCCTCCCACCCTAATTCCAGGAGGCTAGATCATTAACATTAAGTCTGACACAATATGGGAGCTTCTTATTGACGTATACATAGAAATAACTTGTGGTGCGCAGCCATTTTTTGGTAGGAATATGGGTTTAATTTCTTCTACTTGGTTTGTTCTTTTTCTTGTTTTTTCCAACTCTCTTTTTACCCACAGTTGTTTGGGTAAAGATTACAAGATGAGCAGTTACATGTTATATCAGTGTACTTCAGGCCCCAAAGTGTTCTGTGACCAGATGAGTTTGGGAAATACTTTCCTAGCTTTTCTTGATTTCTGTCCCTTTGCTCTTGCCCTCTCTCCCCTGCTCCCCAGCCCTCTGGCTCCAGACTCTGGCCTGCCACAGTCCCCTACCTCTTCCCATGGAAATTTCACAGCTCATGGTCCTTCTGATGGCAGCGCCCACAGCTACCCTATGGCCTCACTCTATGGGGGCAATCTGCACCCTTATGTGACCAAGGCAATACTCTACGAGACGTTCGGTCCTGTCTTTTCCTCTAAAAATTCATATCTTTGGTTCTGAAGTGGTGATTTTTCCTTCTATAGGAAAATATGTTTTTTCCGCCTTCTCTCTGCATAAACAACACAGGTTGGCCCATAGACATACAGGAATTCATAGGAATACAAAGAAGTGAAACCTTTGAACCAAAGGTAAAGAGTTCTGTTACCAGACATCTCATCAACCAGCCAATAGCTATCAAGAGGAAGAGATTATTTTGAGGACTCTACCAGTGGATTTTAACAGGAGCTAAGAAGCAGCACCTGGTGAAGGTTGGGACTTAAATCTGGTTCTGGGTACAAAGGATGAGGTTAAGCCAGAGCATATGTGCATAGAGCAGCATCGAGGCAAAAATTATTTAATGATGACAGCCACAGTTTGCTTCATTCAGTGTTATTACCTGTGCCAGAGTGTTACCTTCTGCACTGCAGAGAGCATCTCTCCTTTGGCCATCTGCACCATGAGCCATAAGCCATATTCCTTCCTGCATGCAGCAGTAGCAGCAGACAAACAAGCTACATAGCTATTGATCTGTTCTTCCTACAAGAACTATCATTAAGGGCCATTTTAGTTATTCTTACGTATGTATCAGGAAAGAATGTGTCCCCAAAGGCACCTCTGAGAGAGTGAAGCCCATATTGAGTATTGGACCTTCAATGGGTATTCACAGTAGACTGAACTGCTTACTATGCTCAGGTGACCTATAAACCACATTTTCTACTGTTTAAATAAAACAGTCTCCTTGATGCATTTTGTCGACTCCTGTTTTCAGTGATGAACAGTTCTCTTCTCTCCTCCGCAGGATGCACTCCCTCTCCTTTCTGCTTTCTAATAAAGTAGGGTAATGGCTTTGTGTTTGTAGAGTTCCTTAAAAGGCAGAGAGTGTCCTGGATACTGCTGTCTTCTAAATTTGGGGTTTCACCATTCTAGAAGAATAAGCACACCATCTCATTTGATTTTCTGTACTTCATAAATAAGCATTTACTGAACACCTTCTGTAAGTTACTAATATGGGATATAGAGTAGGTAGCAATAGTGAGCATTTATAAGGGTTTTAAGGTTCATAGTGCGCATCACAAATATTATTTTATTTTCACACC
>CM053596.1:105523128-105539578 GCA_028646575.1 Pseudocheirus occidentalis
GGTTCTCTACCTGTGGGTCGTGACCCCTTTGGGGGTTGAAGGACCCTTTCACAGAGGTCACAGGGTCACCTAAGACCATCAGAAAACACATATTTCCAATGGTCTTAGGAACTGAGACACTCCTCCTCTACCCATCTCCAGGCAGGTCGGCCCACATGCAGATACGCCCACATACTAGTATTAAAGCATCTAGGCATTAGGAAGGTTAAGAACCACTGGTCTAAGACATATGTTTATGAGGATGAGTTGAAAAGGAAATAAGAATGTTTAGTTTGCAGAGAAGAGAATTTAAAGTATTACATGATACCTGTCATTTACATGTTTGGGCTCTCGTGTGGTCACAGAGAGTCAAGAAACAATGGATAGGCATTGAAGAGCAACTTTAAGTTCAATATAAGGAAAAATTTAAATTGAATCAACAAGTATTTATGAAAAGTCTATTATGTGTAAGGAAAGTTTCATATTAAGTAGAAAGAATGAGAGAACACACATGAAAGTGAAACTATCTTCTGGAGGAGATTAGAGAGGATGGGATCAATGGTGGAAGTAAAAAGAGTTAGTCTTAGCAAGGAGAAGGAAAACTGGATAACTTCTTCAGAGGAGGCAGTGAAGGAGGAGAGAAAGAGGGATGCATGATAAGAGTAGGTTTTGAGATAGAGGTTAGAAGAGGTAGCCTACAGGAGGTGAGATCTTCACAACCACTAAAGTAGATGCCCTACTCACCAACCTAGATCTTCAGCAATGAGAAAGTCTCTTATATATACCCATATACAAAAGAGTGAATAAACCCTTATATACAAAGAGACTGCTGCATATGTACAACATCTGACAAGTAGATGGAAATGAATAAAGTCAGAAGCACTGTGGCAACTTTAACAATTAGACTGGAAGTTATTTGATTTCAGTTTCTTCTTGAACATATGCCAACTGACCAAATTAAACAACATTTTCAACCAGAAATGGTGATTTGTAGTCCATTGGGGCAAAATTCAATTCAATTTCCTCTCTGCCTTGATCTTGCCAACTGATTGGCACTCAGTTCCTACTCATTACCCAGATACTCAGCAAGTTAACTTTTTTAGAAGACATTATAGCTCTTTGGTTTTATTGAGACTTGGTTTTAAGCAACTAGAACTCTTATCTATTCCAGAATAGGGCCTTATACACTAAAATGTTCATAGATTTTTTTGTTCTTCTGTTGTTTCAGTCATGTCTGACCCTTCATGACTCCTCTTGGGGATTTCTTGGCAGAGATACTGGAATGGTGTTCCATTTCCTTCTCCAGCTCATTTTATAGATGAGGAAACTGAGGCAAACAGGGTTAAGTGACTTGCCCAAGGTCACACAGCTGGTAAGTTTCTGAGGCCGGGTCTGAACTCAGGAAGATGACTCTTGGTGATTCTAAGACCAATGACCTATTCTCTGCACTACCTAGCTGCCTTTCACACATTTAGGAAAGCTCATAAATGTTCTTCAATTAAGTCAAATAGTGAAGTAAGCCAAACTTGTTACTAGCACTACTAGTTTTCCCTTTAAGTTCTCTTCTCCGCCATACCTATGGGGGAAGCCCTTAGTCCAAGTCCCAAGAGCAGTCACCAGCTCTCTAAAGCCCTTTGGAAAGTGGAATGATAAACAGATTTCCATTAAAAGATTAGTGATTAAAAATTTCCCATATCATGAGCATTTATCTTTTAAAGAAGTTAGAATAAAAATAAAAGTCATTAGTCAATATAAAGCAAAGAATTGGTAATTGTGGAATTCTAAAAATGTATGGGTGAATGCCTCATTCATTTAAATACATACACATCCATCACCTATTCTTAAATCTGAAGATGACTTCCTTCCAGTAAAGGCACCCTGCTCAGATATTTCAAAGGCAAAATCCAAGTAAACCCTAAGAAAACAAAAGGAAAGATGAAGGGGAAAGTAAAGGGGGGAAGGGGCACAGTGTCCTGGGATAGGTTAGGAGAAAGAAAGCAAGAACAAAAACTTCCAGGCTAATTTGCAATGTCCAGTGAAGGCTTAAGTTCTGAACAAGGATAAACAACTCCATGGATGGACACAAAAGGGTAAGAGTATCAAAGTAGGCCCGAAATAAGGGTATGAGTCCAGAAAAACAAAAGGGCAGGAGGGACATTACCCATGTCTAGATACATAGGAGAGTCAGGGAATCTATCCAAACAGGAGAACCAAAAGGTAGCGAAGCAGTTCAGAAAACTTTATCAGGGACACAATCACAGAAAGACTGGCAATGAAGAAATAGGGAATGCAGTCAGTGGGAAGAACAAAGGACGAGGCAGGAACCCTTTCACTGAGGAAATGGGGTACAAGGCAGGAACATAGTTACTGGGGTAACCAAAGTCAGAGCAAAAGTCAGCCTAATGCTGGGTCAATTGAACTACTACTTCTTTCTCCCCTACCGATGAACAGAATTGATACCTATGTCTAGGGTAATACTAAACCTACAGGTGCTTTAAATGGGCCCAACTAGAAGAAATTGAGATTATAAAGTTAAGGAGAAGTGGAAGCTATATGGTGCAGTGAATAGAGCACCAGCCCTGGAGTCAGGAGGACCTGAGTTTAAATTTGGCCTCAGACACTTAACACAAAAACTAGCCGTGTGACCTTGGGCAAGTCCCTTAACTCCAATTGCCCTCCCTTCCCCCCTCCAAAAGGCAAAAAATGAAAAAAGTAAATAAAGTTAAGGAGGAGAGTTGATCATTACAGTGCCAATTGCAACTTGTATCTAGAAGACTAGGGAATTTAGGATGATCCTAGGCCTCATAATCCTTTTATTTAAAAATTCATGATAAACACTGTCAATTATAATTGAGGTTTCCACCTCAACAGGAGGCATTTAGGTGGTTCAGTAGACAGAGTTCTGGGGCTGGAGTCAGAAAAACATGAATTCTGATCCAGCCTCAGAAACTTACTAGCTGTGTGATCCTGGACAAGAGACTGTTTGCCTTGATCTACTGGAGACAGAAATGGCAAACCTCTCCAGTATCCTTGCCAAGAAAATATCACAGACATCATGGTTCACAGGATCATGAAGAGTGAGATGCAACTGAATGATTGAATGACAAATTTCACCTCAGAGTCCCAAGAGGTGACCTTACTAACTCTTCAGACACCTGGAGACTGTGGAACCATCTACTCAACTTACTTTCTTTGAGCCAGTATGGTGATTACTATACTTTATTTGGTATAAGACCATGAATCCTGTGTCAACCTATAGTCATCCATATCTCCCATAAAAATAAGAGAAAAGATGTAGAGTAGAAATGTAGTTTGAAAGGTGAGTTTTAATATGGTCTTTCCCCCTGTAAAATTTACTTAATTTAGTGTTTTATTTACTTTTCCTCAATAATTTTTTGAGTTGACCTAAGTCTCCTTCTGCTAACTCTGAAATTTTGAATTTATCACATCATGTCACTTTTGTTTTGTTTTATTAAAAAAACAACACTATTTGTTTTGTTTTTAAGAGTCAATTTTCTATAAATCTGTAGCTAAAAAGGCCCAGGTTCCACACAGGTCAAGGGATAGCTGTAGAAAGGCTGTAGCTGCTGTGACAACTTAGAGCAAAAGCGTGTTCATCATACTAGGAAAAGGAGACATTTTTCATTCTAACAACTACAGAACATTTTATATCTGAATTTTAAACAGTCAGCACATTTGTATAGATTAATAATAATTCACTTGATAAATAATAAGCAGACTTCTCTGTCCTTCCCACATTATTTCCTCCAAATGCCATTAGTAGTCATTCTGTGGAAACTCAGCATGGTACATATTTTTTCATAATTCACCTACAGCTCTCTAATTTTATTCATCTTACTCCAGAGCCACACATGACAGAATTTCTATGAACACTGGCTAAGTTGATTGACACATAATATAGCCCAGGCAAAAAAGACAAAAAAATTTTAAGGTTTTTTTTTTTCTTTTTTAAAGACAAAGATTTTCCTTGAGTTGAGTCATTTTTCTCACTTCAAAGAGAACAGCCTATTTCTCTTTCATGCTGGCTCTATTTTAACAGACAAGATAAAATAAAATAAAGGGGTTTATTCAGTCTGAATCTGTCATCAGGGGAAAAGAAGAAATAAATTATCCCTCTCATTTAAATTCATTTGAGATATATTTTTGAATCAAGAGATATAAATAATGCATGATGGCATTTTGGAATCTCAGATTAGAGCTTCAACATACTCTATTACCTGATGCTTTTTTGGTCACAATGAGTATGATCCTGAGGTAAGCAGAGCGAATACAGCTCCCAGGAGGTTGCTTTAGAAGGGGCAAAGTAAGAGGCCCATTGCTTCCCCCAACCGCTCAATGTATATGGGTGGCCCTTCTCATTGCTTGGTGCTTTGACTTTCCTGGAGGTTGTTGCTTCTCCTACTGGCTAGTTTTGTGGTGCCTTCCTTGCCTTGTGGACCACCATAATGGCCTGGATGAAAGTTTTTAATAGCTCATTAATTAATCAATTAAGGAATTAGTCATCAGCGACTTAAAATGACAGCCATCTTTCCAAGTAGAGAAGCATCCTAGTGTCAGATCTGTTCTTTCAAAGGTTTACAAATGGCCAATTTTCCAATATGGCATTTATCTTCATTTTAAGTAAAAGTTAGGTAAACCCTATCATGCAAAGAGTTGTTTCAGGGATGTATTCCTCAGAACATAGACTCTTTGCTTCAAAATTTCATTTTCACACATTACTCCCCTTCCTCCCCCTACTCTTGTTCTGCTGCCAAGATAGGCATTTAATGCCCAGAAATGAGAAGTCAGTAATGTTCAATGCTGTTTGATCTGTTCCATCACCACCCTCCCCAAAGGTTTCTATAAAGAAAGGATCAGCAGTAGAGATGGATAGTCAGGTGTATAGCATGATGAAAAGAGAAAAATGAAGCATTGTTTTAAAAAGGCGTGGCATTGTAGTCAGCAGACAGCTAACCTTCTATATCAAGAAGGCATATTTTGAAGTCCTACTCCTGGCACACACTGGCCAATTACATCTTCTTGGTGTCTCAGGCAATTCTCCAATTTTCCTGGGTCCTTCCTGTGAGCCAAATGTGGGCTATGTAAAGCCCTTTATAAGCTAAGAGTACTTTAAATATATTTTAAAATAAAGTTTTATTGCATTTTAAGCATGTAAAAATTGTTCTTGGGTTGAGGACCTTAGAAAAAGCAAGTAGGGAGAAGAGGGGACATTTGGCCCAGAAACAGTTTGCTGATTCCTTAGATAAGATTATAATAAGCCTATAAAGTGAGGAGGAGCAGGTGCTGATTACACTGATAAAGAGATCTTCCTCAGATGGGTCCTATAGCAATGACAGACCCAATAAAGAAAAATCACAAAAGCAGATTGGAAGCACATTATTTTTCCACAACATCACCCCTCCACCCATCACCTCACATTTTGGTGCTGAGGCAGCTAGATGGTACAGCACATAGAGTGGTTGGGCCTGGTAGGAAGACTGATCTTCCTGAGTTCAAATCTGGCCTCAGATACTTCAAGCCATGTGACCTTAGGTAAGTCACTTAACCCAGTTTACCTCAGTTTCCTCATCTGTAAAATAAGCTGGAAAAGGAAATGGCACATCACTCCAGCATCCTTACCAAGAAAACCCCAAATGGGGTCAACAAAGAGTCAGATGCAACTGAACAACAACATCACTGGCTACCCTCACTTTTTCCTTTCCCTATCTCTCTACCCCTTGGTGAATCGGCACAACTTTACACTGTCTTCTACACTGGAATCCTGTGCCCTCTTCTTCTATCCCTGAACACATCTTGTCAAACTCATCCTTCAATTACTCTCCTCCACTCATTCTAGGATCCTGCTGGACTGACCTATTTGTTGTTTTTGTTTTGTTTGGTTTTGTTTTTACAACTGACACACTACATAATTCCTCCAAATTCCATTAGCAGCCAACCTGTGGAAACAGTCTGCAACATAAGTGTCACAATCTCCAGACTCTGCATCTTTGCACTTGGCCCGCATGCTTAGAATGTTCTCCCTCCTAACTTCCTTGGCTTCCTTCAAGATGAAGCTCAAATTCCACCTTTTGTAGAAAGGAAGCTTTTCCGGGTTCCCCTCCCCCATTTCTCTATCCCTTCCTTCTGAGAACATATTCCATTTCCACAGTACACATCTCATATATACATGGTTATCCATATGTTGTCTCCCCCATTAGAATATAAGCTTCTTGAAGGGAGGGATTGTGTTTTTGCCCTTCTTTGTATCCCTTAAACAGTACCTGCACATGGGAAGCAATAAATGGATGGGAACTGACTGGCTAATTGCCAAGGAATACTTTTAATTTTGTAGACTATGTAGGATTTAGCAGGTCAAAATCAGTTTTGATTGAAGGCAGAGGTTGGGTCAGAGAGGGTTGAAAGAGGTAACTCAGGATCTTTTCATCCTACCTAGATTCTGCTCCACAGAAAAAACATTCAGAAATGGAGGAGTTAGAATAGCTCTTCTGCAATTCTGTTTTATTTATTTAAATATCATAAGCATCAGAATGCACAATTTATTCCAGTACTAAGCAATAAGAATGAAAATCCAAAACTTAAAAAAATAAGCTCATTGAACCATCAATGAATTTTATATATGTGGGTGTGTGTATGAATTATATATATATATATGAATTATATATATATATATATGTGTGTGTGTGTGTGTGTGTGTGTGTGTGCATATGTATATATGTGTATATACATATCTCTGGAAGAAGAATCAGCCAAGATTTACCCTCTAAATCTCTAAATTTCAATTTAACTTAAAAAACTTTAAGGGTTCCAAGTTTGAAAACTGAGGTTATATAAGTACTAATATATTTTTATTTCAACGGACTGAATGTCTCAAGGAATGGCATCCTATACCTTCATTATGCTTTGACTTCTATTCATTTTTCCACTGAGATAACATGCAATTTTATAACAGGTTTATATAAAATATTCATTAAAATCCTCATGATAGGATTGTCCATTACATAGCTGAACTGACATTCTATAACACAATAATTAAGAAGCCACATATTTACCTAATTCATGCTCGACTTAGGACATCAATACAAGTTCTAAGACCCCAGAGCAAAGATTTCCTATTAATGGTTCTGCTAGGAGACCAGGGAGGCAGATTCTTTCCTAGTTACAGATCCTCAGAAATATTCCCTCATGGGTTAATGACAACCAAACCTTCTTAATGTAAGTCAGAATTTTCCATTCAAATCAGTGCAACAAACATTCATTATTCTTAATAAAAGTAACTCACATTTTTATACCATGCTCTAAGGCTGCCTCTGTGAGGCAAAACATAGGAGTATTATTACCCTTTTTTTCTTTTTTAACAGATGGTTGTGAACTAAGGCTCAGAAAGCTTGACTTGATGAGGGTCAGTGAGAACCAGATCGCAAATGTATGTATATTTCCTAACTCCCACTCCAGTGTTCTCCTGTTTTAGGCCCACTGTGTACAGGACACAGTGCTAGGCTGAGAATTCAATGAAAAGAAGCAATTTCTGACTGCAAGGAGCTTCTGATAACTATAATACAAATTAGAGGGTGATTAGCACAAAGCAAAGGTCCAGATTGTTATAACAGGTTCAAAAAAGGAGAAATCTTCATAAACAGGAGATTGGGGAGCTCTTCATGAATAAGACTGAATAACTCTGTATTAACTTATTTTACTAGTTATGTAGTAATTATAAAAAATTTTCCATGAAATATTTTAAGACAAAGCACATTTTCTCAGCAATTGACTTGGTCGTGCCCCACTGAAGGTTCGGCATCAGTTTATTGATAGTTGACAAAGGGATGAATCATTTAAAATACATTTCTGGATTTCTTTCTTCTCTTACATTCTCTTTTTGGGAAAAAAATGTAAAATTAAAACAAGTTTTTGTAATATGCCGCACAAACTTTCTGAATTCATTAGACCTAACAGTTCATAATGGAATAAAACATTCTTACCTTTGATAGTACACAATCATGAACAGCACGTAAATGCCACAGCCAGAATCGCCCAGAATTGCATTGTTCCAAGGAGAGGCAATGATGAATGGGAAGAGAAAATAAGACAAGAAAAAACTGAGATCAGTCTTAGGCTCCTAACAATGCTTTCAATTTCAAAAAGGGAGGGGAGAGGAGACAATCAACAAAAATAATACTACCATTATTATTTTTAAAAAGGAGAAACAAACTATAATGATGTTAATATTTGTTTTCCCAAATTTCATAGCTGTTAAATAAGAACAGTACCATAGAACATATAAATAAAGGTGCCAAAGAAGGGTTGATTTCCTATTTGTAAGATGGAACAAATTATATTTTCACTGATTAATAAAACATGACAACTTCTTTTCCTTTGTCCTCTCCCACACAGGCCTCCTCAAAATCAATCTGAGTAAAAAGTGCTTTGTAAAAGTGGAACCTTATATGGTGGCGACTTCAGTGATGTCTAAAGTTATTACTATATGACAAAAAGTAATTCAGAGAAATTAGTTGAGCTTGTATTTTTAGCTGTTTTAATAACTTAAATGGGTTACCTGTTTGACCAACTGGTTCCTTAAGATGTTCCTTAAGATGATCCTTAAGATATGAAAGTAATTTGAGCCCAGCGGGTCTCAGTTTCCTCATCTGTGAAATGAAAATGTTGGACTACGTATCTGTAAGATCCCTTCCAGCTCTAAGATTCGACGAGTCTCTGAATTTCTGATGTTAGTTGCCAGGGTCAGTCATGCTGTCTATGGGTAATAAACCTTGATGAGCACCAATTACATTCCTCCATCTTCCCTCATTAGAAGGCTGAATGTAATGCTGGCTCTCACCTGCAGTGAGCATGTTACCGCATATAAATAAGTAAAGGAAGGAAAACAGCAGAAATAACTTACAGCCAAAAATAAAGCCCATTTCAGTTTAAACTCACCTAATGCAGAAATAATTCTGCATTATAACGTATGTATGAGACTGCAATCTCATGCTTAGGTATTTTTCACCCTCTCAGTACTTCTATGATAGGCAACAAGGTGGTACAGTGGATAAAGTGTGTGGGAGCCTGGTGCAGGGAAGATCTGAGTTCAAATCTTACCTCAGACCCTTACTGTATTGCTCTAAGAAAGTCACTTAACTGCTGCCTGCCTCAGTCTCCTCAAATATGAAATGAAATAATAACAGCACCGACCTTGCAGTAAAAAGCAGAGAACTTAGGACATAGTAGGCCCTATATAAATGCTATTCCTTCTGGCTCTTCCCTTCCTTTACCTTTACATAAGAAATGAAGGGACAGAAAGGTTACAGCCTAGACCACTCAAGGTCTTCACCAACTTTTGGCGAAGGTCAAAAATAGAATCTAGGACTCCTACAGCTCCTTCCTAACACTGCCTTTTTGTAATTATGTTCATTCATTCGAAATGTATTGACTATCTACAGTAAAGAGAAAGTACCTTCCTTCAAGCAAATGTGCATTCTAATAAAAGAGATGCGTTGCAAGGATGGGCAGAGGTAGGCTTGGGACATGAACAAGTCTAGAACGGTCACTGAAGAGATGATTTGATAGACTGTCAACAAAAGATGAATAAAGAAACTGAACTACTGAACGTTAGAGCCAGAGGGGTCTTTAGACATCATTGGACACAACCTCCTCATGTTACAAATCTGGGGTCTACAGCCAGTGTAACTTGTCCACGTTTCCCCTGAGTAATCACAGAATAAGAACTAGAATCCAGTTTTCCTGATGTCTTAGACCCTGCTCTTTCCAGAACAAGACAGCTCCCTGGTAGACTAATCATTTCGGTTCAGGTTGGTTAATGGACCTCCATGGTTTTCAACAAGACTTGGAAGCATAAGGAAGAAAGTAGAGTGACAGTCCACAAAGGACTTAAGACTTTGAACAAAGGAGTTTGAAAGGGAATCTTTGCCACTCTGGTGCTTCAAATTGCTTTATCCAAGGTCAATCAATCAGTTCATAGAAATTTGTCAAGTGCTTACTTACACTGTGCTAAGCATTGGAGGAACAAATTCTAAAAAGAAAGATAGTCCTCCATGAACTCACAATGTAATGAGGGAACTTCCTTTGGCAATGTTCAATTCAGAGACAGAGCAGCAGAAAATTATGCTTATGCAGCCAGTGTAGAGGAAGGGAATACTGTGCAGAAGGCAGGAGAACTTACAAAAGGAAGCTGAAAAGGAGTGGGGGTGGGGGGAAGAGAAAGACACCCCTGGGGGGGAGAGGGGTTAAGGGATGACAGGGGACCCCAACGGAGATGAAGAGACGGCTGCTGGAAGCACCCTCCTTAAATGGAGGTGTCCCCAGCTCAGTCCTCCAATCAGAGGGGTCTCAGGGGCACAAGGTATTGATGAGGTGTATGTTTCCAGGTAATCTTGCAGGAGGAAAAGGTTCCTGGGCAGAGTATGATGGATAAGTCCAAAGGAGTGCTCCAGATGGGAAGTGAAGGGGCACTAACGACCTGCAAATCACCAAAAACAATGACCTGTTTCCTTACACCATGCTGAAATTCAGGGGTGTCTCCTCTCAGTTGTCAGCCCCAAATGTGAAAGCTTCTAGTCCCCTCCTCTGCACTGGCTGTTTATAACTCCACTGCTGCGCCTCCCAGAACTGAAGGACTAAATACTGCTGAAGGAAATTCTGTCATCTTTCTTTCCCTTTACCAGCTCTGCGTCCTCTCCTGCCAGCATTACCTCTAAAATCTCTTCTTTGCCCTCTTCTCCTTTTTTCCCCACATTATCTCATTTGGTAACATCATTTTTGGCTTCAACTACCATCCCCACCCAGATGAATTCTTACCTTCTACCTCTGGTCTTCTCTTATAAATCTAGACCCTTATGCCTAGCTGTCTGTAGAACATCTTTACCTGGATATCCCATTAACTCAATGTGTTCATGATGTTTGTTTGTAATATAATAAATTCATCTCATCCCCCATTTTTAAATGTTTGGAGTTATCTCTGATTCACTGATCATGGGAAGGCCTTGAGTGCCAAAAGTCTTGGATTTTATTCACTAAACAATGGAGAATTAGAGAATTACAGTCAGATTAGATTTCAGAGGTCATCTAGCCCAGGCAACACTGAAGAGAGATCTTTTTCTACAGCACTCGCAATTCTACCTTCAGACAACCAAGCATGAAGACCCCATTCCCTCCTGACGGCCCATTCCATATTTTTCTTCTGTCTGTTAAACTATCTTTCTGCAGTCTCCACCTCCTGTTTGTATTTCTGCCCTCTAGGGCAGCCCAGGACCAGTCCAACCCCAGCTTTTCCATGCTGAAGACCTCTATCATGCCTCCTCCTGACTTTTCTCCTTTCTCTTCGATTAATCCTCGCATGGTATGGTTTTACAGTTTTCAGTCTCCTCCCTTTGGATATGCTCCAGTTTGTCACTGTCCTTGCAAATGAAGGAAGCTCAGGACTGAATGCAATACTCAGATGGATTCAGACCAAGTGGTTGCTTCCCACAATGCTGCTCCAAAGGCAGACTGAGAGGCAGTTAGGTTTTTGGTCTGCCATGCCACATTGCTGACTAGTATCAAGCTTTCAGCAAACTAAATCCCTGGGATTTTTTTTACATGAATTGTGAAATAGGAGGGTTTTGTTTAGGTGTGGGTTTTTAAAAATTGAGTGCAGGAAAGAAAAAGGAAATTTTGGATGGGGTATGAACAGAGAGTGGTAACATGAGGGCACGAGGTACTGTGGGGATGGGTGGGGAAGATTTGGATGTAGGAGAAACAAGATAGTACACAGAAGAGAAATCCAGAAAGTGACAGGAGTACAAGAACAAAGTGACTTTGTTGCTAACTTTATTAAGGCCTAGAGAAATAGTTAAGATGGCAAGGTAGGCTGGGGAGGCAATAAACCTCAGTTTCTCCCAAATCAGCTTGATCTCAGTCTAGTCTAGTTCAATACAATACCTCTACTTTAATTCACTATTCTCCCTAAGAATTTCCTACACGCTTATTCCATGAGAAAAAGAAGGAAGGAAAGAAAAAACATGGGGAGGAAGAAATGAACCTCGATAATGCTTTCATCCTCTTTTATTAATAGCAGTTAGCTGTTACAGTGAATAGTATGCTGGACTTGGAGTCAGGAAAACCTGAGTTCAAATCCTGATTTGGATGCTTAACTAGCTGTATGACCCTGAGCAAATAACTTCACCTCTCAGCCTCAAATGTCCTCATCTACAAAGAGAGGGTCAGCCAAGAGGCACAGTGGACAGAGCACCAGCCTAGAATCAGGAATACTCATCTTCCTGAGTTCAGTTCTGGTCTCAGACACTTGCTTTGCTACATGCGTGACCTTGAGGAAGTCATTTAACCCAGTTTGCCTCAGTTTCCTCATCTGTAAAATGAACTGGAGAAGGACACAGTATCTTTGCCAAATGGGGTAACAAAGAGTCAGACGCAACTAAAAATGAATCAACAACAACAAATAATAGGGATCTTAAAAGCACCTTAGCTCACTGTTATAAGGACTAAATGAAATGATGAATGTAAAATGCTTTGCTAACTTTAAAGTGCTAAGTAAATGCTTTCATTGTTATTACTGTGTCATCTTCGAGGGATTTCCCTGTAGCCTGTCTTTAGCCTCCCCATCCCTCTCACATCTGTCATACCACAAAATGAGTTTATTGCTAAAGACCAATGGAAAGGAATTTTATATATTTGATGCTAAATGTAACAGGCACACTTCTCATGGCTAGTTAAGAAAGTCTAGTCATTTCTCCCTCACTTCTTCTGTATCCCTGGGACCAATACCCCAGCACACACCCTCAGTAGTGACCCCTACTGCAATATCTCCCTCTTTGTTCTCACCTCCATTCTTTCCTTCCTCCAATCTCTCCTTCCTATTGCTGCCAAAATAATAATCTCTTTGAAGCATGAATCTGATCATGCCACTCTGTTAAAAAAAATCTAGCAGCTCCCTATGGCCTACAAAATAAAGTTATTATTGTTGCTGGTGATAATAATAATAAATATGTACGTTATCAAAATTCAAACTCCTTTCTCTGAAGTTCAAGACTTTCCACAAGGTATATTTGGTGCAACCCTATCTTTCTTTTAGGTTATATAAAGGGTATCTAAAGTCTTGGGGGACAACTAGGCGATGCAGTGAATAGAGCAATGACCCTGGAGTCAGGAGAAACTGAGCTTAAATCTGGCCTCAGTCACTCGACACTTAACTAGCTATGTGCCCTTGGCCAAGTCACTTAACCACAATTGTCTTGCCTTTCTCCCCCTCAAAAAAAAAGTTTTAGGGTAGGTGAAAGCTTCAGTGGCTTTAAGGACATCACTGATGTGACCTTATCGCCTTCTGGGAGTTTTATGATAACTTACCTACTCCATGACCACTAAATACAAAAATTAATGTCTGCAACTTTGTTCTCGTTGTTCCTTTTATCCAGAGTATGATCCCTCCTGGTCTGTCTTTTCACTCACTACCTTTCCTTCAGTGCCCATGTCACATGCCACCTCCTCTAAATGCCTTTGCTAAGCTAGGCCGTTAACCACCGTCTCCCTGGCACCCTGCCTGGTACCTTTACCATTTTCTAATGCAATCATCTTTTTTACTTTTTATTTTTTATTATAAATATTATATTTATATAAAACAAATCAGATATAAATTGATTTCATTATATATATTATATTATTTTATAAAAATATTTTAAATACTTATTTGTATTTTATTTTATTGTGAACATCACAATCCCTCAAGACAGGTGAAATGGGGCAGAGGCAGGAATCTATTCAGTCTCAAGGACAAACCACTGAGGAAAAAAAAATTTCTTAGGATCATGACCTTGGCCCCTAAAACTAACATCACCTACGCTATAATTATTATGCACTAATAATACTGTTATGTTACATTTGCCATAATAAATATTTTGTTATATTTATTACTTGAAGAGATTCAAATTTTCTCTTAATCTACCCCTCCCCCACCCATTGAGAAGGCAAGAAATCTGAAATCCTTTTAATGTCATTATCATGTATTATTATAGTTACTTATGTTTGTTTTGTTCTCCCCCTCCCTCACTAAACCGTATGAATCCAAGGACCATGTGTTAGCTAAACTTGGTATCCCCCCAGCAACCCAAATAAGTGGGTTTATTAAATTAGCCACTTTCATTTTATATACCTGAGGGCTTAAAAGTGGCTCCTTGTGAATACTTTATTAACTACCTGTGATATTCAAAGAGTTCTGTTTAGCTTTAATTTTTATTGATTTTTTATTTTTCTATCACCATCATTTTCAAAAATATTCTTTTTTTTTCTTTCCTTCCCAAGGAGGAGTCCCTTCTAAGAAGGAATAAAAAAAGAGATTAAAAAAAATAGAAGTTCAGCAAAATTAACCAACACATCAATTGAACCTAACAATATGTGCCATGTTACACACCCATAAACTGGCAATGAAAAGAGAAAGGTATATTTTCTTCTCTCTTTTTTACTTCAAGCTGAGAGAGAGAAATAGTAGAGAAAAAGAAAGAGAGAGAGTGAAAAGGAGAGGAAGAGCAGAGAGAGAACAGAGACAGAGAGAGACAGAGAGAGAGGGAGAGACAGAGAGAGACACAGAGACAGACAGAAACAGACAGAGAGAGAGCAGAGAAAGAGAGAAAGAGACAGAGAGACAGAGAAACAGAGAGAGGGAGAGAGAGATACAGACAGACACAGAGACAGACAGAGAGAGACACAGAGACAGAACCAGTGAAGCAGAGAGAGAGCTTTGAGCTTGTGGCTGTTTTCTGGATGAGGCTGCTACAAGGTTAACTGCCTAATAGATACAGCATTATATCCTCAAGAAAAAAAATGTTAGAAGATTTCAATTGTTAACATTTGTCATCAGCATCCTCAGGTCATAGATCCCACATTATTTTACTAGTTCAATGGAAAATTGTTCCATGGGTTTCTCAACGTCTTTTCAGCCTTGAATGCCCTATCCAAAATGGCATCAAGATAAAGCTAAAAGTCATGGATTCAGGGCTTGGCTAATCATGCTGATGCTTTCCAATAATGCATCCCTTATTTAATATTTATAAACCACAGTCTATTTGCAAAACCCTAAAGCTGCTGACAACTAAGACAAGAATATTACAACAATATTTCATCTTTATCTATTGTCCTACACTATATCATTGAGCTGTTAACAAATTCTAACAGTCTCTATGTCTCCCATATTCTAGGCCTACAGCCAGCTTGGATTGTAGAAAAAAGCAACAATCACAGCACCCTCTTTAGCAATTCCCATATATAAATAAATGACCTTATTGCTCGAAGTGTTTTCTAAGTGTTTAGTTCCTAGAATGCATTAAAAAAAACAACTTCCTTTCTCAATAAAGTAAAGAGCTTTGGTAAAGACCACAGCTCCCTTCAAGCCATCCATTAGTACCTTTTTTTCCCTTGAACAGACACCTAGGCTACAAACAAGGCCTTTGGGGTTTTCATTTCAATTGATTTTTCAAATTCACAATCCCTCAAGGGTAAGTGAAAGGGGGTAAAAACACATTTGGTCCCAAGGACAAACCATTGACTAAGAAAAGTTTCCTGGGGTCTAGCACCTAAGCTAACACTATTTAAATGGACAGATATTATGAGATACTATTTTCTAGGAGGACCAGCTTGGGATGAGTCAACTGTAATTATCAATAAGGGGCGGGGAAAGCTTATTTTCTTCTCTAGCCAACAACAAAGAATTAAAAATGGTTCATCAGTCACATAAATTTAATTAATATGATCCACAGGCCTATAACTTCAAAGAAACTGGGTCAAATCTAAAAGGAATCTAAGTGAAAGCAAGAAAGAATCTTGACAAACACTGAAAACATAAGTCATGGCATTGCTGTCCCTCCAGGTTACATGTCTCTTCTCAAATGCATCATCTCTAGATCATGAGGGTAGGAAGGAGTCATAAAAACTTTTCTACTTAAGAGATTCTGTTAATCCCCATGCAAGGTAGGTTTATAATCAATTAATCAATAAGCATTTATTAAGCATCTATTATATGCCACAAACTATGCTAACTTATATAAGCTATTTTAATCTATGTTCATTTTGTTCGGTTACATCCAACTCTTCACAATCCTTTTTGGATTTCTTTGGCAAAGATACTAAAGTGGTTTGCCATTTCCTTCTCCAGTTCATTTTGCAGATGAGCAAACTGAGGCAAACAAGGCTAGGTGACTTGCCTAGGGTCACTCAGCTAGTCTCTGAGGCTAGATTTGAACTCAGGAAGATGAGTGGTTCTGACTCCAAGTCCAACCCTCTATGCACTATGGTGCCACCTAGTGGCCCATTTGGGTCTATAAATAACCTCTGGGAGGATGAAAAGAGGCTTTGCACAGTGCCTAGCATACAGCAGGCATTTTAGAATCAGGAACTTAACTAGTTGTATGTTCCTGGACATGTCACTTAACCTCCCTCAACCTCAGTTTCATCA
>CM053596.1:105540078-105563445 GCA_028646575.1 Pseudocheirus occidentalis
AGAGAGAGAGAGAACATTATATATATTATGTATAAAGGAATATACATATATACGCATATTCCTTTCCTTTTTAAAATAAGCTTACTACGTCTATAAATCAAGCGCACACAATAGAACAGTAGACTTCAATTTCAGCAAAGCATGTCAAATTTCTCAGGATAATTTAGTCTACTAGAAGATCAGATGTAAGCCACATGATAGACTTGTTATGTAGACTCGCTATCAGATCAACAACCCAAAGAGTATTGATTAAAGACCCTCTGTTATGCTGGCAGGATATCTGAGCCAC
This sequence comes from Pseudocheirus occidentalis, assembly GCA_028646575.1. NCBI lineage: Eukaryota > Metazoa > Chordata > Mammalia > Diprotodontia > Pseudocheiridae > Pseudocheirus > Pseudocheirus occidentalis. The sequence goes on from CM053596.1 coordinate 105,540,368, forward strand.
TGGGTTCTGTCCTTGGTCATTTCCTTGTTGTCAGTCCTTTCAATCAAGTCTGACTCCTTGTGACCCCATTTGGAATTTTCTTGGCAAAGATATTGGAGAAGCTTGCCATTTCCTTCTCTAGCTCATTTTACATATGAAGGAACAGGTAAAGAGGGTTAAGTGACTCAGGGGCACACATCTAGGAAGTGTCTAAGGCCAGATTTGAACTCTGGGAAATGCGTCTTCCTGACTCCAGGCCCAGCACTCTATCCACTTTGCTACCTAGCTACCTCTTATCAATATCCTACTAGATCGATTGTTTAAAAGATAAAGAAGGAAGGTTTTTAAAATAAATGTGCAGATTAGAACATGCTAAAGGGGACAGCCACTATGTTAGAAGACAGGATAAAAACCAAAAAGTTTTTTAAGAGAGGAATGCTAGGCTGAAATCAGCAATATGACATTTAGCAGCAATAAATGTAAAATTCTACATTTAGGTTTAAAAAATTAACAGCACAAATGCCTTGGCAGTATTTCAGTGTGGAAAAGATCTGGAAGTTAATTTCAAGTATACTGTAAGATGGATTCTAAACAAGTTTAGGGATTATTTATATGACTAGAAGTACCTAAGGAGATTAAAAAATCCTTGTAAATAATCTGTATTAATTTATTTGTAAACATATTGTATCCCACTCCCACTTACATTATAATTAAATTTCTTGAGAGCACAGGGTATGCCATTTTTGTCTTTGTATTTCCAGGCTCTAGCATAGTGCCTTGAATGTAATTGCCACTCAAGAACTATTTGTGAGTTTAATGAAAATAGGTTTCATTGGGCAGGCCCAAGTATTCCTGTCACTAGAATGCTAAAGTAGAATAAAGAAAATTCTTCAGGCAATGGTATAGCCTAGATTTAATATTGCATAGAGCTACCAATTCCCTTTGCTCTAATTCTACACTCAATAAGCAATCTTATAAAGACTAATTCATCTTTCCAAGTAACTGGATAACTGGACAAGTGCACTAGAAATAGTGAATACGAATATATGATCTCCCATTGTAAATTAACACATTGGCAATTTATTGTTTATGAATAAGACTCATGAATTTGATTGGTGGAATCCATTTCCCTAAGTCTGATTACTCCAGGGAAAGTGATATAACTGATAAACACTACTTAAGTTTTTCCATTTTATAAATATCATTTTCATGATAGAAAAGTTCTGTAGGTTAAGGTATGTTGACATTTCAAAACTCTCAAAATACATTTTTTTCTGGGATGACTTTTGTTCCTATTTTCAATTTAAGATCTACTCTTTACAAATATTACTAAGAAATCTTAAGCATCAGCTGTGTACAAGACACACAATTGTATGTTTAGGCCTTGGAGATTAATAATAAACATGGCATGGTTCAGTGGAGAGGAGCTTGTGTTCTCCTAGTGGTAGATGGCACATACAGTAATGATATTAATATAAATTACAGAAGGTAGAGGGACATCCAGACCAAGGGCTCCAGGAATACCTGAGGATGAATGAACCACCTTTAGCTAGTGAGTAGTGGCTGTTGTGACAGAGGAATCAGGGAGGATAACCAAGAGATGACTTTTGAACTAGGTCTTGAAGGGAGATAAAGATTCTGAAAGATAGAGGTAAGGAGGAACAACAGCTCATTTGGTCACTAAACCTTAGGAAATCAGTTCACCAGCTGCCCTTACATTCATTAGCTTTCCTTAAGATTTCAAATTTATTCTCAAGTTAAATTAAAACAAAATCATACAAATAAAAATGTCAAGTAAAACGGACAGGAGAAAATGAAGCAGATGTAAATAGATTAAAGAGAACCATTTCACAGCTATGGCTAGCATGCCCTTCCCTCTTTAGGGCTTTAAAGCAACATTAAAAATTACTGTCAACAATTTACTAACTTACAAATAACAACTGATCTAGAGAGAATAGGGAAATTGGGTGAGGTAACTGAAGTGTATTTCAGTTCAGCTCAGGCAATGCCAGGCTAAACATGGCTATTTCTGCCTTCCCAGCATAAGACTATCTGAAGTCATGAGCTTCAGTCAATTATGAACATCAAATATTTTTGTTCTGTGTGATTATTCCTAAGCCTGCCAAATGTATACATTAAAAATATCTACATTGTCTGGCATGGTCAGAGGGCTGGATATTGTGAAATATAAAACACCTTAATTAACTATTTACCTAAAATACCTGCTGTCTAAAAAGCCCTCTCACCAGAGCCTGGAGCCCTAAATTGGAAATTGTAATAAAATTTCCCATAGAAACAATGTTATAAAAGATTATTAGATTCTATATGGTCACATAGTTCAGCTACAGTACAGAGTAAATAGGTTTTTGTTGGATTGCCTGGGAACTTAGCCATTTATAACATTGTTCCTATAGAAATGTTTTCTGAATTCTAAGCAACTAATTTAGAAAGAACTTTAAGGAAAAAAACCCATATCTAAAAGTAGGAGGCTCTTCTACCACAAAAGACGTTTAACACTAAGGCTATTGATTCAGAGTCAAGTCAGCATCTTGTAGCGCAGTGTTTCCCAAACTAATTTGACCACAGGACACTTTGGGGCTTAGGTTGGAGCCCATAAATGCTGATCCCTGGAGTTCAAAAGTATGGAATAACCTTGAGGATAAAGAGGGGTCAGGGAAATTCTAAAATATAATAAAGGAAAAATAAGCCTATTCTCATTCCAAAAGAAAGGCTGAACATAGTAAGCATTTCGATACACATAATTTCATAATTATGTAAACTGTAAAATATTTGGGGGGAGGAGGAATCATCTGCATCGGTATTGTTTTATGAACTCTAGTAGGTTATCCAACCTTGGGAGTTTATGGAATACAGTCTGAAAAATGCCACATTAACAAATCTTCAGAATCAACTTCCAATTCTCCAGCATGCAGCAGCACTCTTCTCACTCTTAAAAAGGTCACTCTTCCTTTGTGACCTTCTCACCCTGAATGATCACTCTGCCAGGCTAGTGTATTATCCACTATACTCCACTGCCTGGCCATGTATTTATTTTTTTAACATCAAGGTCGTCCCATTAGCCACTGTGCCAGGCTATATCACAAAAGAGTGTAAGGTGGATTTTTCTTCTAAGATGTCAGTCCCTTATGAAATGTGGAGAAAATATAAGATCTTAATGAACAGCGATTTAAAAGCCATCATTAGCAATAAAATGAATAAATTTGGTTTTTTGTTTTTTTTTTAACTTTCCCTCCCAACCACAATAAAAAGCAATGTACTCAGAGCAGAAAGGGGAAAAAATGAGTAAGAAATCTAGCACTGAACATAACAACAACAACAAAAGTCATAATGAAGGGACTCAAGTTTATTAGAGTAAGAATAAATCTACAAATGGTAAGTGGCTAAAGGATATAAATATTAAATTCTAAAAAATACATTTAAATGTTAGAAAATATCCATTTAAAAATTGGATAAAATATATCCAATTAAAAATATCTATTTAAAAATTGAAAATACACTGGAATCATGTCAAATTGGCAAAGAAAACAAAATACACAAAAGTCAATGCTGGCAAAAGAAGGACACTATTATTAAACTGCTAGTTGAATTTTAATTTAGTCCAACCTTTTTGAAACTAATACAAAATTATGCAAAAACATAACCAAAATGTGCATACCTTGTGATCATTACTGAAGCTATACTCCAAATGATTACTGATGGGAGGAAAAGACCTATTTGTAATAGTAAAAAATGAATAAAGTAGGTATCCATTGATTAGGGAATGATTAAATAAATTATGATGTGATATACATTGACATATTATTACACCAAAAGAAACTATAAAGAATTCAAGGAAAAGTTGTAAGACTTTGAAATGATGCCAACTGAATAAAGCAGAAGAAAAAGGGCACCAGTCATATTGATTACAACCAGTTAAGACAATAATTTCATATTACACACACAGAAAAAGGTCAGAAAGGATAAAGAAGACAAGAACAAAATGGATAGTGTGACATTAAAGTTAATATACATCCCACCATCCAGTTCCCCTTTCTTCTTTCTAGTACCATAGAGACCTTGGCTCTGGGCTATAGAAATCTGCCCTTTCCACAAGAGACAGCCAGTGCAGTCACAGAAGAAAAAGCTGCTGCAAAGCTCTGAAATATAAGAGTAGACCAAAGTACTACGGAATAGAGGGAAAAGGGCAGGATATAATATGCAGCACTACACTAAATCCGACGAATAAGCACAGTATGCAGTTGGGCCAGTTCTGACCACTCAAAAATCATCTGGGGCAGAGACCTACACTGGTGAATCGTGAATTGCCCAGCAGGGGAGGAAGCTATGATGCTTAGAGATACAACCCTAAAGGATAGGGAGCCAGAAAGTGAGTGATAAGGGGAAATGGGGGGAGGAAGAGACTGAAATTGGCTAAGATTTGTGAGAGAAAAAAAAACTAAAAGAACTTGAACATAAACAGATAAATTATTGGAAAACAGTAACAACACAAGGAAATATGGTCTCCAGATCAGGTAAAAGAATTCACACATCTACGAATAATACTGCAAAACAGGAAAATGATCCAACTCTTGATGAGTTGTAGAATGTGAAGGGTACAAGGAATAACAACACACTGTTCCTGAGTGGTTCAAAAGAGAAATGGGAATTATGAGAAATGAATTTATGGCCCACACCATAAAATAGACTGAATAAAAATGAAATCTGCAATGCAAGACCTCCCCAAAGAAACAAAAGAAAAAACAATAGGTTGGGAATGTAAATACATAGAAGTAAAGAAGAAAGGCAATAATAATTATAATAATAACATTAAACAAAACATTTAAAATTAAATATTGAAAAAATAAGCAAAACACACTGATCTCAAAGACAAGATAAATAGAAATAACCTAAAGATTGAAGGTCTCTCAAAAGAACACAACAGAACAAAAAACCCTTAACACTATGATGAAAGCAATAATAGAAGTGAACTGGTCAGAACTTCAGAATATCCTTCTCAGTTTTTTCCCTTTCTTCATGACCTTTGTATACATATGCTTATCAATGGAAATTAAAATAAAATTTATGGATAGAGAAAAGTATTAGATTTAGAGTTGAAAACATGTTAGAGTCATTCTAATTCAAAACATTCCTTTTATTGATCAAAGGTTCATGGATCTATATCTTGAAGGGACTTTGGAAGACTTCTGATCCACTCACTTCATTTTACAAGCAAGGTAACTGAGGCCTGGGGAGGTTAGTCAATTTTATCATGGTAGCAAAGGTAGCATAAGTGGAGGTAGGAGTCAAATCTATGTCCTCTGACTCTGAATCTAATTTTTCTCTTACCATGAATTTTTCTAGAATTTTTTTCTTACCATGCTGCCTCTCAGGCTTGATAAAATTTATACTTTTTGATGAGAAGGAAGATTAGATTAAATAATCCTTTCTTAATAATGTGAGAGACAAAGTTTAATGGTTCCTGATACATCCAGTTAATGTAGTATACTAGACAAAGGGGTGACCTGGGAGCAGGAAAGAAGTAGGCCTCAAGTTTTACTTCAGATACACACTAAGTGACCATGGGTAAATCTCTTAACCTGCTAACACCTCCAGGGGACTTCCAATAAATTCCAAATAAATTGCTGATCTTCACTGGTGATCCTGACCCAAATGAAATCACAGATAAGGCCCCTAAAATATAAAATGAATGAGATTACTGAAATATTTTCAACTAGGTCGATTTGCTGCTTTCCTTTGTCTGAAGGCTTCTGCAGACTTTAGTCTAGTAGAATCTGAATCGAAATGTGGGGAGCTGAGTCCTTATAATACCTAAAATCCTATGAGAATATGTTAATTTCTTAAGATAAAATAGTAGTGCAATAAATAATGTTACTGTTGCCTTCGGCAATTTAATGTCTGTTATTGTTCTGTACCTTTTATTCTTCTTAAAGTTAGTTTTCTAATCTAGTCAAACTCTAGAAAGGATAATAAACAGAAAAACATAAAAAAGAAAAAAATCCACTTAAGATGATTTAACCATAAGCGCAACTAGTTTAAAAGCAGGGGCTGTCTCACTGACACTGGTTATCTTTGATAAAGCACTATTTGTTCCCTGCCAAGTTTTTGGCTTCATCTTCCTTACTTCATTGTGTGAGATGCCCTTTTGGAATGCAACCCCATTATAAAGAATTGTTTATATGGGAAATTAGGCTTTGAGAAATGCTGTTTTGAATAAAGCTCACATTTCTAGGGATAGAGCCAGACTGTTATTCAAATAAGTGATGTACTTACTGCTTCTATTTCCATCTTCAATGCTAATTTATTTGCAAGTCATCTTTGCACAGGTTCATAACTTTGGCACTTTCATAATTGGTAAATTATATACCACCCATATTTTGTTTTCTGGATTCAACTCACAGAGCAACCATGAATATATGAAGAACACTGTGAGTCAATCCAACCATCCAAAGCTCAATACTAAAAAGAATAATTTCACCATATGGTGAGGCAGAATTGGAGATTAAATAAATGGGGTCTTAGGTGTTTCTGAAATAAGGGAAAATAGTTTTGCAGAAAAGTATTATAGTTCTATACTCTTCATATTTTTTATACTCCTCATATGTAGATTTAACATTCTTCGTAAAAGAAAAGTTCAGCTTTACTAGAATTGCTGACAATGATTTTGGTGATTTTCCAAGTATACAATTTCATGATAAATTGATACTTCAACCTACTCACTAATAAGTTAAACTAAGGGTAGAAAGGGGGTAGTTAGGGACAGGGAAGAAAGACATGGGAATAGAATCTCTGAATTTTTCAGCCACATCAATATGTGGACCATTTAACACCCTATGTGTAATTTAAAAACTTGCATTTATATGGTGGTTTTATAGTTCTAAAGCACTTCACATATATTATCTCATTTGAGGCTCACAACTCTCTGAGGTGGGCAGGTATTATCTGCCACATTTTGCAGAAGAGGAAATTTAAAAGTAAGAGACATAAAGAAATTTGCCCAAAGTCATCAAGTTAATAAAGGGGTATAGCTAGAACCTGAATTCCAGAGTCCAGGGTTCTTTCCTCTGTGATTTAGTCAGGGTTCTCACGGAGTGCTATAGCCACCCTTACTTGCTTCTCAGAACCCTTTCAACACTTTAAAAAGATAAGTGAAATAGGTTCAGAAATACTCATTTTCCATAGGAAGCATGTTTACAACAGTCCAAGAAATGGCATTATCTGTAAGTGAAATACTAACTTGACTAGAATTTAAAAACATCAAACTCATTTTGACAGACTTCTATATGCAATTTAAGCTTTAAGTGTTAATACATAAAGTTCTTGTTTTCATATAATCAATCTACTGTCACATAAGTATTCATTTAAGAAATATTCAGAAGTCTGTAAGTGATGAAATTAGGCCCATGAGGGTCACAGGGTCACAAACCTCGAGGTAGGAGGGGCCTTAGAAGCCATCTAGCCCAAACCTTTCATTTTACATATAAGGAAACAGAGGCAGACAGAGGGTAAGTGATTTGCCAGGATCACACTGCTGCTAAGTATCTACGGTAGGATTGGAATCTGGGTTTTCCTGACTCCAAATCCAGTACTCTGCCTCCTATACCAAGATGCTACAAATCTGTCTGAAAGTACCAGAAAAACCCAACCAAACAAAAAACAATCCTCTTTTTAAGCACGTCACCTACATAGTTATACCATACAATATATACAAGGAAATAGCTCCAACACCTCATACACTGTGAAGACAGCCCTGCACACCCTTAAAGGAACAACCAACCAAAACAGACAAACAACTATTTGAGCTTCACTTCTAATTCTTCCCCACCACAGAGGTCCTTACACATCAGCAAGTGACCTAGATAAGTGACAATTAGGTGATTATCTTAATGTGTGAGGAACAGCCAGCCCAGGTTATCCAGATTCTTTCTTGGAGAGTTGGGTTTGCAAGAAGGGTCATTAGCCAGAACTGGTAGCTGGTATCACTAATATTTGGGGGCAAGTAAAGTTTAGCAGGTCAAGGAGGTAAAAGAGAATGCATGAGACAGCTAGGTGGTGGGTGCAGTGCTCAGCACACTGGGCCTTGGGTCAGGAAGATCTATGTTCCAATACCATCTCAGACATTTACTAGCTGTGTGACCCTGGGCAAGTCACTTACCCTCTGCCTGTCTCTTTTTCTCCTTTGTAAAAGAGGATCATAATAGCATAGTGTCTGCCATACAGTGTTATACAAATGTTTATTATTATTATTATTATTATTATTATGCTGCGGAGGAACCCCAGAATTTCTGTCCACAGCTTGACAACTACCTGACTTAGGGAGTCATATAAGCTTTGAGGGACCAGCTGTGATTGCTTTCAAACTGAGAGAACTTAAGCATACAGACAGAGTGAGGCTGGAATTAGGAGAGGCTTGCTCGCAAAGTTGGGCAGAAAAGGCCAGAGTCAGGGTGGCTAGGTGGCACAGTGAATAGAGCACCAGCCCTGGAGTCAGGAGGACCTGAGTTCAAACTCGACTCCAGACACTTAACAATTACTAGCTTTGTGACCTTGGGCAAGTCACTTAACCCCAATTGCCCTGCCTCCCCCCACCCCTTCCAAAAAAGAAAAATAAAGAAAAGGCCAGGGTCTTGGCTGCCTTCTGAATGCACTTAGGGGCTTTCCAGACTTCCCTTCTTTGGGAAAAGGTACCAAGGGATCTGCAGCTCTCATATGAGTTTTGATGTCTGCCTTGCCTGCTAACAATTGTGCTTACAGCATTATCTTGGAGAAGGTATTGGGATGAACACATGGTTGGGATCACTGTAGGCTGCCTGCCTGAGTCACTGCCCAACACCTTCAGGGCAAGTTCTGGCTAATATTCATAAACCCTAAAACTATAAACACTGTTCTAGTAAGGGATTTCTGGATACATCTAACTCCTCAGTATAAACAGCAACTCCGAGGATTATTATAAATTTCCTTTTTATTTGTACCTTAATCAACAAACACACACACAGAGAATTATAGTTGAGAACATGAAATTATTTTTAAAGTGTATTTTTAAATATTCTATTTATTTTATTTTTTAATTTATGGAATAAAACAAGTACTTCCGTAACACAGTATAATAAAAAGATGACTGCACACGAAACTACCATCTATTCTATACAACTTGCTTTTCCTTTTAAATATATAATAAAGTTATCATGTAAATTTATTTTTTTCTTTTTTCCCCTCCCCACTCCCTTGCCCTAGAGATGATTCCCCTTTCTCTCAGGATCTTAAATAAGAGGTTAATTGAATGCTATATTAGGCTGAACCTCATTCAATAAACAGACTTTTTCGAAGAAACATGCACATACACATGGCTTAGTACAGATGTGGCAAACCCATTAAAAACAAGATATGAAGTAAGCATATAAATTGAGCATTATCCTAAAACTAGACAGACAAACAGCATTTCTATAAACAAAATAAAATACAATTGCATATCAGAACCAGTATCATATTCTGAATGCACTTAGGGGCTTTCCAGACTTCCCTTCTTTGGGAAAAGGTACCAGGCGATCTGCAGCTCTCATATGAGTTTTGATGTTTGCCTTGCCTGCTAACAACTGTGCTTACAGCATCACCTTGGAGAAGAGATTGGAATGAACACATGTGGTCAGGGTCACTGTAGGCTGCCTTCCTCAGTCGTACCCTACATATCATATGAGACCACGTAGCATCTTTAAGACAATGACCCTTGGTGTTCCACTAACCAGAGAGCAGACATGTTTCCTCTATAGTGGCTATGACCATCTGAGGAGACAGCAAGGCAAAAATCACCTCCTCTGTGACTTTAGGTAGTTTTCTCATCTGCGAAGTGAGATCAATGGATTGGACAATTTCTAGCGTACCTTTCAACTCCCCAAACCATCATCATACTATCTCCACATTCTTCTACTTCCAGAATCATTACCTTTTGCGAGAGCCTAGATATCCTGTTTCTCAGGTGCAAATGAAGCAAAATGACAAATTGTGAATTACAAGGTCATGTGGAGGGTGCCCCTATCTTACCCCTCCCCCCAGAAGCAGCACGGAAAAGAGTTTCACACTTTGTTCTGCCTCAGTCTTTTTAATGATGTCCACTCAGGGCTTGTGGTAGCAGCTGTGTTGAAAAGAAGTGGGGATTAATCCACACCAGCCTAAAAATGACTTAATTAGTGGAAAGGATTAATATGAACTTCTGCATGAAGTTAAAGGAATACATAAGTGAGTTGTGAGGGGGGAAAAAAGCTAATGAGCCCAAAATGTTGAAAGTTTTATTTAATATGTTACTGGTGCAACCACTTCAACTCCCTGCTGCTCTCTCTAAACTACATCTTCTTTTGTGACAAAGAAAAATAATTAAGCAAAAACATCTGATACAGTGATATATCAGAAAAAATACGTGACAATCTATCCTCTGTCCTAGTGGTCACTGTGCCCTTTGCCTTGGAGGATCTGGGGGTGGCCAGGGAGAGGATACATGTTTCATTATCTGTTCTTCAAAACTTTCATTTCCTTTTAATTGTTCAAAATTCAGATTCTTTTAACAATCTTTTATTATCCTGTTGTAGCCATGGGATGTAGGGTTTTCTTCATTCTGTCTAATTTGTTCTGTTTCAGCTCATAAAAATCTTCCTATATGCCCCTGAATTCTTCATGTTTATGATCCATAACATGAAAATAATATACCATGTTTGTTTATCCATTCCTCAAATTAAGGATACCCACATTGTTTCTACTTTCTGGAACTGGTTTCTGGAAAGTTCTAGAGCAGTGGTTCTCAACCTTCCTAATACTGCAACCCTTTAATACTTGTATGTGGGTGTTTCTGCATGTGGGAGGACCCACCTGGAGACTGATAGAGGAGCAGTGTCTCAGTTCCTAAGACCATTGGAAATATGTGTTTTCCGATGGTGTTAGGTGACCCCTGTGACCTCTGTGAAAGGGTCATTCGACCCCCAAAGGGGTTGTGATGGACAGGTTGAGAATCACTGATCTACAGGCTTCTAGATGGAATGGTGGGAAGACTGCTGAGCCTGGAATCTCAAAGACCTGAGGTAAAATCCTGCTGCAGACTATCTGTTTGAGCCTGGGCAACTCACTTAATCCCAGTTTGCCTCAGTTTCCTCATCTGCAAAATGAGTTGGAAAAGAAAATGGCAAACCACTCTGGTATCTTTGCCAAGAAAACCCCAAATGCAGTCACACAGAATCAGACAGGACTGAAACCACTGAACAATAACAAAAATCCCTCCTCTCCCTAATTTCCCTACTTTCCTTGAAGATACCACAATCTCATTAATCTCCTAGATTCATAACGTCAGCATTATTCTAAATTCCTCCTTCTCCTTCTCCTTCATCCCAGTTATCCAAATCTTTTCATTTCTACCTCTGTAACATTTTTTACCTCCAAAGTCACACAACTTAAAACTCTCATTATCTTTCATCTCGATTACTCCAAGTCTCCTAATTAATCTCCCATCTCATCTCTCATCACTCCAGTCCATCCTAAGCGCTGTTGTCAAACAACCTACTGCAGCAGCTTCTTATTTCCTTTAAGATCAAATATAATTGTCTCTGTTTAGCTTTTAAATGTCTCCTCAACATGACCCCAATCTATCTTTGCTTTCTTATTAAACATTGTGCTCTCTCTCTGTCTCTCTGTCTCTCTCTGTCTCTGTCTCTCTCGGTCTCTCGGTCTCTCTGTCTCTCTCTCTCACACACACACATACACACACACACACACACATTGCGTGATCCAGACAAACTGGGATTCACTAGTCCTCCTCTGTGCCTTATCTCCCATCTCTCTGATTTTGTACTGGCTGTCCCACATCCTAAAGTGCATCCCCTCCTGACATATGCCTTATGTGGTCCATCCCTTCCTAGAAGATGCAGCTCAGGCATCATCCTCTAAATGAAGCCTTTTCTGATTCTTCCAACTCCTGTTGCTCATCTTCCTAAGTACCTTTTTCGTAAGCAAGTATGCATTTGTTCACTTTATATTTATAGTGCACATATAGCTATATCTTTATTTTCTCCTTCCATAGGAAGCAAAGTCTTTGTGAGTAGGGATTGTTTCACCTGTAGTTATATCTGCAGTACCTCATGGACAGTGACTGGCATAGTAGGCACTTGATAAATATTTATTGACTGCTGCCCAGTAGTGGTATTGCCAGGTCAAAGTATATAGAGTGGAGGCACTTTTCTCAAATCATTTCCTATTAATATCTACAAGTGCATCAATCTGCTACTACCAACAATGTATCAGTTATCCTTTTCTCTCACATGTGCTCCGTCCTTTTTGCCAATCTGCATGGTGTGAGGTAAAATATCAGTCTTAAAAAACTTTTGTTGCTAATGACATTATGATTTAAATATGTCATCATTTCCAATTTGCTTTTTTTAAAACATTTATCACAATTTAATGACTTGGTAATATATGTTTACATCTTTTGATTTAATAATATGTGCATATATATATATACATACATATGTACTTTGGCTATTTATTTGAATTTTGGCAATGGTATTTTGTGCAAACATTTTCCTTCTCTTTAAATTCTACCTTCATTAATTTTCTTAATGCATAAACTTTAATTTTTAAGTCAAAATTTTCTATTTTATCTTTAAAGATCTGTCCTTTCTCATATTTAGCTAAAAATTTACCTCCTAGTCACAGCTGTTAAAGGTACCTGATATCATCTTATATTTAAATGGTGTGATCTTTTATATGAACAAATGAACAAGCGTTTATTAAGCACTTACTATATGTCTAGCACAATGCTAGGCACTGGGGATACAGAGACCAAAGCAACAGAAAAAATCCTTACCTTCTTAGAGTTCATATTGTAATGAAGGAAATGTCATATACAGTTACAGTAAAAAGACTTGCAGAACAAATGAATTCATCAAACAATGAAGTGCTGTTTTTAACTGCTTCACTTTGGTCTGCTTTAATGACCTAGTATTTTTTAAGCAAGACCAAATAGTTTTGATGACTTTTGCTTTATCTTTATTACACATAGTCTAAGTCAAGAAATGGCTACATTGTGGCCCCTTCGGTTGAATTTTTCTCATTATTTCCTTTGATATTCTTGACCTTTCACTGCGCCATATGAATTACTTTTGTCTAGTTCTAAAAAATTATTTCTTCAACAACTTGATTAGTATACAACTAAATCTGTAAATTGATTTAGTCAGCATTATAATTTCATTATATTTACATGCAGCAACCTTGAGTCTCCACTTATTTCTGTAAAAAAGCATTTTGTACATGAATTGTCAGATATCAAGTTTATGTTTTTTGAAGTTTTTTTGAATGGAATATCTTGCAATTATTTTTCCCTGATTTTTGTTAGTACTATAGAGAAATGCTAATGATTTTCGTGGATATATTTTGCATCTTGCTACTTTGCTTAAGCTACTTACCATAATTAGCTTCTTCATCAATTCTCTGTAATTTGCTAAACACTGTCATGTTATCAGTAAATAGACATAATCTTACCTTCTTGCCAATATTTAAAACTTTAATTCTGTTCTCTAGTTTTGTTTTGATTTGACTGTTTTTGCTATAGCCAGAGTTTCTAAAAATCATGTCAAACAATAAGAAGAGTGAGCATACTTGTTTTATCCCTGTTTGAAATGGAAAAGCTTCTAACGTAAGCAAGAATTTTTAACTATTAAAATAGATTTGAAGAAAGTGCTTAAGATATAAATAAAGTAGTCACACAATTCCCTATAGGACCAATGAAGAACTAAAAAAAAATATATAGTGTACTCAAATTGATGATTAATTATAGAAATATTGACTAAAAATTTAAAGTTATCCAAACACAAATATTCTAGGGGAAAAACAAATCATTGTATGATCTGGGGCAAGCTTTTTTCCCTCATGGACCTAAATTTCTTCATGTATGAAAATAAGGGTAGGGAGTTGAACTAAATAATTTCTACCACTATTTCCCCATCTGAAATTCAATGATAATTTGATTCTAAAGTCCAACTCTGTTAGCAGCATAAATCTATTACCTCAAATCAGTCTCAATGACTGATCTATTGCTCCCTAATACTTCCTAAAAATGTATTGTTCTGGTGAGACCTGAGTGTGTGTTTACTTCAGAGAGATACAACATTATCACATAAAGGGAGTACGACATTATAGGATACAGGGTTAGATTCGGATTCAAATTTCATCTCTGATACTACCTCTGTGACACTGGCAAGTCACCAAATGTCTGCTGAACTTTAGTTTCAACATCTTAAGAAAGGTAGATAATAGGATATGGAGTACCTACTGCATAGTGTCATTATGAAATATAAATAAGGATATAAAACACTTTGGAAATGTTTAAGAACTCTGTAAATGTCAGTCATTTTTATGCCCCACATCACAAGTAAATACCTTATTACAGGATAATAGAATTGAGCTGGAAGGGACTTCAGAAGCCATCTACTCTAAGCCCCTCATTTTGCAGATAAGGAAACTGAGACCCAGGAAAGTTAATTAATTTGTCCAAGGTCACACAGCTAGTAAGATGTAATGGCAAGCAAAGATGTACTTTATGCCTTGTTTCAGCTATTTAGTTGACACCTTGTTTCATTTCAAGTTTCTTTTGAGCCTTGCCCATGATTGTATGAAGTCTTTGTTGAGAAGCAGAACCTGTGAACCCCACAACTTGTAAGCCTAGAACTTGTGAACATCTGTTGCTGATGCAACAGGAAGGGGAGGAGCTAATGACCATATATAAGGAGAGACCCAGGATGGAGAGAGCAGAACTGAGAAGAGAACTCTTGTGGTGGCAGAACTGAGAAGAGAAGAGCAGAACTAAGCAGAACTTAGAAGAGAATTCGTACAGTGGCAGAGCTGAGAAGGAAAAAACTTTTGGTATCCTGGTACTCTATGTCTGTCTGCCCTGTCTGTGTTCATTTTTGTTTGTGATACTTTATACAGATCCCTGGGACCTTACTGGAAGCCCTGAAAGAGGATTTCCTGGTTGTCTCTTTCCAGAAGTCCTGGAGGAGAGTTTTGGAGGTCCTAGGACTTTACTGATGATTTGTGTTGAGTTCTCGGACCTTGTTGGTGGATCTGTGTTGAGTTCTCAGACCCTGTTTGTGGGTCTGTGCTGATTTCTATGTTGATGATTTGTATTCACTTCTTGGACCTTGTTTGTGGGTCTGTGTTGATTTTGTTTGTGATGTGTACTGAGTTCTCAGACCTTGTTGGTGGGTCTGTGTTGATTTCACAGGCAGATAGTGAACTGATGATAGTGTTGGCAATGTGAATGAATGTTATTGTGGCTCTGTTAAGCTTTGTCTTCCCAGAACCAGGCACTGTGAAGGACTTGAGGTAGACTAGACACTGTGAGCTCCAAAAAGGACAAGGAACTGGACAAGGAGCTGAGAGCTTCCTGCCTTTGAATCCAGGTGACAGTTAGATAGATTCAGGCAGGAGCTGGGACCATGGAAGATGAACCATGGAAGCTGAGAGCCAGTCTCCAGTCAAGATGAAAAGACCTCTTCTTGCATACCTAATGCTGACTGAGAAGATTATGATTTACTTTGGCCTAGGTATGGAGAACTTTGACCTTTTTACTTTGTGTCCCTTAAGGAGACCTGCTCCTTAAGGGTGACTGAGTTAAGGATGTACTGCATGATGTCTTTTGCTTAAAACTCGGTGGCCACTTTAGAGATAACTTGTTATGTCATAACATTGAGAATCCTGTACTTTGGTGTCTGCAAATGTATGTCTTTAATTTATTACTGAGTAGAGAGTTCACTATACCATGGTATCAGAACCTTGAATCTGTTCACAGCAGCAGTCCTTTAGAAAGCTGCTCATTCTCGGTTTTACATAAGCCTGAGAACTAGAATCTAAACTGAGGTCCTCTGACTCTAGAACCAGAACCTTTTCCAATATTCCTTCCTACTTCATGACAAGTACCAGGCTGATAATCAATGGGAAGATTATTAACAGTGCTGGCAAGGATAGCTAAGCAGACAGTCTCCTAACACTGCCCAGGAAACACAGGGCAGGGCTAACAGGAACAATAACTAATGTAAGACAAAACCCACAAATCATGGCCAGGGAATACTCTCCATCCAGAAAATGGGTGGGAACCAACTGTAAATTCTGAAACAAAACTAAAAATTGGGGGTGCAGTTAGGTAGTGAAGTGGAGAGAGTGCCGAGCCTGTAATCAGGAAGACATGAATTCAAATCTAGCCTCAGACACTAGCTAGTTGTGAGATCCTGGGAAAGTCATTTGACCCCATTTGCCTCAGTGCCCTCATTTATAAAATGAGCTGGAAAAGGAAATGGCAGATCATTCTATTATCTTTGCCAGGATAAACCCCAATGGGGTCATGAAAAGTGGAACATGACTGAAAATGACTTAATAACAACAACAACACAATGGGAGGTTGCAACTAAGGTTCAGAATGGATATAGGTATGGCAGATTTGGCATTCAGCAGTTCAAGTCAAGCAGGGAAACAGACACCAGAGGAGACTTTGAATGTACAGGCATAGTCTAGTCTGAGCATAAGAAGAAAACAAGACCTATACATTAAAAAGAACATTTCAAGATCTAGAAGAAGCATGCTCAACATACGGGGTATGACTAATAATCCCAGGCCAGGGACTTTCGGCCCTCTGCCATGATTTTATGCGGCTTCCATGGTGTAAGTGGAAAAGGGTAAGCAAGCATGTACTGTACCCCAGAGTGAAGCCCAGTTCTCCAGATGTTAATGATTGTAACAGAGAGCCAGGTCCTCTGGGGAGCTCTCAAAGTTCTTCCAGAGATAATTCAAGCCAAGTGTTCCACTGAATCATCAAGATGAGCTGCCTGCTCTGATCAAATTAACTAATCCAATAATAATAATTCAATCTCCACTTTGGTTATGGGCAGAACATTGCCTAATGGAGAAACTTCAGTCCGTGTCTTATACTAGAGGCCATGTCAGACGACAATATAGCCCATCATTTCATTTAGACCTTCTTCACAATTAATACTAATCGCCACAGACAAATGAATTGTAAGACAATCTGCACTGATTGCTAGGGAGGACAAAATGAACAGATTACTTGTACTGTAGTCAATTCATTTCACATACAAATTGACAAGAACTCAAGTTTCATGTATCTGTCTCATAATCTGCCGATCAAGCAAACTCTTAAATAACCAAGAAAAGTAGTGAAGGCCCCAAGGCAGCTGTGGTTAATAAGGTGATCCCAGGGAAGGTGCTAGGTAGATTAAATACTTTCCTCTTCACCTAATCCATTTCCATTCACAGGTTATTTCAGTCCCCATGCAAATAATGATGGATCTGTGAGGCATAACTGATTTGCATAATTCTTTCCTTTTCATCAGATGACTAAAAAGAGAAGTGGGGAAATTATCCACATAATATATCCACATAAATTATCCACATAAATCCCAGTTATGAATATGAAGTGATGAGACATATAGGCAGGTTTGATCAACCAATTAACTATAGTTCATACCTCTTTAAGACCATTCTTTCAAACAGGGCCATTTTTATTGCTTCAATTATTACCAAACTTTTGAAATAACTACTTTAAACAACCACAGTTCAGTCTGCTAAAGAGAAAAAATGGGATGGGGTTGAGAGTGAGAGAAATTACATACTCATTCTCAAAATTAAGAAGTGAAGGAGGTAACATGCATCTATTAGTTTCAGAATATTTTAGAATATGCTCTTTTTAAAAAAATAATAACATGAGTACAGTTTTTAGGGAAACCACTCAAAGAGAAGTTATCTCCACCTCATGTTTCCTTGCCTACAATTACACAATCCTTTTAGCACGATGAAAAAGAAAAACAGGTTTTTTAGACCTTGCTCCCCCCTCACCAATATTTAGAACTGGAATTATTTGAAAAACAAAACTTTATACCTTCACAAACACATTTAACACAAAAATCTTGCAAATCATCTCTTAAATGATTTAATTCTTTTAAATAGAGCTAGCTAGATGAATATAAAATGTACAAGTTTATTTCATAAAGTCAAAAATAAGACACATTGTGTCTCTGTGATAATCTGGAAAATGCATAAAATAAGATTATGTGGAATGGTCAAAGATGATACATCCAATAGGACGAAAAATTATTACATGGGAAAATATCTTGTGACTAGAACATTTTAAAAATAAGGCAGCCACAGTTGCAGAAGAATCAACCCTGAACTCCCATTCAAGGGCATTGTAATAAGTTGCCCTTCAAACACAATGTACCTATTAGAATCAAACTGTTTCAGAGGCATCAAGGTCCATAGTCAATATGTCCCTCCTTACTCTTATTCTTCTACCTCAGATTGTAGGATATAACCTATATATTCTGGACAACCATACTTTCTATAGCATCAAAAGGAAAAGAAATTCTCCTGATCATGACTTTGTATTTCCCTTCCTGAGAGTTTTTACTGGAACCAGGCATGTTCCCAATTTGCAGAGATTCTTAACATGGTATCTGTGAACTACTTCTAAAAATGTACATTTTTGTAACTATTTTAATATAGTTTCCTTTGTAATTCTATGAATTTTATTTTATTAATTTAAAAAGATTGTCCTGCAAAAGGGAACCATGGACTTAGCCAAACTTCCAAAGGGGTATATGACACAAAAACATTCTGAACTCTCATTTTAGAAGAAAACAATCTCTTTAAAAAATTATACATTTTTATAACTAGAAACATATAAAAGATAATCCAATCTAATGCCTTGCCTTTAAGCAGGTCAAATATTTTAAATTCATTTTACACAAAGGGCAATTGAGTCTCAGAAAAGTAAAGTGACTTGTCTAAGACCATAGGGGCTAATTAAGGAACAAAAGCCGATTAGTCTTCTAGCCTAGACTGATCATGATGCAATGCTGTGGCTGACTTTGGGCTAGGCCTTTAACTTTCTACAGGTCTTAGTGAAACAGCTAGATAAAACAATCATATTATCCAGGATAGAAGGAGAACCCATTCCTCCTGTTTCCTAATGCAATGTTCTGTCTATGATAGCCAAGTGCTTCATCAATTAAAACAATTACCAGTTCTAATGCTTTTCTATGCCAACTCTACAATGGAGCATGAAAATGCTAGCCAAATGATGCAGGATCTGTACAGCATCATGAATAGAATGCCCAGTAATGAATTGGGAATAGACTGTTATCCATCAGAACTCAATATTTAAAACTTTTTTTTAAATTTCCAAAATGATGCTGTTGTCATTTCTAATCTCGACAGCTGAGCCCCATCCCAACCCTCTCTCACAGCTACAGATCAGAACAGCATTCCCCTAACCTGCTGCAAAAACAGCTGCTAACAGGATCAGGGGTAATGAAAAGGAAATGGATGGGAAGAATCAGAATTAGGGTGGTCTCGACCATAAGCAGCTGCTTTAAAAAGCTCATAAGGGAAGATCTTAAACAGGTGCTGCTCAGAACAACTGTAGAATGGGGATAAACTTAGATAAGAAATACCGGGAAAAGCTGGAATCTGTATATAGACAAATTCAAGTTGACTTCCAGAGTGGATCAACATCAAAGACCTTTGAAGAGGCTGTCTGTCCCCCAGGCCAGGAAGGCATTTTGACCTTACCTTTGCCTTAGAGAGTCCCTCTCTTCCTTTAATACTAAAGCATCATTTTCTGCATCTGCTCTCCCCAACTGCTAAGTCCTCTCTCTCCCCAAACTACTTTCATATTCAGTGTGTGCTAGAGCGATTTCAGCGTGAGCATGCACTCCTCAGAAATCGGCAAATGCTGATTTATTGTTTTGTTGATTGTCTAGACTGAAGAAAGTGATGGAGAAAACGAAGATAAAGCTTGTAAGTGTGTCATGTGCACATTCTCCCTCTTTCCTGTATCTTCTTATTAAACATTTACCAGCACAGCTTAACTACTTTTATATATATATAAACTACTTTTTATATATCCATATATAAAATATATTTATCCATATATATTCAGAGATGTGCTTGTCTTCCCAGTATAATAATGATGATAGCTGATATTTATATACTCTTTTGAGTTTTGCAAAGAGATTTACAAATATTATCTCATTTGACCCTCACAACGACCCTACAAGTTAGGTGTTATTGTTATCATCATCATCATCATCCTCATTTTAACTCTGAAGAGGGAGACTGAGTGACCTGCCTAGCATCACACAGCTGGAAGTGTTTGGTCGGGATCTAAAATCAGTCTTCCTGGGTTCCAATCCCCCTGAGGCACCTAGAATATAAGCCATTTGTGGGCAGGGATTGTTTTCATTGGCCTTGTATCCCTAGCACCTAGCTCAGTGCCTGATACATAGCCTGCTCTTAATAAATGCTTGCTTATTGATTGAGTGATTAAAAGGGTTCCATAAACCAGGTAGACCTATATCTTGCCACTGGTCACCAATGACTCTGGAGGAGAAAGTGAAGCTGATGACTTAGCACATCACATTCCTGATGTCATTGGTCCTCTTTGAGAATGAAGGAAGACAAGAAACAATAAGCAAGTAAGGAGGGAAGAAACAGGTTATAGGAGAGAGAACAAAGGTCTCTGATTTCAGAGGGCCTCAGTTCAAATCCACCTCCTGTCATTTACTACCTGGTGACCTTGGACTAGTCACTTAATTCACGCGGGTCCCACAGTTTCATTTCTCTGTAAATGAAGGGTTTGGAGCAGATGACCTTGGAAATCTCTTTCAGCTCCAGCTCTACAATTCAAATAAGGCAAGCACATTATCTTTACTCCCCTAGTAAAGAAGACACGACCCAATAAAGGAGATGCCCACAAAGAAAGCCCCAAATCACAGAAGAGCCACTAGTTTGGCCCAGAAATGTTATTCCTGATGTGAGCAAAGAATGTGGAAAAGTGGTGAATATGGTAAAGGATTCCTTCCCCCCTCTTTCCTTGTCCCTGTTTATATTTAGAAAATATATATTCTCTGTGGTGTAGTGGATAGATCACTGAGCTTAGAATCACGAAGACCTGAGTTTGAATCCCTCCTCAGATGCTCATTAGTTGTGCGATGCTCAGTGAGTCACCTAATCAGTCTCAACCTCAGCTTCCTCATAATGCTCAGGGTTGTCATCAGGATCAAATGATATAATATGTAAAGCACTTTGCAAAACATAATGTTTACTGTGTGTTGTTGCTCAGCCGTGTCTGTCTCTCTGTGACCCCATTTGAGGTTTTCTTGGCAGAGATCCTGGAGTGGTTTGCTATTTCCTTCTCCAGCTCATTTTAAAGATGAGAAAACTGAGGCAAACAGGGTTAAGTGACTTGCCCAGGGTCACACAGCTTTAAGTGTCTGAGACCAGATTTGAACTCATAAAGTCTTCCTGACTCCTCGACTGGCACTCTATCCACTGAGCCACTAGCTGCCCTGCTATATATTAGCTATTATTACAATTAACTTAGTTAAATATTATTATTATTACTACTTGTGTAAGAACTGGCAGAATTATACAGCTTAAAGATATTTAATTTATTGTACTGCATGAAAGGCTATTTTTTCTTTAATAGGCAAATGACTTTTAGGATACTAAAAAATTCTTTGATGAAAATTACTATAACATACACCCCAAATTTTAGTGCAAGCATCCATTTTAAAACACTGAAAACTTTTTCCTTTTTTCTTACACATTTCTTTGAGCATTATTGCTTTTGTAACCTCCTGTTTTAGAACCTGCCAGTACCAGCTTAAATCATTTATTTTTCATCCATTTCACATGGTGCTCTGGGCCTAGAAGGCAAGGTTCTATTTAATATATCTCAATAATTTATACCCCAAAAGTACACTAAGGAAAATGTCAACATCATAAACCTAGAAATTTGGAATGTGAAAAATGTTCAAATTTCCCTTAGAGTAAGTAAAATTTATGAAAATATAGCAAAAAAAAAGGGAAGCGAATTAAAACATTTCAAAGAGCAAAGAATCATCTTAATGCTTCAGTAGCCTTTTAGATATGTTCACACTGGCTATGTCATATCTATAATAAATATGGCACTGCTGTAGCTAAGTTATAACTGAGTCTGTCATTTTCCTGACAAATCATTATTGAATGCAGCAATGATAGAGGGGTCATTACAAGATATAACTACATCCCTAAGGCCTTCATCTATTCCCCCCTCAAAAAGTTTCACTGCTTTTCACAAGAGATTCAACTCTTATGCATCCTCAAACTTGGGTCTAATCAGTGTCCATCAGCAGGCAAAGCAAAAGGCCAGAGGCTCCTTTCAAGGATGTTTGTAGAAAATAAAAAAGAAATGTTTTGCTTTTCTTCATTTCTTTATTGAAAGTAAAAAATATAGGGTTTTTTTATTTGTTTGTTTGTTTTTTGGTTTTTGCCCCTTTCAGAGATGAAAAGCAATAATCAATAGAACACAAGTAATTTAAAGAACATTTTAAAAAACAAGTAAACCTGGTCAAAACCAGAAGTTTCATTGAGGAACATTTCCTCAATGAATTTAGTCTTTGAGGTTTTCATTGCTCAGTTGTTGTTTTTTTTTTCAATTTTCAATTTTTTTCTAATTTTCCAAAAAAAAAAAACCCCAGTGCAATTTGAGAGAGCTCTCTAGAGACATGCTTGGTACTCTATAGCATTTGTTATAAAGACCTGATGTAGCATTTCTATTTCCTGGATTAGGTTGATAGTATGGTACATGGAGTGCTGGGCCTGGAGTCAATAAGACCTGAGTTCAAATTCAGCCCTGACACTTACTAGCTGTGTGACCTAAAGCAAGTTACTTACCTCATGTTTGCCTCAGTTTCCTCAACAACCAAATATGGATAATAATTGCTTCTACCTCCTTGGGTTTGTTGCAAGGATCAAATGAGGTATTATTTATAAAGCATTTAGCTTACCACATAGTAGCTTTCTTCATATAAAAATGCTATGTCTAGGATCTGGAGTGTAGTGGATACAAATCAAACAACAAAGTCACCAGGGCTTAAGGGGAATTAATTATTGGGGTTTGGGGACTTGTGTAGCTCATGGAATTAGACTTCTTTCACCGTCAGCTCACAACATTAATGCCCATAAACTCACTAGCCCAAGCACAAAGTATTTAA
>CM053596.1:105563945-105585606 GCA_028646575.1 Pseudocheirus occidentalis
CTTCTATTTTTTTCATTTGTTTGGATCTGTTTAATAGTATTTTGATTTCTCATAAAGTCATTTGCTTCCATTTGCTCTACTCTAATTCTGAAGGAATTATTCTCTTCAAAAAGCTTTTGAGATTCTTTTTCCATCTGGTAAATTTGGCTTTTTAAGGCATTCTTCTCTTCATTGGCTTTTTGGGCCTCTTTTTCCATTTGAGTTAGTCTACTTTTAAGGTGTTATTTTCTTCAGTCAGGTTGTTGAATCTCTTTTCATGATTTTCTTGCATCATTCTCATTTCTCTCCCCAATTTTTCCTCCACTTTTCTTATTTGGTTTCAAAATCCTTCTTAAGCTCAACTATGCCTTGTAACCAGTCTACATTTTTCTTGGAAGCTTTTGGTTTGGAGTTCTGACTGTGTTGTCTTCTTCCCATTCCATGTTTTGATCCTTTTTATCCCCAAAAAAGTAATATAAAGTTGGATTGCTGTTCTTACTTTGCTTCCTTTGCCTGCTCATGTTGCTAGTCAATTACTTGACTTTTTGGCTCTGTGGAACTGTTTCCAGAGGGGAGGACTTTGTCCCAAACCACTGGGGTTTTTTGCAGCTGCCAGAGACCACTGCAGCCCTCACCAGCATTGGCTCACTGAAAACGCACCCCAGGACTACCTCCAAGACTGTGATCCTGATCCAGGCAGCTCAAAGCAAGAGCACTTAGCGTCTAAACAATTGCTTGGCCCTGCTACAGTCTGCAGGCCAGGAGCTTCTGAAGCAGCTTCCTTACTCTGGAGGCAGTTCAGCCGAATACTCTCCCCTAAATTTAGGCTAGTTCCACTAACCTTTCACTTAGTCCTTATTTCTTATGTCTTGGTAATTCTTGAAATCAAATCACCACAGCTGCTGCTGATCCACTCTCCTGAAGGCTCCAGCTGTGGCTTGTCCTGACTGCCTTGGGGTCAAGCTGCAGTTTTAGGTAGGGCTGGTTTTGTCTCCCACCTGGCTGCGATGAGCCCTTCCTGTACTGCCTGCCAAGCTGCCTTCAGTGGGAGATGTTTTTTCTGTATTTTTGTGAGTTCCGGAGCCCTAAATTTTGTTTAGAGTCATATTTCATGGGTATTTGAGGTGATTATGTGGGAGCTACAGAGTGTTCCTGCTTCTATGCTGCCATCTTGGCTCCACCTCCCATCATCTCTGCTTTTCCTTTTCTTGGATCTTCAGTCTTCAGTGTGTGTCACATAAGAACTCAATAAATACCTTCTGCTGAAATCTGGATGTAATATTTCCAAAATATTCCTTTGACCTTTTGGCATGATCAGTTCTTGATGAAGCCATGCTAGCTCTTAATGATTACTATTTCTGTTTCAAGATGCTCATAAACCATCCCTCAAATAGTGTGTTCTATAATCTTGCCAGGAATTTGACAATTCTTTTCAGACTCTAATCCTTTCAATTTGGTTGGAAATCTGGACTTTGCTCTTCTGTAGTTCTTCAGAATGTCTTTCATTCTTTAGGGTCTTTCAAAGTATACCAATAATAGCTCATCAATCATGCCTGTAAGTTCTTTCAATATCCTGATACATTTCCCCCAGACCTGGGAAATTGAATGAATCAAAGACAGTTATATGTTCTTCAATTGTTTTTTCAGCTTCTTTCAGCCTTGGTTTTCAGCATCCTTCTTGTATCCCTCAGAGTCCAAAAATAATTCTTCTTGTCAAAGAAAACAAAAGCAAAATGAATTGAACATTTTCCTTCTCATCATTATCCATGGTCACCAACCCATCCACCTTGAGAAGCAGCTTTATGCCTTCTTTGATTAACCTCTTATCACCAAAGTCACTATAAAGGTCCCTTTAGTTTGATATGCTTCACTTACCTTTTGGTCCATGGGATGTAGTACTCCTGACACAATTCTTGTAGGACCATACTACTCATTTGTATTTATCTTCCATTACCTACTCTTATTTCCATTTTCTATCATGTCCTTTAAAATTCCAAAGTGATTGATGAGTTTCTTGTGGAGGTGAATCAGTCTTTTAAGACAGCTCCTCTTTCTCCTCCTCATCTCAGAACAATTTCTGTTTTTGCCTTCAGAATCTTCTTTTGAAGAGCTCACTAAGCCTCTCAGGCTTACTTCCTTTGTATACTTTAAATTTATGGCAGAGGTTTGTAACATTTTTTTTTATCATAAACTCCTTTAGGAATCTGGTGAAGACAATGAACCTCTCTCAGAATAATATTTTGGGTGAATAAAATAAAATGCATAGGCTTACAAAGGAAATCAATTATATTGAAATAAAGATGATTTTCTCCCTATCCAGTTTCATGATCACCCTGAATTCTATCTAAAGATCACCCCAGATTAAGAAGCTCTATTCTATAGGGTCCTATTTTTTCCTCTAGAATTCTTTGAAATCTGCTATCCCATAATCAGAGTTGTCTATCAGATTATGCCCAGCTTCCATCTCATTTCTATGATAGAACTTGTCTCTGCCTTCAAGAATTCATCATGTCTCTTCCAGTAGCCAGTTCTAGTTCCTCCTTTTTTTGATCACCATCAGGTCTCAAATAGCATTTCTCCTCATCATTTCCTCTCTGTAGTATTGCCTGCTTGGAGTTTTTCTGGGGAGTTCCTTCTTTCAAGGTTATTCAGTCTAGTCTAACCTCCTTTTATGGATAAAGAAACTAGAGAATTTATGTGACTTTTCCAAAGTCATAGAGGAAAGAAAATTTGGGGTAAGCTACATAACCTTAGTTTCTGCAACTGTAAAATGAGGGGCATGAACTAGACAGCCTCTCAGGTCCCTTACCATCTCTGATTCTCTAATCCTTTGGTGCTAAGTATCAGAGGAATGTTTGAACTGTCTTCTGAATCTAAATATAGTAATACTCTTCTATCATACCAGAGCCTTTCCTTGTTTTCCAATAAACTGCATGGCTGTCTTAATTGCTAAGGGAACTTAACTTTATTTATGCTGGACTTCACAAACTTTCTTAACATAGTCAGAGGCTATCTCATTTGGCTGCCTTGATTGGCAATTAGCATATGTCTGCCAACCCCTAAAGCAAAAGGAAGCTCCAGCAGGGACCTAGCTAATTAAAATCTAATCATCCACCTCTTTCCTTCCACCTCATTCCCACTTCCTGTTTAAGTACAGTAATTCCTTGTGGTTCTCTAGCAGCTACATTCTCAGGTTTAAGGTCAGGGAGATCTCAGGTTCTCTAAGTGACCATTTACAGGTTGGTCATTCAGAAACGTGTCCAAATTCACCCTGAATTTATATTTTTTTCCTATGTCACCTCTTGGGGTAATGAGTTCCATAAACTCACTACCAGCTGTGAAAGGTGACACATTTTATTTGCCCTAAAATTATCTCACTTAAATTTCCATGGAGGTTTTCTCATCCTAGTAGTTAAGGATTTGATGAAAAAAAATTCTTCATTTCTTTTAGATATGCTTTTCACAGTACTAAATACTTTGAGATTTTCCAGGTTAATCTTATTAATTTGTCTTCAGGAGAGAACTCTTCTTAAAACAAAGAATGCAAACTCCTTGCAAATAGGGACATTTTCCTTCCCTGTATTTCTTCTTGTATATTTTCTTCCTTTTATCTCCAGTGTCTAACAGTATCTGGCACATCATCATTATCATCATCAATATCATCATCATCATCATCATCATCATCACTAACATTTCTTTATGCCCCCCACCATTCTAAGCACTTTACAATTATCTCATTTGATCCTCTCAACAACCCTGCAAGGTAGGTGCTTATTATTATCCCCATAATACAAATGAAGAGACTGAGGTAAACAGAGGATAAGTGACTTGTACAAGGATATACAGTTAGGAAGTGTTTGAAACTGCATTTGAACTTAGGTCTTCTTGATTCCAGACCAAGTACTCTATCTATTAACCAAGTTGTCTCACATTACAGAGTCTTAATAAATACCTCTTGATTGAACACTTATATTCTTCTCTGAACCTTCATCAGTTCTGTGTATTTTATTGCTTGAAGTCAGTCATTAAGCATTTATTAAGCACCTACTGTGTGCCAGGCTCTGTACTAAGCACTGGGACAACATAGAGAGGCAAAAGGCTGTCCCTGACCTCAAGGAGCTCCTAATCTAAAGGGGGAGACAACATGCAGTCATGTGCAACCAAGCTATATGCAGGCTAAATCTGAAACAATCAACATAGGGAAGGCACTAGATAAAAGGGGACTGATCAAGCCTTCGTGTAGAAGGTAGGATTTTTTTCCAGACTTAAAGTATATAGATTTTAATTGTATACAGTAGGGTCTTAAGGATCACAGTAGCTTATTTAATTCAGTTCATCAAGCATTTATTATGTATTTATGTATACATTAATAATAGTCATAGGAAAAGAAAAAGAGACAGTCCCTATCCCCAAGGAGCATAGGAGCTGAACCTTATGGAGCATGGATGAGGGTGAGCCTGCAGGGGCCTTCCATCTGAGTTCCCCAGATAACTTCTAACCCAGCACTGAAGTATTAGTCATGTTTGTCCCTTACCCTCTGATGACTAAAGGGTGGTAGAAGACTGGGTTAGAGAAGATTAGCTTCTAAACCAAGAAGAGTGAGCTAGCTTCTACTGTTAGCTCTCCAGGCAGCATCATGTAACTCTGCGACTTCTGGAGAGGTGGAGGAAGGGAGATCTTCTCTAGAGATAGCGTGGCAAGGGCTTAGCTAGACAAGTTGGTCAGGGTCTCTGGCTATTTCTTCTGCTTTTTCTTTTGCTTTGTCTGATTATAGCTGACCAAACAAGTGATTCTGGAAATTGGCAGTTTCATGCTTGGAAGCAGACTTGTGAGTTTTTGAGGTCAGGGGATCCTTAGTCCTGGAGGCAGCTTCTTTATACCTACTCCAGTACTTCTTAGAGGAGAAGATAACCCCTAACAGGAGAATAAGCCCTGACATTTCTGGCCAGAGACATGGAAATGGACAGAATTGTTTGGACAGTGAAGAGCTGGGGTGAAATATAAAATGACTATTCAGCAGTCCTACAGACTATATCATGTCTTGAAGAAGAGGTGGGTATAGGCCAGTACCTGGACAAAGCAATTGATAGCTTTCAGTTCTCTTTCTTCAATTGTGAAGAAAAGCTCAAAGACTTCCACTTTATATTCATATATAATTTGGATTTTTTTATCCATAAATGTATTACTTGCCCATGTTAAAACATATCAGCCACTTTTCTGCCCACTCACAGATGCCTAATGTCTTTCTGTTCATCTATCCCCGCCAGCTCAGCTCTTCACAGCCTGGAAGAATTTTTTTTTTACCATACATAAACTTGAAAACTTCACTGAGCACGCCCTCATAAAGATCTTTTGAAAATTTACTTTTTTATTTTTACTTTTTTTTAAACTAATGCATTTTATTTTTTATGTTCATCTATTTTTTACTGGACCATGCAAGAAACTATAATTTCATATGCATAGGGAATTCTTGGTGAGAAATCTCCCTCCAACAATGCAGATTGGCACTTTGTCCACAATTTATAGTCTTAGATATAACTTCCTAATGATCCCAGCCCTATAGTGTTCTCTCATAACAAAAACAAAAAATAACACGCAAAGCCCTTGAGCACAAATGACAATATATGCAATAGTTTGTCCCCATAGTCCTCTACCTTTCTACAAAGGGGATGGAAGTACATTCTTACTTATTATCTAGAACCACTATTAATCATTGCATTTGATCTGAATTCTTTCATATTCATTTACATTATTGTAGTTATGATTGTGTATGTTGTTTTCTTGATTATGTTTCCTTCATTTTGCATCAGGTATATTTTTTTCTCTTATAGCTCTCCCATATATTTTTCTTCCAGTGCAATGATATTTTATTACATTCATACACCACACTATTTATTTTAATTATCCTTTATTCAGTGGCAATTTATTCAGCTTTTCTCTAATCCAGCACTTCTCAACCTGTGGGTTGCAACCCCTTTGGGGGTCAAACGACCCTTTCACACAGGTTGCCTAAGGACATCAGAAAACATATTTCTAATGGTCTTAGGAACTGAGACACTGCTCCTCTATTCATCTCCAAGTGAATCTGCCTACATGCAAATACACCCACATATTAAAGTCACAGCATTAGAAAGGTTGAGAACCACTGTTCTAATCAATGGACTCCATTTATTTTCAGGTTTTTTGCTACTACCCAAAAAAAATACCATTATGAATGCTTTGGTAGAACCTTTCCTTCATTCACTGGGGTATACACCCAGAAGTGAAATCGTTGGGTCAAAGGGTCTAAAGAGTACAGTAAATTTACTTTCATGATTCCATATTGATTTTGAGAAGAGTTGAACCAATTCACAGCTTTTCCAGTATATCTGTTAGCATGCTTGCCTTCCCTTTGTCGCATAAAGACTATTTTTGTTTTCATTATTTTTGCCAATTTGCTGGGTATGTTGTAAAATTTAAGAATTGCTTAAATTTGTTTTTCTCTTCTTATTATTTATTTGGAATATTCTTTTCAGATATTAGTTGGTATATTGTATTCTTTCTTTTGAAAATAGTTCCTATCAATAAGACTTCTGGGCGTCAAGATGGCAGAATAAGAAAGTTGCTCTTACTCTCCCTTATTGACCTGGAAAAACCCTAGAACAACTGATTCAGTCAAAAAACTGGGTGCAGCAGTTTTGTAGCTTAGGAAACTTGGGGAAATAACGGTAAAGTTTCCTCTTCTTCTGGCAGAAGGGGAGCAGTACAGTATGGGAGGTGCCCAGAAGGTAGCACCAAGCCCCACCTCAACAAACTGGGGGAGATTCTGAGCCCCAGAATGGTGGAGGAGGCAAGTGCCAACACCAGCCCCCACCTCCCAGGTACCTTGCACAGGTAGGGGAATCAGTAGACACCAGATTGGAAAACCACCATGTATACTGGTAGGGAAGCATCCTCCAGCACCCAAACTTTCCAGTGCTTCAAAGTAGCCTGAGTGAGCAGGAATCCTAGAGGGGCTAGATGCCCCCCCATTCCCACTCCAAGAGCGTCAGTGTTGCTAACCCCAGCTCAGTACCAGATTCCTACAACTCCTACAAGTTGCCAGATCCCTACAACCTCCAACTACCCCTGAGACACCCCCCTCACAAAGCCAGTGACCAGAACCCTGACACCTAGCACAAGAAGCTTGAGGCAGTGCCCCTTGTGCTCTAGCAGGAGAGCTCCACTTTAAAAGTCACAAAATAGGCAAACACCATGAGCAAAAAGCAGAAATGGACAATGACCATAGATTCTTACTACAGAGACAGAGAAGATCAAAACACAAATTCAGAAGAGGACAACATTGTCAATATACCCATATCTGAAACCTCAAGGGGGAATATAGACTGGTTTCAAACCCAAAAAACCTTCTTGAAAGAGTTCAATAAGGATTTTAAAAGTCAAAAATGAGAGGTAGAAGGAAAATAGGGAGGTGTGCAAGAGAGTGTCAATAACTTAGAAAAGGAAGGACAAAAATTGACTATAGAAAATGGTCCTTAAAAAATACAGTTGGCCAAATGGAAAAGGAGGCACAAAAACTCACTAAAGAGAATGCCTTAAGTAAAATGGGTCAAATGGACAAGGAGATACAAAATCTAATTGAAGAAAACAACTCATTAAATCTTAGAATTGAGGAAGTGGACGCTAATGACTCTATGAGATATCAAGAATCAATAAAACAAAATCAAAATAATGTAAAAAAGAATGAAGTGAAAAATACCTCATTGGAAAAACAACAGACCCAGAAAATAGATCCAGGAGAGACAATTTAAAAATTAATGGTCTATCTTACAACTGAGTCTGTACAGCATCTTTCAAGAAATCATCAAGAAAAACTATCCTGAAGTCCTAGAACCAGAGGGTAAAATAATCATTGTAAGAAACCACATATCACCTCATGAAAGAGATTCCAAATTGAAAATACCAAGGAATATTGTAGGTCAGTTCCAAAATTATTAGATCAAAGATGAAATACTGAAAGCAGCCAGAAAGTGAAAATTCAAATACAGTGGAACCATAGTCAGGATTACATAGGACCTTGCAGTTTCTACATTAGAAGACTGGAGAACTTGGAATATGATATTCCATAAGGCAAAAGAGTGTGGATTACAACCAAGGATCAACTACCCAGAAGAACTGAGCATCATCTATCAGAGTAGGAGATGGATATTCAGTGAAATAGAAGACTTCAACACCTTCCTAATGAAAAGATCAGAACTCAACAGAAAATTTGATCTTCAAATATAAGACTCAAGAGGTGCATAAAAAGGTAAATAGGAAAGAAAAATAAAACAATATATCATTCAATAAGGGCAAACTGTTGACATTCTTACAAGGGAAGATGTATAATTCTATAATTCTTGAGAGCTGTAACTTTGCTATGGCAATGAAAAGTGGTATACATATACAGAAGGAATGAATATAAGTTGACTTTGGTGTGATGATAAAACAATCTAAAATTAAGTGGTGGAAAGGAATTGTACTGGTAGAAGAGGAAAGGAAGTAGCAGAAAAGGGTAAATTGAATCACGTGAAGAGGCATAAAACCCTCTTACAGTAGAAGGAAAGAAGGGAAGGAGATAGCATTGTTTGGACCTTACTCTGATCAGATTTGGCTCAGACAATAACATACTCAGTTAGGTATAGAAATCTAACTTCCCATATAGTAAGTAGGAGTGGAAAGGGGAAAGAAAAGATAGGGGGTCATAGGGAGGGAGGACAGATTGAGGGAGGCAGTAGTTGAAAGCAAAACTCTCATGAGGAGGCAAGAGGAGAAAGGAGAGAGAAAAGCATAAAGAGGGTGGGGGAATAGGATGGAAAGACACAGATAGTAATCATAACTGTGAATGTCAATAGGACAAACTCTCCCATACAAAGGAAGTGGATAGCAGAGTGGATTATAAACCATAATCCTACAGTATGTTGTTCAAAAGAAATACATGTGAAACAGAGGGATACACACAGAGTAAAGGAAAAAGGCTGGAGCAGAATACATTATGCTTCAGCTGAAATTTAAAAAGCAGGGATAGCAACCCTGATAGCAGATAAAGCAAAAGCAAAAAGAGACCCAATTAAAAGAGATAAAGAAGGAAACTACATCCTAATAAAAAGTACCATAGACAATGAACTAATATCAATACTAAACATATATGTACCAAGGGCTATAGCATCCAGATTCTCAGAAAAGGAGGTGAGGGAGTTACAGGAAGAAATATAAAAGATTATAGTAGTGGAGGAACCTCGATCTTTCCCTCTAAGAACTAAATCTCAGCACAAAATAAACAAGAAAGAAATAAAGGAGATGGATAGAATTTCAGAAAACTTAGATATGGTAGACCTCTGGAGGAAATTGAATGGGGATAGAAAAGAATATACCTTTTTCTCAGTGATACATGGCATAGCACCTATACAAAAACTGACCATGTATTGGGGCAGAAAAACTTCATAATCAAATTCAGAAAGGCAAAAATATTAAATGCATTCTTTTCAGATCATGATGCAATAATAATTATATATAATAAATGATCATGGAAAGATAAACTAAAAATTAATCTGAAACTAAATAACCTAATCCTAAAGAGTGAGTGGGTCAAACAACAAATCATAGAAACAATAACTTCGTCCAAGAGAACAACAATAATGATATGGGATGAAGCAAAAGTGGTTTTCAGGAGAAGTTTCATATCACTAAATGCTTACATGAATAAAATAGAGAAAGAGGAGATCAATAAATTGGGCATGCAACTAAAATGCTAGAAAAAAACAAATTAAAAAGCCCCA
This sequence comes from Pseudocheirus occidentalis, assembly GCA_028646575.1. NCBI lineage: Eukaryota > Metazoa > Chordata > Mammalia > Diprotodontia > Pseudocheiridae > Pseudocheirus > Pseudocheirus occidentalis. The sequence goes on from CM053596.1 coordinate 105,573,722, forward strand.
ATTAAACATTAAATTAGAAATTTTGAAAACTGAAGGAGAGATTAATAAAACTGAAATTAAGAAAACTATTTAACCAAAAAATAAAACTAAGAGCTGGTTTTATGGAAAAAAGACAAACTTTTGATTAATTTGATTTTTAAAAGAATGAAGAAAACCTAATTACCAGTCTTAAAAATGAAAAGACTGAATTTGCCACCAAAGAAGAGGAGATTAAAATGTATACCAACTGCATGCCAACAAATCTGACAATCTTAGTTAAATGAATGAATATTTACAAAAACATAAATTATCCATATTAATAGAAGAGGAAATAAAATACTGAACTTCATTTCAGAAAAAGAAATTGAACAAGATGTCAATGAACTCCCTAAGAAAAAAATCTCCAGAGCCAGATGAAATTTCAAATGAATTCTATCAAACATTTGAAGAACAATTAATTCCAATACCATATTAACTGTTTGGGAAAATAGGCAAAGAAAAAGTCCTACCAAATTCTTTTTATGTTGCAGATTTGGTGTTGATACCTAAACCTGGAAGAGTCAAGACAGAGAAAAGAAATTATACACCAATTTCTGTAATGAATATAGATGTAAAAATTTTGAACAAAATATTAGCAAAGAGATTGTTGTAACTTATTTCAAGGAAGATACACTATGACCAGGTAGGATTTATACCAGCAATGCAGGACTGGATATCAGGAAATTCACTATCAGGAAAACTATCAGCATAATTGGCCATATCAACAAAAAACTGACAGAAATCATATGATTATCTCAATAGATGCAGAAAAAAAGTTTTTGATAAAATATAACATTTATTCCTAGATAGCATAGGAATAAATGGAGCTGTCCTTAAAATGATAGGTAGCATCTATCTAAAACCATTAGCAAGCATTATATGTAATGGGGATAAGCTAGAAGTATTTTCAGTAAGATCACGGGTGAAACAAGGATATCCATTATCACCACTGTTATTTAATATTGCACTGGAAATGTTAGCTTTAGCAATAAGAGAAGAAAAAAATTAAAGGAATTTTTTAAAGGCAAAGAAGAAACAAACCATCACTTTTTGCAGATGATATGATGGTATACTTAGAAAATTTTAGAGAAACAACTAAAAAACTACTTGAAATAATTAATTTATCAAAGTTGCAGGATATAAAATGAACTCCCATAAAGCACTGGCATTTCTATATGTTACCAACAAAACTCAACAGAAAGAGATAGAAATAGAAATTCCATTTAAAGTTACTATAGACATTATAAAATATTTGGGCATCTACTCACCAAAACAAACCCAGGAACTATATGAACACAATTACAAAACACTTTTCACATAAATAAGGTCAGACCTAAACAATTAGAAAAATATCAATTCCTCATGGGCAGGCTGATTCAATATAATAAAAATGACAATTCTACCTAAATTAATTTACTTATCCAGTGCTATACCAATAAAACTACCAAAAAAAGTTTTTACAGAGCTAGAAAAACCAATAACAAAATTTATTTGAAAGAGCAAAAGATCCAGAATATCAAGGGAATTAATGAAAAGAAATGCAAGGGAAGGTGGCCAAGCTGTACCAGATCTTAAATTGTTAAAGCAGCAATCATCAAAACTAGCTCGTACTGGCTAAGAAATAGAATAGTGGATCAATGGAGTAGGTTAGGCATGCAAGACACAATACTCAATGATTATAGTAATGGATTGGTTGAGACATCCAAAGACTCCAATTTGTAGGATGAAAACTCTTTATTCAACAAAAACTGCTGGGAAAACTGGAAAATAGTATGGCAGAAACTAAGCATAGACCAACAGTTTACACCCTATACCAAGATAAAGTCAAAATGGGTACATGATTTAAAAATAAAGGCTGATAATATAAGCAAACTAGGTAGAGTAAGGAATAGTTTACCTGTCAGATCTATGGAGAAGGGAAAAACCTTATGACCAAACAAGAGATAGAGAATATTATTAAATGTAAAACAAATGGTTTTGATAACATTAAATTCAAAAGTTTTTGCACAAACAAAGCCAATGCAACCAAGATTAGAAGGGAAACAGAAAGCTGGCAATCATGTTTAATTGCTAGTGTCTCTGCTATAAGTCTCATTTCTAAATTATGTAGAGAACTTAGTCAAATATATAAGAATACAAGTAATTCCCCAACTGATAATTGATAAAGATATAAACCAGCAGTTTTCAGATGAAGAAATTAAAACTATCTATAGTTATATAAAAAATGCTCTAAATCACTATTGATTAGAGAAATGTAAATTAAAACAAGTCTGAAGCATCACCTCACACCTATCAGATTGGCTAACATAACAAAACAGGAAAATTATAAATGTTGGAGAAGATTTGGGGAAATTGTAACACTAATGCATTGTTGGAGGAGTTGTGAACTGATCCAACAATTTTGGAGAACAATTTGGAACTATGCCCAAAGGTCAATAAAGCTGCATACCCTTTGGCTCAGCAATACCACATCTAGGTCTGTATCCCAAAGAGATTATAGAAAATAGGAAAAGGACCTACATGTACAAAAATATTTATAGGAACTCTTTTTGTGGTGGCAAAGAATTGGAAATTGAGGGGATGTCTATCAACTGGGGAATGGCTGAACAAGTTCTGGTATATGAATGTAATGGAATACTATTGTGCTATAAGAAAAGATGAACAGGCAGACTTAAGAAAAACCTGGAAAGACTTATATGAACTGAAGCTGAGTGAAATGAGCAGAACTAGAAGAACATTATACATAGTAATAGCCACATTGTGCAATGACTAACTTTCATAACCTTGGCTCTTCTCAGCAATGCAAGGATCTAAGACAGTGGTTATCAACCTTCCTCATGCCGTGACCCTTTAGTACAGTTCCTCATGTTGTGGTGACCTCCGACCATAAAATTATTTTCGTTGCTACTTCATAACTATAATTTTGCTACTATTATGAATCATAATGTAAATATCTGATATGCAAGATGTATTTTCATTGTTACAAATTGAACATAACTCACAGGTTGAGAACCACTGATCTAAGACAATTCCCAAAGACTCATGATAGATAATACTGTCTACATCCAGGAAAAGAACTATGGAGTCTGAATGCAGGTCAAAGTATACAATTTGATCTCTTTTTAAAATTTTGTTCTTTGTTTTGCTTCTTCTTTCTCATGGTTCCTCCCATTGGTTACAATACCTCTTTACAACATTCCTAATGTAAAAGTACATTTAATATGAAGGTATATGTAGAACCCATATCAGATTGCATGCTATCATGTGCAGGGGGGAGGAGAGGGAAAAGAGGGAGGAAGAGAAAATGGAAAATTCAAAAGCTTATAGAAATGAATGTTGAAAACTATAAGCAAACAAACAAATAAATATAAAGAAAATAGTTCTTATTCTTGACCACTTTTCTATTGGGAAACAACTTTCAGACTTATCAATTAGTATTATGATGTTCACTATATATACTGGGTACGAAACTTTTATCTGAGCTGATGGATACATTTTCCCCAAGTTATAGTTTCCCTTCTTGTTCTAATTGTACCAATATTTTTACATATACATAGTCTTCGATTTTATATAATCAAATTCATATGTTTTCCTCCCATAATCTAGCCTACTTATTTCTATTTGACTATAGATATGAAAGGTGGAGGATGAATTGGAGGAGGAAGATACTTGAGTAAGGGAGACCAACCATCAGTCTGTTGAAGTTGTTTATTTTATGAGGTGATGAAGGCCTGAACCACAGTGGTTGTGGTGTTAGAAAAGAGAAAGGAGTATATGTGAAAGATGTTCACTAAGAAAGGTGTTCATTGAAGATGAAATTATCAGGGCTTGGAAACAGATTGGATATGGGAAGTGAGAGAAGGTAAGGTATCAAGAATGATACTTAGGCTGCAAGCCTGGCTGACTGGAAGAATGATGATGTACTTAATAGTAATGAGGAAATTTGGAAGAAGAAATATATTTGAGTGGGGGGGGGTTGGCGGGGGGAAGATAAGTACCATTTTGAGAATGAGTTCTATTTGTGTTGAAAATGCTTATGGAACACATAGTTTGAGATATCCAACAGGCAGCTGGAGGTGTCAGTGTGGAGGTTAGGAAAGATACTAGGACTAGATAAGTAAATATGAAAATCATCAACAGAGAGACAGACAATTATATCTATGGGAGGGGATAAACTGTGTAAGGGAAATAGAATAAGGAGTCTATCAGTATTTTGTATTCTTGAGTTTATCAAGCACTGAACCATTGTATTTATTAGCTTCTAGGTTTTCCTTATATGCTTCTTTATTTTTTAACAGTATCAAATAATTTTGATAATTATTGATTTAATTTCTGATTATCTTAGGATTCTTTTATTCCTATTTTAAAAATTATTTGTCTAGAAATTCCTGACTTTTTGGATCTCCAGATGAATTTGTTCTTATTTTATCTGGTTCTATGAAGCAATTTCTTGGTATTTGTATTGATATAAGCTTAAGTATAAAGGGAAATTTGAGCAGCACCATTTTAATCTTCTTGTCTTTCCTCATCATGAATGTAGAGTATCTTTCTAGTTATTAATTCTTTATATCTATATAAATCTTGTGTGTCTTGATATGTTAGCTCCCAGATATTTTTATACAGTTATTGTGAATAGAACTTTTCTTTATACCATTTCCTCTTGGTTTTTACTAGTATTGAATAAAAACAGAGTTGCTTTTTATAGATCTACTTGTAATGGCAAGCAAAGAAGTACTAACCACCTTGTTTCAGTTATTTAATTATTTAACACCTTGTTTCAGTTCAAGTTTCTTTTGAGCCTTGACCTGATTATATCAAGTCTTTTCATGGTGTCTGATAACAGTAGACCTGGAGGAGTGTTTTGGAGGCCCTGGGATTGTATTGACAATTTGTGATGAGTTCCCAGACACTGTATGTGGGTCTGTGTTGATTTCACAGGCAGATAGTGAATTGATGATGGTGCCAGCAATTTGGATGAATGTTGTTTTGGCTCTGTTAAGCTTTGCATTGCCAGAAACAGAAACTGTGAAGAACTTGATGTGGAGTGGACACTATGAGCTTCAATATGGAACTGAATGAGGAACTGGACTTGAGGTGGAGTGGACACTATGAGCTTCAATATGGAACTGAATGAGGAATTGGATGAGGAGCTGAGAGCTACTTGCCTATGAATCCAGGTGACAGCTGAGTAGATTCAGGCAGGAGCTGGGATCATGGAAGAGGAACCATGGAATCTGAGAGCCAGCCTTGAGTCAAGATGAAAAGATCTCTTCTTGGGTACTTAGTGTTGACTGAGAAGATAATGATTTACTATGGCCTAGGGGTGGGAGAATTTTGTACTCTGTACCTTGTACCTCTTAAGGATAACTGAGCTAAGGATGATTGGCAGATAATCTCCAATTAAGAATAAGACTTTCTGACTGAGAGATTAAGACAATGTGACCTAGGAGTAGAGAACTTTGATGATTGTACTTTGTGTCCCTTTAAGGAGGCTTGCGCCTTAAGGGTGATTGAGTTAAGGACTTACTGAATAATATGTTTTGCTTAAAACTATGTGGTCACTTTGGTGAAAACAATGTGGCCACTTTAGTGAGAAGTTGTTAAGTTATAACATTGTGAATGCTATACTTAGGTTTCTAGGAATGTTTTGCTTTAATTTACTGCTGAATAAATAGTGAGTTCACTATACTAGGTGATCAGAACCTTAGAGTTATCCACAGCAGCAGTCCTCTGGAAACCTGCTCATGCTTGACTTTACACTACTTTGTATCTTTCTACCATAATGAAAGTATTAGTCATCTCAATTAGTTCCTTCACTGATTCTCTGAGATTTTCTAAAGAAAATTCATGTCGTCTTTGACTAGGGATAAGTTTGTGTCTTCTTTGCTAGTGTTTAATTGTTTTCTTTCTTGTGCCTTATTATTTTTTCTAATGTCCTAGTATAGCTACTATTTCTAGTATCAAACCAAAAAAGTAGTGGAGAAATGATGATGCGTTTTTGCTTTACCCTTGATCACACTGGGAGAGCATCCAGACTTCCTCCAATAATGTGGGTTCTTGGCTTTAGATAGATTCACATGTCATCTCTATGCAGATAACTTGTCAGATCTACTTACTTAACCTCCATTTTTCTTGAGCTCCAGTTCCATATCCTAAATTGTCTGTTGAATATTTCCATTTGGATGCCCCACATAAGCATCTGAAAGTCAACTTACCCTAAATAAATTCATTATCTTTTCACCAAATCTTCCCCACTTCAAAAATTCCCTGTTATTTTTGAGGAAATCACCATTCTACCAAACACCTAGGCTTGCAACTTTGGTACCATCCTCAACTCATTCTCTATCATACATTTTATCTAATAAGTTGTCAAGTCCTTTAATCTTGAGTCTGGACTCTTGCAATAGCCTGCTGGATCATCTCCCTGTCTCAAGTCTCTCCCTACTTCCAATCCATATTTTGCTCAACTATCAAATAGATCTTCCTAAAGTAAAAATCTTCCCATGTTACTTTCCTATTCAGTAAACTTCAGTGGCTCCCTATTATCTCTAAGATCAAAGATCAAAGATTACATCCTTTGTTTGGCTTTCAAAATATTTGATAATCTGCCCTGCTCTTCCAATCTTCCCATACCTTACTCCCTTAATGACCCCCCTCCCTCTCATGTACTGTGAAATCTAGTGACATTGCTTTTTTTGTTGTTCTTTGAACACAACACTACATATTTTGACTCTGGGCATTTTAACTGGCTGTTTGTCATGCCTGAACTACTATCCCAAATCATCTCTACCTCCTAACTTCTTTCAGGTTTCAAATAAGGTTTAACTTTCTGTGAGAAGGCTTTCTCTCTCTGACATCTACAGTTTATAATACACATACATACATTTGCATGCACATACACATATGTACATATATTCACATACATAAACATGTGTATAGATATATCTACGTGGATAGATAGATTGATAGAGAGAGAGAGACAGAGACAGAGAGAGAGAGACAGAGACAGAGAGACAGAGAGAGAGAGATTTAACAAAGTGAAGTTAAAGTTTTTTTTCTAATCCTTTGGAATTGCTACCACTCCTTTATGTAATTTGAAAATTAGTTCCTCCATGCCCTTAAAAGTATATCATATTGAGTATGAAGTTCCGCTGTTTTTACTTGATCTGCTTTTCTTACCTTTTTCCTCCTCGGCACCATTTCCTCCTTCTCTATAAGCATATCATGCATTGTAATGGTAGAATTCAAATGTCAGAGCTCCACTGACCTAGATGGTGGAAATATGTCATTAAAGTATTTGCATATTCTTCCTATCTTGTTTGTTCTCCTTCCAGTTTCTCTATTTTTGAGAATTTTTTTGTTGTCTAAAGAATAATTCATCTTTCAACAAGTAACAAATTTCACTTGTAAATTGATCTGGACCAAAAGTAGTTTATCACTAACTTGTTTAATTTCTATTTCTGAAACTGGGCTAAGATCTATTTTTCTTATTTTCTTAATTTGAGTAATTTTTAGGTATTCATCCATTTCCTTTCATTTTAAGTTTGTTGGTGCATAGCAGTTTCTTTTAATTCCATTTGTTGTAAATTCTCCATAGTGTTTTTAATTCAGGTAATTGGGATTTTCCTCTCTTTAAAAAAAACTATTAGAATTTTAAACTTTATCAATCTACTTAAAATTTTATTCATTTATGATATAACTTTTAAAAATATTTTTATATGCATACTTGTATAGTATGTTGTATAGTATGTTCAAAGTCTAGATGTTTAATAATAATAATAGTAATAATAATAATAGTTAGCATTTATATGGTGCTTATTACATGCCAGCCACTGTACTAAGTGCTTTACAAATATAATCTTATTTAATCCTGACAACAACCCTGAGAGATTGGTGATATTATTATAATAACAGTTTTGCAGATAAGGAATCTGAGGTAAACAGAGGTTAAGTGACTTGCCAAGAGTCACACTTCTATTAAGTGTCTGAGATTGGCTTTGAACTCAGGTCTTCCTGAATATAGGTCTTGTACTGTATGCACTGAACCACCTACCTTAATTTACTACTCTGTTCTTTTTCTATTTTGTAAATAGTCATTTTCAGAGACATACACTTTCCTCTAAGGACTACCTTAGCTGAATTCATTAAATTGTGGCATTATTATCTTCATTCTCTTCATAATAATTATTTATTATGTCTGTCATTAGTTCTTTGATCCACTTATTATTTAGGATGTTCTTACATAGACTCCATTTAGATTTCTATCTTTTTCTTGGCTTCCTTTATTATGACTATTATTATTACATTCTACAAAGTATGTGTTTAATATTTCTGTCTTTTAAAAATCATCCACTTATTACTTCTTTATGCTTTAGTACCTGATCAGTTTTTGTAATGATATGTTGTAAAGGCTTTGTGTGAAACATGTATATTCTTTAATATTCCAATTCAGGTGTCTATTTTTTTCTTGTTTAGCCTTCAGTTAGAATCATCCAGTTCCAAATGAATAATATAAAAATCTTTTATAATTTTTGTATTATGCCTGCATGTAATTTTGCAATTCATTGAGCTTTTCTTTTATACACATTAACACTTTTGCATACGTATATGTGTGTGTAACTATATTGCTTCATTAATTATTCAACCAATCTATCAACAAGTATTTGGTAGCATCCATTATATGCCAGGAGTACAGATAATAAGACAATCCCTTCTTAGAATGAGCTTACTTTCTAATGGGGTAAATACAAGTACATGGAAAAATATATACAGCCTAAATAGAAAGTTAATAAAGACAAATATATACAAAGTCCCAGTAAAATATAGGATAAGGGAATTAACAGTTTAGAAGAATCAGTCAAGATTTTTGTAGAAAGTCTTATTTGAACCAAATCATGAAGGAAGAGAGGGAGTCTGTGAGGTGGAGGTAAGAAGAGAATGTATTCTAGTCATGGGGGATGGCCTCTAGAAAGACAAAGAGATGGGTGATGGAACGCAATTTGTGAGAAACAGAGAGGTCAATTTAGTTAGATTATATATTATGGCAGAGGAAGCACTATCTAATGATGTAAAAAGATTGGGTATAGGTTCTATAGGTCTTGAAAGGCTAAATGGAGGTGTTTATATTTAGGTTAGAGGCAATAAGAAAGCACAGCAGTGTAGGAGGCTGCGTAGGGGAGAGGTAATTAGATTTTGATCTAAAGTTGTGGTTGTGTAAGTAGAGAGAAGGGGTCAGATATAAATGATATTATACAGGTTTGTTCTGTTGTTTCAGTCATGTCCAACTCTTCATGACCCCCTTTGAAGTTTTCTTGGCAAAGATACATTTACAGATGAGGAAACTGAGGCAAACAGGATTAAGTGACTTTCTCAAGGTGACACAGCTAGTAAATGTCTAAGGCTAGATTTGTACTCAGGAAGACAAGTTTTCCTGACTCCAGGCCTGGCACTCTATCCAATATGCCACTAAAGTTAGGAAGGGCAAAATTTGACCACTGATTAGAAATATAGGGGTAAGGAGAGTGAGAAGTTCAAGATAATAGCAAGATTATAAACCTTGGAGACTTAAAGGATATTATTTTTTAAATTTTATTTTTAGTTTGCAACATTCATTTCCACAAGTTTTTGGGTTACAAATTTTCTCTCTGTCTCTCCCCTGCCCCCACCCCAATTTAGCAGTCCTACTGAGTACCCCTTCCTCCAATCTCCTCCCTTCTATATTGTCCCCCCTACCTCCTCTAACTTTCTAGTAGGGAAATATATGTATATATATATATATATATATATATATATATATATGTATAATACTGAGAAAAATCTCATGAATTACAGTTATCATTTTTCCATGTAGGAATGTAAAGAGTTCAACTTTAATAAGCTCCCTATGATTTCTTTTCCTAGTTTACCTTCCCATGCTTCTCTTGCTTCTTATATTTCAAAGTCAAATTTTCTGTTCAGCTCTGGTTTTTTCATCAAGAATACTTAAAAGTCCTCTATTTCATTGAGTGACCATATTTTTCACTGAAGTATTATACTCAGTTTTGCTGGATAGGTGATTCTTGGTTTTAATCCCAGTTCCTCTGACCTCTGAAATATAATTTTCCAAGCCCTTTGGATCTTAATGGGAAGCTGCTGGGTCTTGTGTTATCCTGATTGTTTTTCCAGAATACTCAAATTGTTTCTCCCTGACTGCTTGCAGTATTTTCTCCTTGACCTGGGAACTCTGGAATTTGGTTACAGTATTCTTAGTTTTCTTTTTGGGATCTTTTTCAAGAGGTGATCAGTGAATTCTTTCCATTTCTTTTTTGCCCTCTGATTCTAGAATATCAGGGCAATTTTCCTTGAGAATTTCTTAAAAGATGGTGTCTAGGCTCTTTTTTTATCATGGCTTTCAGGTAGTCCAATAATTTTAAAATTATCTCTCCTGGACCTATTTTCCAGGTGAGTGGTTTTTCCACTGAGATAGTTCACATTGCCTTCTATTTTTTCATTTGTTTGGATCTGTTTTATAGTCTCTTGAATTCTCATAAAGTCATTAGCTTCCATTTTCTCCAATCTAATTTTGAAGGAATTATTCTCTTCAATGAGTTTTTGAAATTCCTTTTCCATCTGGCAAATAAGGCTTTTTAAGGCATTCTTCTCCTCTTTGGCTTTTTGGGCCTCTTTTGCCATTTGAGTTAGTCTATTTTTAAGGTGTTATTTTTTTCAGTATTTTTTTGGGTTTCCTTTAGTAGACTGTTGACTTGCTTTTCATGATTTTCTTGCATCATTCTCATTTCTCTTCCTCCACTCATCTTACTTGGTTTTCAAAATTCTTCTTGAGCTCCTCCATGGCATGTAACCAGTTCATAGTTTTCTTGGAAGCTTTTGATGCAAGAGTTTTGACTTTGTTGACTTTTTCTGGTTCCATGTTTTGATACTTTCTGTTCCCCAAAAAGGATTCTGTGGTCTGATTGTGCTTCCTCTCTTGCTCATCTTGCTAGCCAATTACTTGACTTTTGAGCTCTTTGCCACAGTAGAACTCTGCTTCCAGGGTGAAGAGAGCTAAATCCCAAATTGCTGGGAGTTTTGCAAATGTTGTCAGAAGTCTGAGGAGGGCACCCTCTCTAGAAACACACCAAGCTCTGGCACACTGCCACACATCCCAGGACCACCACCCAAGGCCACAACCAAGATCCAAGCAGGTCTAAGCAAGAGTGATTACCCTCTAAATGGTCACTTGGTCCCCCTATGATATTCATGCCAGGAGCTCTGGAGGCTGTGATGTGGCAGCAGCTGCAGCTGCCACACCTCTGCCAAATCTTTTTCTGGGGGCAGGGATCTGACTGCACTCTTCAGTCATCCAGTTCCAATAGAGTTCCCCACTAAGCTTTGACTTTTTCTTTGGCATTTATAGGTTGAGAAGTCTTTTTTCATATTAAACTTATAGTTTTATTCAGGTTTGATTTTTAACAAATGTGTCAGGGAGAAAACTGCAAGGAGGGGTAGGGCCCATGGGTGCTAGGGGCCCTCCTGGATGCCTGAGGAGCGGAATAGAGCCCCTCCCCACTCCTGTCCCTTCTCCCACTGAAGAGATTTTGGGCAAAGACACAGGCAGGTGGGGTGGGGGTGAGGTCTGGTCCCCTGCTGAAGGAGGGAGTGGTGCTAGGTGAGGTATAGGGAACCAGGGGGCCAGACAGGATAGGTAGGGAGAGGGGGCAGAGGATTTTTGCCAGAATCCAGAATCCACAGCTTTCTGCTTCCAGATTGAATAAAAAAGAAAAAACTAAATCTCAAGGAGACCCCATCCCCTCTCCCCTACCAGGGCTATAGTGTGAGGTGGGGGAGAGAAGGGGGCAGTTTTACCAAGGCCCTGCCCCCATCTTGTC
>CM053596.1:105586106-105601830 GCA_028646575.1 Pseudocheirus occidentalis
TCTTTGTGGAAGACTGGAGTAGAAGAAAGAACAAAGAATGGTCTAGAGGAGTTTTAAAATGTAGCTTATTGGAAAAGAGGGAATTTATGACAGATGGCCTTTATTTTCTCAGTAAAATAGGAGATAATGTCCTCTCCTGAAAGGGAGGAGAGAGGGAGTGGTGTAGGAAGCTCAAGGAGATAAGAGAAGGTTTGAAATAGCTGCTGTGCCAAAGTAGGCTAGAGAATCATAGAAGAATAAAAGGCTTAGTAAAGGCCCAGATGAGATTAGGTAACATAAATCTGTAGTGGACCTAGTCAGCACAGTTTTGTGACTTCCTGCAATAGAATTATAAATGTGTTTTCCTCCAGTAAATTCAATTTTTTCCCTTTTCTGTTTTAAACCCAGTTCAATTCACTAATAATCATCTATTATATACAAGGTTCCAAGCTAGGCATTGTGATTTCAAAGAAAAGGACAGTCTTTGTCTTCATGGAGTTTATATTCTACTCTGGAAATATACCATTTGCACATATTAGTATTTTATAATTTGAAAACAAAAGGAGCACAAACAATTAGGATGTTCGGGGAAAAATACTCTTAGTCTCTCTTGTTTCTTGTTTTTATTTTTTTATAATAAATAAATAAATAGATAGATAAATAAATAAGTAAACATTTATTATTTTTACTAATGCAATCTAAAGTTTCTTCCCCCAGATTATCCTCCCCTCTCTCTGCTTATCTTTCCCTGCCAAATTTCTTGAGATACTTTTTTGTCTCCTTATTCTTCTTCCTCTACTATTCCACACTGCTTCTATAGCTTTTCAAGAGGCTTTTGACAGTATTCCATACCAAAGACTATGAATATAAAAAATTAAGCCGCAATGACTGAAGGTGGTGGGGTAGGTACACAGAATTTTGTAATGGATTAGAGATTTATCTTGGATCCTTTGGGCACTTCAGATGAAGAAGTATAAGGAGCAGGATTACTTGGATATGAAGACTAGTGTCAGTCTTACCTAGAGTCTATAGCAGAAAACTTTCATCCCATCACCCCCTTCCCCCCCAAAAAATGACAGAATGAGATGTTGTGTCAGAACCTGGCTCTCACCCTCACCACCTCAAAGCATCAGCATATCTTTTAAGCCTCATTTCTCACTTTCACTGTTCAGTATATTCTCTATACCAACTATATTTCTACTTCTATGCCTGTCTGCCTCATCCTCTCTCCTGACACTCTTATACACTCCCCACTGCCTTTCCCTTATGTGATGACTCTTCAAGTCCTTTCAAGGGCCAGATCAAGCCTAGAGGACAGGTTATTCCCTCTCTTCAACTCTCAAAGTATTGCCTATACCAGTTATTTGGTTCTGATTATGTATGGGTAGGATTAGAAGTCAAGAGTTTCAAGAAAGGAGGAATATTGAAACTATGTTTGAGGCTGTGGTGCCGTACAACTGCCTTTAACTCTTTAGATCCATTTAAGGGCCTTAGAAGGAGGTTCAGTGGATAGAGTGATCGGCCTGGAATCAGGAAGACCTGAGTTCAAATTTAGCCTCAGACACTTACTAACTGTGTGACCCTGGGCAAGTCACTTAACCTCTGTTTGACTTAATCCACTGGAAAAGGAAATGACAAACCACTCCCATATCTTTGCCAAGAAAACCCCAGGAGCAGTATTGGCATGGTATGGTCCACATGTTCACAGAGTCTGATAAGACTGAATAGCAACAACAAAGTGCCTCAGGAAGCAGTCCCAGAACTGGTATTTATCTTGGATGCTTAAATGTGGTGAAGGAGGGAGTGGGAAGAGAGTGGTAATGTTTGTGCTATGGAGAGCTCCAGGATGAATACTGAGAAAGAGACAAAAGAGATTTGGCAAACAGGAGATCATTGGTAGAGGAAAGAAGTCTCAGTTGAACTGTGGAGTCAAAAGCCAAATTGCAAAAGGCTGAAAAGTAGATGGGAGCTGAGGAAGTGAAAGCAATAACTGGAGATGATTTCTTTTTTTTTCCCTGGGAATTTGTCTTTAAAAGATAGGAGAGATAGAAGAGTGTAGCTTAAAGCAGTGGAAGGGTCAAAATGACTGGGTCACTACAGATTGTTAAAGTGCAGTAGAGTGAATGAGAAGATTTTGGTGCGTTTGGTGTCATAGTACCTGAAAGTGGGGAAAATAGGTAGAAAATAAATGCCAAGGAGAAAATTCAGGGAATATGTCTGGATGTCTGAAAGACAATGTGATAGATGGTGAAAGTAAGGGGAGGTGGGAAGCTACTGGCCCTGAATCTGTGCTGAGCCCTGGTTTGAGAGGGACTGTGCATGGGACTCTGGGTCTCTAGTGCCTCCTCCCAGCCGCCTCTGTGGGCCAACATGCAGCATGAAGGTGAGAAGTTACCGAACAGATCTGGTCTTCCATCAGTTCTCTGAATGAGGTGTTTTCTCAGTTTTTCTGATTTTGTTTGGGAAGGAGAATGATGAGGTACATATATCTATGAATGACAGCTTCATGACAGCCAGTTATCATATACCCACATGCATATATACATATGTGCATATGCATATGCATATACATATACACACATATAGGTGTGTGTGCGTATCTTACAAGTCTCTTAAGATCAGGGAACATAGCTTATATTTTTCTTGAGAGGGTTAGAAAGCAGGTGCAGTGAACTCAAGGGGAAGGAAAAGAACCATACTTCATACGGGCCATCATTAAGGTGAGCCAGAATAGTGTCTCTATGGACCTGAGGGCCCACCAAATTCCCTGACTTCCTAGTTCATCAATGTCTGCAATTTCCAATATCTATACGTTTGGTCTACCTCAGAGACCCAGAGGGATAGTAATACTCTTGATCTCACCGTCACTTCCATGATCAAGAGATCAGAGAATTCTCTAGCAAACTATAGCTTCCTATGCTTCCATCCTGCCCTTCCATCTCACTCCTCAACCTATTCCTGATCATTATAATGATATCTAGTGCTCTCCCAGTCCATCATACCTATTACGGCCTCATTTTCCTCCCTTATATTGTAGAATGGGTTGGATTTGAAGATGTCTCATGGATCTGGGAATTTATACTTTGGCTCTAGGGAGAAGAACACATGCCCTGGTCCCTGGCTCTAGCATGACCAGAGGCTTCTGGTTGGTCTTTGCATGTCCCCAAGATTTGGGGCTGTGCCAAAGAGGATTGGTGATAGAATTAGGAAAAGGGCTGTCTATTCTGTAAAGAAAAACATCTTCTGATGATCTCTTTAAAGGTAGCCTATCTGTTGGGTTGCAGGAAATACCAGCTTTCCCTTAGATATCCAGAGAGGAGATAAAGGGAATTCCCCTCAAGCTTCCTCCACCCACCCATTCAAGCATCTTTGTCAGATATATGCACATAATAGTGAAAACATATATTTGTGTAGGCAAGCCAGAAAATGCGTCTCCCATCTTTTGTTGGTTCTTCTGCTTTGTGTCCTTCCCTCTGCCCTTACCCCTCCCCCACACACACATCTGCCAACAAGCACAGGAGACCAAACACTGATCTTGAGAGACAGACATTTCTAGCTGTAGTGGCAACCTGGCAAATTTGAGAAGCTTGGTCTTTCTGAGTCAGACCTGGTTTTCTAGAACAGAGATTCTGTTCTAGAAGCAGCCTCAAGGCCACAAGTTCCCCACCCCTGGTCTAGATGGTAGTTCTTCCTACAGCTGTATTGATTCCTGGGGAAGATTCTAGTGCCAGAACAAACTGCCAAGGTTGAAGCCCAAACCATTTTCTGACTTGTCAGGAGATTTGAATTTGTGAGTTGTACAGGCATTGCAGGCCAAAGGTGAATGTGAGAGACTTGTGTATTTCATGTTTTAAGCATTTGTTAATGTACATATGTGAGTCTTTTTGTGGCTGAGGGAATAAATAGCTGTCCTATACCTGATATCTACTTCTTTGAATAGTAAGTACTTTTTTTCCCTCTCTCTTTTTTTTTTAAAGAAAGGGTGCTCTTAATTTCTATAAGGGAGAACTCAAGCATGAATCAGATTTACTTAGGACCTTTACTTAAGAGATTTTCTCTGGATTTCCAGGGTGAGAAAATAATGTGAGAAAATTTAAGAAAGGCTTTATTTCTTTTCTTTGGGGATACTATCCTCCAAAGCTGAACCTGATCCATGTAAGGACATAATCTGTACCTCTTTTCTCAAGGGTTCCTCATAGGCCACACATAACACTAATTTTGATCTTTTATCCACCAGTTCAACTATACAGCATCCTCAACTCTATCATACCTTTTCTTCTTCTACTAATGCCTCTTATACCTTGTCAAACCTCAATCTTGACTTACCCCCAATATATCTTCTTTCCTCCTACTCACATCCTGCTGAAGTGTGCTGGAGGAAGTCACACAATACTGATGAGACCCATTCCAAATTAATGGCATCTAGTCTCTACTCTGCTCTCACTGCTTCTCAGCATTCCTTCTATTCTTCCCTAATTGACTCTCTACCATATTCCTCCCAGCAACTATTTTATATTTTTTCTTCCTTTCTCAAGCCTTCTACACTAACTCATCTCTCTTCCCTTTCAGAAGAGGATCTCATTTCTTACTTTACTGAGAAAATAGGGGCCATCAATCTAGAACTTCCTATCTTCCTTATTCTATATCTCAAAGGCACTCAACCCTCCCAGCTCCTTTATTCTTCCTTTCTTTGATTCATTCATTGACAAAGAAATAGCTTTCTCCTTGAGTCAAGAACTATTCCTTTCCCTACGGCTTCAAAACTATTGTCTCTCATCTCTTCTGATCATTTGCCCCTTTGATCATCCTCCCCCTTTCTCTATAATCTTCACCCTCTCCCTAACTACTATTTCGTTCCCTGCCTACAAAAATATCCATTTCTACTCATTCTTAAACAACTTTCACTTGACCCTATTGTCCCATAAAGCTATGTCCTCATTTCTCTTCTCCCTTTTATAGCCAAACTCCTAGAAAAAGCTAACTACATTCAGTGCCTCCACTTTTTCTTTTCACATTCATTTCTCAAGCTCTTGCAATCCAGTGTCTGACCTCACCACTCAACCAAAACTGCTCCAAGGTTATCAATGATATTTTTATTGCTAATATAACTTGGAAGTAGAGGTGGAGAGTGGGATTTTGATTCACTGGCTGACCTTGGAATTCTTCCTGATCCTGATTTAGAAGGGGAGTCAAACAGAACGGATTCTATGATATAACTATAGTAAATTGAACTTCCCTGAGATCATGCTGTATCAGCAAGCACCCTAGCATACCCACGGTAGCTGCTAGCACAGGTTCTTAGATCTGCTTTTCTAAAGGAAAGCAACTCAAAATGGGTTAACAGTCTCATTTTAATCAATACAAACACATATCATTTACCTGGTTGAGGGGAAAAAGTCAACACCCTGAACTTCAGAGAATACAAACAGTTACAAACACAAGTTACAAGCAGAAGTTACAAGGAAACAGAGAAACAGGTCAGTAGATGGGCTTCCAACCATCTGACCAT
Organism: Pseudocheirus occidentalis; assembly: GCA_028646575.1. Taxonomy (NCBI): domain Eukaryota; kingdom Metazoa; phylum Chordata; class Mammalia; order Diprotodontia; family Pseudocheiridae; genus Pseudocheirus; species Pseudocheirus occidentalis. Next base: position 105,591,595 of record CM053596.1, read on the forward strand.
TACATCCATACCTAGCCAGTTACCATAGAGGGAAGCACCAATATCTGGGTTTTTCAAAGCTGGGGGGCTCAACGGCTTCCCAGAGTCTTATCTGACCAAATCACACAACTCTTCTCAAAGTGAGCCCCAAAGCAAAAACTCCATCAGGGCGTATATATTAGCCTTCTCCTGGATCGGAGAATGTCACAGCCCTCTTGACCCACTGCCCAATCACAAAGCAACAAGGTGTGGGCATTTCTGAACAACAAGCCTCCCACCACAGGCTCCATGTGACCACATTCAGTCTATTAGGGATCAGAGTATATTTTCAAATCAGGGAAGGTTCTCAGAGCCACTTAAGTCTATCAAAGGATCTAGGGGCAGGGAAGATCTTCAGATTCCCGTAACACAAGCTAAATCTCTCTGTGATAGAGAACAGAAGAGACAATGTCTATACTTGACTCTCTCTTTTGCTCTGGAGTTTCTTGACTTCAGAAATCAAGAACAGAGAATGAGGAAGGGGATGCTGTATTAGAATAATGGAGGCTGACCTGGATCTTACGGGGAAAAGGCATGTGTCTTCCAGCATCTGCTAAAGACTAAAAGCTTTAGTGAGTTGGCCAGCTCAGTCTGATGTGGCGATGAGAGTCTCTGCTTTCTCTGCATTCTTTTGTCCCCAAAGGACATGAGGAAGCTTCATTCCCTATGAGCTTCAGTAGTACATGGAGAAATTGCTCCTGTACAGAAGATTAGAAGGGAAAGAGAAAGGAAAAAAAAGAAATACATAACAATGTTTATCTCTGCAGGTACAGGAGTTTATCACCTTTACTTTAATTTCTCATATGGAAAACTTTAGCGATTCACAGGATGTGCTTTCGAGTCAGCGTTGCAGAGGAAAGAGAAAGCAATTGAGCAAAGTATCTCAAGGGGCAAAGGCTGAGCCAAGATGACTGCTGTTTTTAAATATTACTATTTCTTTGCTTAGACCAGAACACAGCAAGCAGTAGGTTGCACAAAGGACAAATGCCATATTTAACATCAACCATGATTTAGAGAAATAGCCACTGCCATGACAGGGTAAATAACTCAAGCGACCATCCCACCTCACCTCCATCCTGACTTGGAGCACCTCCTGGTTTCCACAAGTCGTATTGTAGACTATCAAAACGTTGAGAGTCCCCCTATATGTGGCCCAAAAGAATAGAACAATTCAAGTAGAGCATCACCTGGTGGTTAATTCCAGTATATTCCTCTGAGTTACTCCATACCCTTAAGACTAGATATTTATGCATGTTGGCTATCTCCCTGAATGTGTAAAGAGAGCAAGAGTGGGCCAGATTGAAACCTTCCTGACACGCTGAATTCAGGGACCTTTTTATCAGTCTTCATCCTTCTTGACTTTTTTGCATAATTTGACAGTGTTGGCCATTTCCTGTTCCTGGATACTCTCTCCTTCCTATTTTTTGTAGCATTGGTCTCACTTGAATCTCTTTCTACCTTTTAGACTACTTTCTCCTTTTCCTTTTCTGTATCATCTTCCATGACCCTGCCCTTAGACATGGTTCTTCTCCAAGGCTCTGTCCTAGACTTTCTTTCATCATTTTGGTATCTATAACCTCTCATTTTTATCAGATCTTGTGGTTTAATGCTATTTCCTATATATCTCTATGGAGATGAATCCCAGATCGATATAAGTAAACCCTTGTGTATTTCCTAAGCTTTAATACTACTCATCAAAGATCTCCACCTGAATGTCCCATCAAAATTAATATGTACAAAATCAAACTCATCATCCCTTCCCTCTCCCACCCCTAGCCGAATCCCCAAATCACTCCTCTTCCAAACTGTCTTTTTTCTGTTGAAGGCACAAAGACACTACTACCACTTTTCCATCATACTCCATTCTTCCTTGATCCTCTTAAACTATATGTTGTAAGTTGCCAAGCATCAAGTCTTGTTGAGCCTACCTCCACAATGTTTCTCATCTTGTTTCCACTCATATAACTACCACCCTAATTTAGGCCTTTATCCCTCTCCCTTAGAATATTGCAACAATCTCTTAATTGGACTTTCTAACTTCTGGTCTCTTCCTCCTCTAATTAATTCTCCACACAGCTACCAAAATAATCCTCCTAAAGTAAAAGTGTGAGCTTGTCACTTCTGTGTCCAAGAAGCTTTGTTGCCTCCCTATTACCTCTAATATAAAATGCCAGTTCCTCCTTGGCATTTAAAGTCTTTTCACAATTGGGCTCCAAATTACCTTTCTAGGCTAATTTCTTATTATTACACATTCTACATTCCAGCCAAACTGGCCAAATTCCATCCCTTCCCCTGCTTCTGTGTCTTGGCGCATGCTGACCCCAATGGCTAGAATTCATTTTATTTCTTCCTTCCACCTTTGAAAATTTCTAGCTTCCCTAAAGTTTCTGTTTAAGCTCTACTTCCTGATGCAAGCCTTTCCTCAACCGCCAGGTGTTTGTGCTCTCTTCTTCCTCAAATTTTCATGGGTGTTCTTACTGCCCTGCCCCTCCTGAACTCCCAGAATGTAAGCTCCCTGAAGGCAGGTACAGGTATTCCTTTTGTCTTTGCGTCCCCTAGTGACTAGCATAGTACCTTGAATGTAATAGGTGCTGAATAGATTCTTGCTAGATTAAATTAGTTTGGACCTCTAATGATTTAAGCGGACATTCAACGTTCAATAAATATTCACTGATCAATTAATGGATGTGTTGGCTGAATATCAGTTCCATGTTCTAAAACTCACTGGTAATTAAAACCATCTTTCATGGAGAATATCAGCTGTGGCCTGCCATGCCTGTCTCCAAGGCCTAGCTACACAGGTACCACACAGATACCACCACTATCCCTGCCCCCCCAAAAAAAACCATGAGAAAAAGACTAGAAGAAAGAGCAATGTTCATTTCATTTTAGCAGTTAGTTGGCTTGGTGAATATGGCATTGAATCAGAAAGATCTGAGTTTGAATATAACTTTAGTCACTTACTAGCTGTGTGACCTTACATAAATGATAGCCTCAGTCTCTTCAACTGTAAAATGGGGATAATGATCAGTTGGGGAATGACTGAAAAAGTTGTAGTGTAGGAATGTAATGGAATACTATTTTTCATAAAAAATGATGAGCACGCAGATTTCAGAGAAACTTGGGAAGATTTACATGAATTGATGCTGAGTAAAGCGAGCAGAACCAGTAGAACATTGTACACAGTAACAGTAATATTGTACTATGATCAATTTTGATAAACTTAGCTTTTATCAGCAATGTAGGGATCTAGTATAATTCCAAAAGCCTTAGGACAGAAAATGCTATCCACAGCCAGAGAAAGAACTAGAGTTTGAGCACAGATCAAAGCATACTATTTTCTCTCTCTTTTCTTCTTTCTCATGGTTTTTCCCTTTTGTTCTGATTCTTCTTTCACAACATGACTAAAATGGAAATATTAATATTAATGTTCACACAGACTATGTGTACCCCACCTGTGGTAGAGCATTCCAAGCAGGTATTGATCTGATCAACCACAGGTGGACACATTGAACCTTGACTTTAGCATAGTGATGTCATTTTGGTCCTCATTGAGAATGAAGGACAACAACCACCAATAAGGAAATATATTTAATATGATTATACCTGCATAGCCTATATGAGATTGCATGCTGTCTTGGGAGAGAGGAGGGTGAAAATTTAGAACTCTAAATCTTATAAAAGCGCATGTTGCAAATTAAAAATAAACAAATGAAAAAAGGGGGGCTAATGACGGAGCCTGCCTCACACGGTTGTTGTGAGGGTCAAATGAGATGACATATGTAAGGAAATTCGCAAACTTTAAAGTGCTATATAAATACTAGCCATTATTATAGAAAGCTGCTTGCCTGATTTCCTTGGCACAGGGCATGTGCTTCCTTGATTGAAAGCATATTTACTGTGACTACAAGTACCACATTTTCCTGGATGGTCTCAGTTTAAATGAGAAAAAAAAGTATACTTTTAATAAGGCTTTGAAAAAGGAATATCCTTTGTCTGATCATGGGTCCCAATTTTTTATTTGGAAAACATGGTCACCATATGTTTATTCTTCTCTCCCCCGAGGGAAATTAAGAACAGGTGAGGCTCTAGGGCAACCTAGTTAGAAGGGGCCCCATCCAATGACAGATCATAATTTACCTTGCAATTTGTCATGCAAAATAGAGGGTTGGGGCACCTCAAGCCTGGCAGCCTCTGGAGCAACTTCCCCAAGTCCATCTGGCTCCACTCATTCCCTTCCACTTGTAAAGGGTCAGGTGATTTTGTGAACTTCTGGGACAGCTTAAGGGAGTTTGGGCCCCTCTCTAAGGAGGCTGGTGATTTTTCTTTTTCTCTACTTTTATCCTTCTCCCCACACCCACCCCCTAATCCCTGTTGTTCCTGGGACTGAGTTTGCAGTTCTGGGTCATGATGTAAACTTCCCAGTTAATTTCTCACTCATCACATGGCCCAGTAGACCAGGACCCAGCCTCTAGGCATCCAGGGGTTGGTACGATCTTCCTCCATAGGGACCTTTGTTCTTACTCTGCATCTAAGAATAGGAGCTGGAGTGTGGCCTGGTTGCAGAGAAGGTAATTCCTGGGGAAAAGAGGAACTATGGAAATCTTAGATTTCCTAGCCAGTAGGGGTCTTCTGGAGGTCATCTTGTTCATCTTTCTGTCTCTAGTGCACCCCAGAGAAGGAAATGGCCAACTGCTCCAGTACCTTTTTTTGAATTAAGAACAAATTCTATTATAAAATGTTGGATTTGCTTTCCTTCTCTCTTTATTACCTTTTTATTTCAGGCTCCCTTTTCATTATGCAGAATCAGCATGAAGTATTATAGAAAATCCAGTGTATCTTTTAACTCTTCAGAAATTGTTAGATTTCACTTTTTTCCAATGAGGAAAGGCAATGAAACTTGCCTTTTTGTTTTTGTTTTTAGTTTTAAATAGTATTTTATTTATTCCAATTACTTGTAAAGATGTTTTCAACATTCATTTTTTCTAAGATTTTGAGTTTCTAAATTTTTCCAAAAACTCCGCCTTCCCAAGACAGCAAGCAATATGATATAGGTTATGCAGGAGCAATCTTGTAAAATATATTCCCACATTAGGCATGTTGTGAAAGAAGAAACAGAACAAAAGGGAAAAGCTATGAAAAGCAAAACAAAACAAAAGTGAAAATAGTCTGCTTCTGTCTGCATTCAGACTCCATAGTTCTTTCTATGGATTTGGATAGCATTTTCCATCATGAGTCCCTTGGAATTATCTTCAGAGGTGGGGAACCTGTGGCCTCAAGGGCGCATAGAGCCATGTAGGTCCTCAAGTGTGGCCCCTTTGACTGAATCCAAACTTCACAGGGGTTGCAACTGAGGATGTAAAGGGCCACATGTGATCTCAAGGCTACAGGTTTCCCACCCCTGTTTATATCATCAGTGTATTGCTGAGAAGAGCTAAGTCTATCAAAGTTGATTCTCACACAATATTGCTATTATACTGTGTACAATATTTTCTCGGTTCTTCCCACTTCACTTAGCATCAGTTCATGTAAGTTTTTCCAGGATTTTCTGAAATCTCCCCACGCATCATTTCTTATGGAACAATAGTATTCAATTACATTCATATACCACAACTTGTTCAGCCATTTCCCAATTGATGAACATCCCCTCAATGTCCAATTCTTTGCTACCATAAAAAAGAGCTTTTATAAATATTTTTGTACATGTAGATCCTTTCTCATTTTTATGATCTCTTTGGGATATAGGCCTAGTAGTGGTATTGTATCAAAGGGTATGAACAATTTGATTGCCCATTGGGCATAGTTCCAAATTGTTCTCCAGAATGTTTGGATCAGTTCACAAGTCCACCAACAATGCATTAATGTCCCAATTTGCCAACATCTTCTCTAACATTTATCATTTTCCCTTTCTGCCAGGTTAGTCAATCTGATAGGTGTGAAGGGGTACCTGAGAGTTGTTTTAATATGCACTTCTTTAATCAAGAGTGATTTAGAGTATTTTTTTCCATATGGTTATAGATAGCTTTAATTTCTTCATTTAAAAACTTCCTGTTCATATCCTTAGACCATTTATCAATTGTACTTTTATAAATCTGGTGCAGTTCTCTATATATTTGAAAAATGAGGCCTTTGTCAGAAATATTGGCTATAAAATTGTTTCCAATATTACTGTTTTCCTTTTAATCTTAGTTGTATTGGTTTTGTTAGTGCAAAAGCTTTTCAATTTAATTTAATTAAACTATCCATTTTGTAATTCATAATATTCTTTATCTCTTATTTGATCCTAATTCTTCCCTTCTCCGTAGATCTGACAGGTAAACTATTCTCCTAATTTGCTTATGATATTGCCCTTTATGTTTAAATCATGTACCCATATTTTGACTTATCTTGGTATATGTTGGAGATGTTGGTCTATACCATTCTATTTTCCAGTTTTCCTAGAAGTTTTTGTCAGATAGTGAGTTCTTATCCCAGAAGCTCATGTTTTGGAGTTTATCAAACAGAAGACTGCTATAGATATTTACTAATGTACCTTGTGTACCTAATTTATTCCATTAATCCACCACTCCATTTCTTTGCTAGAACCAAATAGTTTCAAAAATTGTCACTTTATAATTAGATCTGTTATGGCTAGGCTGCCTTCCTTTGCATTTTTTCATTAATTCCCTTGATACTCTAGACCTTTTTGTTCTTCCAGATGAATTGTTATTTTTTTCTAGCTATAAAATAATATTGGTAGTTTAATTGGTAGGGCACTGAATAAGTAAATTAATTTAGGTAGCATTGTCAATTTTATTATATTAACTCAGTCTACCCAGAGTAATTAATATTTTTCTAATTCTTTAGGTCTGTCTTTATTTGTATGAAAAGTGTTTTGTAACTGTATTCATATAGTTCTTGGGTTTGTCTTGGCAGGTAGAATACCAAATATTTTATATTGTCTACAGTTTTTTTAAATAGCATTTCTCATTCTATCTTTTGCTGTTGGACTTTGTTGGTAATATATAGAAATGCTAATGATTTATGTGGGTCTATTTTATATCCTGCACCTTTCCTAAGGTTGCTAATTATTTTAAGTAGTTTTTTTTAGTTGATCTTACAGGATTCTCTAAGCATATCATAATATCATCTGCAAAGAGTGATAGTTTTGTTTCCTCATTGCTTATTCAAGTTCCTTCCATTTATTTTTCTTCTCTTATTTCCAAAACTAACATCTATAAAACAAAAATAAAAGTGGTGATAATGCACATCCTTGTTTCACCCCTGATCTTATTGGGAAGGCTTCTCTCTTATCCCCAATACATATAATGCTTGCAGATGCTTTTAGATAAATACTACTTATCGTTTTAAGGACAGCTCCATTTATTCCTATGTTTTCTAATGTTTTTAATAGGAATGGGTGTTATATTTTTTTGAAAGTTTTTACCTGTATCTATTGATATAATCATATTGTTTCTGTTGGTTTTGTTATTGATATGGTCAATTATGCTAACCAGTCCTGCATACCTGGGTATAAATCTCATCCGGTCATAGTAGGTTATCCTGGAAATAAATTGTCTTTATCTCTTTGCTAGCATTTTATTTAACATTTTTCCATCAATATACATTAGGGAAACTGGTCTATAATTTTCTTTCTCTGTTTCGGGTCTAGCTGGTTTAGGTAGCAACACCATACTTGTGTCATAAAAGGAATTTGGTAGGACTCATTTTTCATCTATTTTTTTTCCAAATTATTATAATATAATTATATAACATTCAAATTAATTGTCTTTAAGTACTGAGCAGAATTCACTTGTAAATTCATCTGGTTCTGAAGATTTTTTTAGGATGTTCATTAGTGGTTTGTTCAATTTCTCTTTCTAAAATGTAGTTATTTAAGTATTTTTATTTTCTCTTTTGCTGATCTGAATAATTTCTAGTTGTTTTTTTTAATCATCCATTTCACTTAGATTGTCACATTTATTAGCATAGAGTTGGACAAAATAGCTCCTAATTATTGCTTTAATTTCCTCTTCGTTGGTGATGAATTAATTCTCCATTTTTGATACTGTTAATTTGTTTTTCTTTCTTTTAAAAAAATAGATTAACCAAAAGTTCATCTATTTTTTTCATAAAATCAGCTCTTAGTTTTATTTATTAATTTGTTCTTTTTCTAACTTTTTAAGTTGTATGCCCAATTTATTGATCTATTTTTCCTATTATATTCATGTAAGCAATTAGAGATATAAAATTTTCCCCAAGTATTTCTTTGGTTGCATCCAAAAAATATTGGTATGTTGTCTCATTATTGTCATTCTCTTTGATGAAATTACTTATTCTTTCTATAATTTTTCCCTTTTAATTCAAACTATTTTTGCTTTTGCTTTGTCTGTGATCAGGATTGCTACTCCTACTTTTTTTTCCCCTCAGCAAAAGCATAATATATTCTGCTCCAGTCTTTTACCTTTATTCTGCGTGTGTCTCTCTGCTTCGAATGTGTTTCTTGTAAATAACATATGGTAGGATTCTGGTATTTAATCCATTTTGCTCTCTGGTTCTATTTTATGGGAGAGTTCATCCCATTCACATTCACAGTTATGAATAGTGTGTATTTCTCTCCACCCTATTCTTCCCCTGTTTATACTTTTTTCTCTCTCTTTCACCCTGTCCCTCCTCACCAGAGTTTTGCTCTGATCACTGTCTCCCTCAAACTGCCCTCCCTGCTATCAGTCCTCTCTCCCTTTATTTTCCCCTTCCTCTCCTACTTTTTTATAGGGTAAGACAGACTTCTTTATCCAAATGATGGTGTTTTTCCCTCTTTAAGTCATTTTCAATGAATTCCTTCTTTCTTTTCTTGCTTCTTTTATTCAGTTATTTCAACAGAGATTGAGTGTTTGACCCCATTTAGGGTTTTCTTGGCAAAGATACTAAAATGGTTTGTCACTATGCCAGCTAGCTGTACCACCTTTCCTTCTTTCCTTCTTTTCCTTCCTTTCCTTAGATGTCATTTGGAGATTTGTGTCATAGGTGGCTTTGGCAGATGGATGACAGAAGTGACATTGGCAGATAGGTGACAAGGGTGGCATTAGCAGAGGTGACATAGGGACATTAGTTAATAGGTGACATGGGTGACATTAATACATTGGTGACATTTGTAGAAAGGTGACATATACAGATAGATGACCAAGGTGACATTTGCATTTAGGGGATAGTGGCATTTAAAAATAAGTGACATAAGTGGCATTTGCAGTTATATTACATAGGTGGCATGTGAAGATTGCTGTCACAAGTGGCATTGGTAGATGAATGAAATAGGTGAGATCAGCAGATTGGTGATAAAAGTGGCATTGGCAGTTAGATGAAATAAAAGACACTGCAGACATTTGACAAAGGAGCCATTAGCAGCTAGGTGTCATAGAGCCAGCAACAAAAGCCATAGACCAAGAGCTGCTCCCAGGGAGGGTGGAAACAGGGTGAGGTAAGAAAAACAGAGCAAAGTAATTATCTTTGGGGAGTGAGTAGGGGGTGGGAAAGGTATTTCACCTATGTGTCACTGTTACCTAGGTCACCAAGGTGCCATGGTCACCTGGGTCACCCTTTCCTCCTTTCCTCTTATAATCCAAATCTTTTAGATCCAAATCTATGACTCCATGAGCTAATCACATAAGTTAATGTTCATCATTGCTTAGGAAAGACTGATGAAGCTGTGTAGGCAGCCAGATGTGAAATTCATAGGCAGTCTGTACTGCTAAGTCCCAGTAAGTGCTAATTATGACTTCCATGAAGTATCCCATGTAGTTGAAATTACAACTATTATTACTACGCTATATTTTATATATTATAACATTATATAAATATATTACATATACTATATGTAACTACATTATAATATGATTAGGCTTAGGGAAGGAATGACATAAACTCTAAACTGGGTATCTTGCCACATAGGAGAGTATGGGGGATAGAGATGAGAGGGGGGATGATGGAGGGGAGGAGAGGGTCAGGGGGAGGGTTGTTAGAAGCACACACTTCTATAAAGGGACAGGGACAGGATAGAGAATAGAATCAGGCAGGGGTGGGTGGGACAGGAAAGAGGGACATATAATCAGTGTCTCACAATATGGAGATGTGTAGAGATGTTCTGGGTAACTACACATGTACAGCCTGTACTTAATTGCTTGTCTTTCCAGTGGGGGTGGGTGACAAGGGAGGAAGAGAAAGAATCTATCATTTTAAGTT
>CM053596.1:105602330-105712585 GCA_028646575.1 Pseudocheirus occidentalis
GGGGAGGACATAGGAGAGAGAAGATTGGGGGAGGGGTTATGCAGTGGGATAGGGCTGTTTTGGGGTGGTGGGCAGGGGAAAGATGGGGAGAAAATTTGTAACTCAAAATCTCATGGAAATGAATGATGTAAACAAGAAAATAAATAAATTAATTTTTAAAAAAGACCTGAGTTCAAATGCGAACTCAGACACTTGACACACCAGCCGTGTGACCTTGGGCAAGTCATTTACCCCCAATTGCCCTGCTTTTGCCCTTCCAAAAAGAAAAAAGAAAAACGGGGGAAGGGAGGATGAATACCAACATTGAGGAATAGACAGTGGATAGTTGCTCTGAGAGAAACTTGACATTGCCAGGGAATAACAATATTAAGAAACCTAGAGGAAATAAGCCAGCACATTATCTAGATTCAAAAACCCAATTCAGTCAATCATTAAGCAACTACGATTTTCTAGGTACTGTGAATACAAGACCCAAGAATAAAAACAGTTTCTGTACAAAATGAGTTTAAATTTTCCTGGGAGAGACAGAGCATGCACACGTCTAAGTAAATATCACATAATTTGAGGAGAAAGAGAGCTCACACTAAAAATTGAGAGGATGAAAAATGTTTCATATGACCCGAAGTAAGGCATGATGGAAGTTAAGGATTGTAAGAAAGAGAAGAAAGCAGAGAATATACTTCAGAGGCATGAAAGCAGCTTCTGTATAGACTGAAAGACAGAAGATGAAATGTTGAATACTAGGAACCCAAAGTGTACACTTAACCTGGAACATAAAGTCTATGAAAAGGAATGTCAGTCAGCAAGCACTTACTAACCATTAATATACTGTGCTAGCTTCTATGGAGACAAAGTAAGGGAAAAGCCATTGTCCTTGCCCTCAGTGAGCTCCATTCTGTTGGGGAGACAACATGCAAGTCATTCAGTTCAATTCAATAAGCATTTTTTAGGTTCTTACTATATACAGGCCAGAGCTATGCATATACAAGATTAACAATGTAAAAGGAGGGTGATCCCAGAAAAGACACCAGCTGTGAGGGTGACTTGAAACAGTGGGATTTGAATTGAGTCTTGAAGGAATCCAAGTTGACCTAGAGGTGGAGGTCAGGAAGACATTACAGGCATAGTTTTGAGAAAGCCAATGAAAAGGCCTGATGTTGTGTGCAAGGAACAGCAAAAAGACCAGTATTATTTAATCATATAGTACATGGAGGGGATTTCCCATTTTGCATTCTGCCTCACTATCAAGAGGTGGGTAACATAAAAATAATTATCATTAGTCCTCAGGATACCCAATCAGTCATAATACTGATAAAAGTTATTCACAATAGTATTCTATATTTTAGTTACAAATACCTGAAAGTCTTTCAATTCATCAAATATCATTTTTTTTCATTGAGGATCACATTCAGCTTTGCTGGATAAGTGATTCTTGGATGCAACCCCATGTTCCAAGACCTGCAGTCTTTTATTGTAGAAGCGTGTAGGTCTCGTGAAATCCTGATTATTTTTCCACAGTATTTAAATTGTTTTGTTTCTTGTTGCTTGCAATATTTCCTCCTTTAACTTGGGAATTTTGAAACTTGGCTATGACATTTCCTGTAAGTTTTATTCCTAGGACTTCTTTCAGGCGGTGATCAGTAGATTCTTTCTATTTCTACTTAACTTTCTTGTTCTAGAACTGCAGGGCAATTTTCCTTAATATTTTCTTACAATATTATATACAAATCCTTTTTCTTGATCATAACTTTCAGGTAGTCTGACAATTCTCATATTTTCTCATCTCAATCTGTTCTCCATATCAGTTGTCTTTCCAATGAGGTGTTTAAGATTTTCTTTATTTTTTTTCTAGTTTTATTATATCTTAGTGTCTTAGAATGTAATTTGATTCCACTTGCCCAATTGAAGTTTTCAAAGAGTTATTTTCTTCCTTTAGATTTTGTATTACTTTTCCTAATTGGTTAGTTTTCTTTTCATAATTTTCTTGGATTGCTTTATTTCTTTTTTAATTTTTCATCATTCTCTCTTATTTCATTTTTTAATTCCTTTTAAAGTTCTTCCAAAATTTCTTTTTGAGCTCGTGTGCACTTGATGTTAATCTTTAGGGTAGGAGAGGCTTTTTTTTTAACTCACTATTTTCCTCTATGAACCCCAATCTTCTTTTACATCAAAGTAGCTATCAATGGCTGGGTCCTTTTTCCTTTGCTTACTCCTTTTTCTTTTAAATTTGTCTTATTTTATTTTTAGCAGCTTAATATCATTATCAGGTTTTAATCCTGAGTTGTGGGTAATGTTGTCCTAGGCTTCAGATCCTTTTAATTGGTATTTTTAAAATTTTGTCTGTGGGCTCAACTTCAGGGACTCCTCTCTTTTTCCCCTAAGCTCCAGACACACAAATGTTCTAGCTCCCTCTGGTACCAGCTTGTGCTCACTCCTCTTCAGCCACAGGCACAGTTCTGGATTGTGGTCTGGATAGCACTTCTAGTGTTGACTTTGGGAAACAGTAGAGATTCTTCAATTTTCTCCCATCCAGCCTCTGCTATTCCTTAGATGGAAGTTTGTTAGGTAAAAGTTTGTGGTAAAAGTTCCTGAAGTGAAATTCCTTGAGGCCTTGAATAATGTGAAAGCTGAGGTGAAATTTCTTGAGACTTACTCCGCTTCCCTGGGGCCTAATATTTGTTGATTCAGTAGAGTTGGCCTGGAGGTGTTTACACTTCATTCAGACCAAATGTTTACCCAGTTAGTCTTTCCTGAGGTCCTTTTAAGTTATCCTGAGAGGACAACTGCTTTCCCCCTTCATTTTTGCTGCTCTACATTAATTTCATGAAATTTTCTGTCTGTTTGTGGAATTTCTGACACCCTACTATCTTCTCAGAATGCCCCTAACATATACTTTCTTTAGCTATGGACCAAGTATACCAAGCATGTTAATGACTTACAGTTTCCCTCAAGTACTGCACAAACTGACATAAAAGATCTCCTTATCCAGGCTATTGTAATATCAAAGAGGGAGTGTGAATTTGGATGCTTAAAGCTAACTTCCCAATAGAAAGGTTTCTTGTGGCTAAAAAATTCTATTAGCCTCCCTAAGGGGAGAAGATTCTGGGAAGATGATGAAGTAGGTCCGAAAATTCCAGTCTTTCAAGATCTTCCCCCACAAAAAAGTTAAAGAGTGGGTGGAGATAAATAAGAAAAGGGGCATAATCTGGTCCTCCTGGGACAATTTGAGAAGATCAGAAGAAAAATCCCTGGACTAGGTTTAGACCCTGTGAAGAGTAAACACCTCCAGGTTAGATTCCATTTTAACAAGCAGCAAGTCCTGGGGTTAGTTGGTTTGAAAGGCTGCCTCAACTCCAGTCACCAGAACTGTGGTGAAAGCTGTGTGGCCATTCTATTGTTAAGCTGTTATGAACACTATATTGTGACTTTCTGTGATAAGATGTAATATTGAGAATATTATATTGTGAATATTGTACTGAATCTTGATTTGTAATGGAATAAACAGTGTTCACTATTACTGTGTAATCTATATCTTAAAAGCTGATCACAGTAGCATTCTTTTGGGAATCTGCTTGTGCTTGGCTTTACAATCTCTCAACACAACAAGCATTATTTATCATACAGGTTTTCTTGAAAATTTGTTGTTACGTATTCTGAACCCTGTCTTATGTTCTGTGATGTATGCGCTTTTTTTTCTTTCTAACTCTGTATTTAAGTTCCAATATTTAAATTTATGATATGTTTTTTGTTTCTTTTCTCTATTCTCTATTTGTGTTCTGGCATTTGAGCCTAAAACAAAATTTTGGGAAAAAAAGAAGATCCTTTTAGCAGCTTAAAAAAATAACGTTTAAAAGAATGCCTTCTGGAGCAACAGGCCACTGTTGGTGGACCTTTGAATTGATACTCCATTCTGGAAAGCAAAAGTACTACCGTTTCAAATTATGTGGAAAAAAGTTACTAACAGTGTATGCCCTTTGACCCAACTATACTATTGCTAGGCCTAGCCACAAAATGAGATCAACGAGAAAGGGGGAAGTCCTATTTATATATAAAATATAGCTGGGTTTTGGGGGGGGGTTGGTTTTGGTTTTGGTAGCAAAAGACAGAATCTAAAGGAATGCCTGAATTTGAGGAATGTCTGAATAAGTTGTAGTATATGAATGTGATGGAGCACTATTGTGCTATAAGAAATAAGAAAACAGATCATTTCAAAGACATGGAAAGATTTTTAGGGACTGATACAGAAAGAAGTGAGTAGAATCAGAAGAACAGTTTATACTATAACATCAATATTGTAAAGTTGGAGCGATTTGGAGGACTTTTATAAACTGAAGAATGAAATGAGCAGAATCAGGGAAACAATTTCTACTATAACAATACTATAAAGACAAACAAGTTTGAAAGCTTCTTAAATTGCAAGTTCCTCAAGGTCAAGAGCTGTCTTTTGCCTCTTTTTGTATGCCGAGTACTTATCACAGTGCCTAGTTTGTAGTAAGTTCTATGACCAGTCAGGATTCTGAAGGATCAAGGATGTAATAAGTTATGATAGAAAGATGATGAGTTTTGAGTGGAGAAAAAACACATTTGTATTTTTGCATACAACCAGTGAGGGTTTTGCTTAATTGAATGTTTGTTGCACGAAATTTATTTTTCTTTTCTTCCCTTCCTCCCATTGAAGCAGGGAGTGGGAAAGAGTAAAAATAGTTTTTTTTTTAAATGGAGTGATTGGGTGGCAGGGGATTCTACAGATAAAGGACATTGCATGCACTCCCAGGTAAGGCCACTATTTTGCTAGTTTTGGTTCTTTGTTTTGGTTGGTTATAAGAGATCACTCATGGAGTAGGGAAATTTGTGATACAAAAACAGAACATATTATTAAAACTTTTTTTAAAAGACTGCTTTCTATTCTCCACCAAAAATTCTTACAGATTTGAGTTCTTATATAATCTAATCAAGGTCTTTACAGTAGTGGTCAATAAGACAAAAAGGATAGTCAATTTTACTCCAGAAAGAACATTTAAGGAGGACTAGCAAACACCTGGATTTTCAAGAAAATTCATTGCTTAATATAATTATACAATACCAAAATGACTTACAAATTGAGAATAGAATCCTTAACCATAACCCCCAAAGATACAAAATAGGCAAGTATTCCTGAAGAGGGGGTAAAAATACACTGCCAGTTGCTCGACTTTAAGGAGCTGAGGAATGAGGAAGCAGAGTCAATAGAATGTTGGACTTTAAGTCCAGAAAACTTGCAGCTCACAATACTGCCTCTGTTACTTATTGGTGAGGGCCAGTCACTTAATTTTTCTCAATTTCAGTTTTCTCATCTTTAAAATGGGTGTAACAAGGTTGTTGTGAGGTGAAATGTGATAATACATGTAAGACATATTGCAACCATTAAATCACTATATAAATGCCTGCTGTGATGATGATGATGATGATTTTAAGCATTTTCTTTCCTTGCCATCCTCATGAAAAATCACATTTATCAGCTGACACCAGTTATTTTCTAGTGTTTCAGAATGTGGGACATAACAAATCTCTCTTCCTCCACTCATCTTCAGCCAAGAATGTGGATCCTAACAATGCTTAATGACTAGCTTGAAAATGTACTTTTATTTATTTGATATTGAAGTTTAGGAAAAGGAGGTGGGTGTCACTTGAAGTGACATTCAGATTTGACAGATGAGACCCACTGGGAAAGACCCTGATTTGGGGAAAGATTGAAGGCAAAAAGAAAAGGGGACAACAGAGGATGAGAGGGATAGATAGTATCATAGAAGCAATAAATACAAGCTTGGACAAACTTCAAGAGATAGTGGAGGATAGAAGGACCTGGCCCTGGTGTGCTGTGGTCCGTGGGGTCACAAAGAGTTGTATACAACTGAAAGGTTGAACACAACTGCCGCCACCGCCGCCGCCGCCGCTGCCACCACCACCACCACCATCACCACCACCACCACCACCTACATTGAAGATAAGATATTGCCTCAAGGGTGAAGAATTAAATCTGAGAATGTAACTTGACTGGAGGTAGTAGGTGAAGCTCTGTAGGAGGTACATAAGATCATAGGTTTTGAGCTACAAAGGACTTTAGAGGTCGTCTAGTCCAGTCCTTACCTTTAGGATAAGGTCACTGCATCCTAGGAACATTAAGTGACATGTCCAAGGTCATGGGAAATAATGAGGAAGCAAATTGTAGAGGAAGAATTTGAACCCAGATCTTCTAACTCCAAATCCATCGTAATTTCCTTCATTCTTCTCTTCAAATGGTCTAGGAGGGTAGAATATTCTTTGTGTCTTCTGCCCTTCTCAGGAGGCATGACAGGTTCCTAGCTGGTTCCTAGCATGGGTTTTGGCTGTTAATCCACATCTTTTCTCTTTTTAGGAACAGTTGAACAGCTTATATTTTTAGGATTATCGTTAAGGATTCTGTTCTCATTCTCTGAGTCATTTTTGGTAGCTTTGAACTTTTGTCCTAATAAGCAAGGATCTCACCTCCCATTCATGTGTTTCATGTTCCCTAATTAATTGCATTCCTACTGAAAATTGCATGTGTTAATTGGGTAGAGTTCAGCCTAATAAGAGACTTGTGACTAAGATATTACTGAGAGTACTTAGGGTCACAGATCTAAGGGTAGAAGGAATCTCAGATGGCATCTAGTTTAAATCCCTCATTTCATAGAAGAGGAAATTGAAGCCAATGGGGGTGGGATTAAGCTACTTGCCAAAGGAACACAGGTATTATATGAAAGACAGAATTTGAACTCAGATCTTCTTAACCCAGAGCCAGGGCATTTTCCACCATACAATGCAGTAGGCTCATTAACACTGAAGATCCAGAAGGGTTTCTTATGAAGCTTTCAGAAAAGAGTAAATGAGGAACATTTCTCCCTGTTCTTGATTTATTTATTTTTCTCACTGGGAGAAAAGATAGAACAAGAATCTCATGCAGAACCTTTAAAACTCCATCTACCACATTCTGTCTAGTCAGATTGTAGACTGCTTTATTTTATATATAATCCTCAGTTTCCCTGAAAGTAAAAGTCAGTATATTATTCAGTATATTTTGTATTCTAAACTTTTTGCCATGAGGCAATGTATTCTAAACTTTGGCCATGAGGACCAGTGTTTCCTGTCTTCAAGCAACGAATTAGTTTTGAATTGAAGAGTTATTGGGCTACCTTTTAAAATAGAAAATCACCCCACATGTCTCTTTTGGGTCCATTATTGTTCAGGTTAGAACTATGTTTGGGGGACAGCTAGGTGGTGCACTGAATAGAGCACCAGCCCTGGAGTCAGGAGGACCTGAGTTCAAATCCAGCCTCAGACACTTGGCACACTTGCTAACCGTGTGACCTTGGACAAGTCACTTAACCCCAATTGCCCTCCAAAAAAAAAAGAACTATGTTTGGGAGGGATAGGTCCAAATCCTCTTCCTTCATTCCAAAAATCTAATACTGATAGTTTCATATAGCTTTAAGGTTTGCAAAGTGCTATACATAAAATATCTTATTATATCTTCACAATAATCCTGAAAATTAGATGCTATTATTTTCTCCATTTTTCTGGATGAAGAAACTGAGGCAGACAGGTTAAATGACTTGCCCAGGGTCACATAGCTCCTAAGTGTTTGAGGTTAGATTTGAACTTGGGCCTTCTTGACTCCAGGTCCAATGTTCTCTTGCCACATGTAGAAGATAACTAGATGTTAATTGAGAGTTGCCAGGAATGGCTTGGGGCAGCTAGGTGGCACAGTGCATGAATTTCCTAGATTTCCTAGACTAGATTTCCTAGTCAGCAGGAGTCTTCTGTGGGTCATCTTGTTCATCTGTCTGTCTCTTATTAGATCTACAGCATACTCCAGAGAGGGAATGCTGCTCTTCCTGCAAAGCCTGCCATCTCTCTTGGTTTTCTTGTTGTCATTCAGTCACATCTGGGTCTTTGTGACCCCATTTGGGGCTTCCTTGGCAAACATACTGCAGTGATTTATCATTTTCTTCTTCAGGTCATTTTACAGATGAGGAAACTGAGGCAAACAAGTTTAAGTGACTTGCCTAGAGTCACACAGCTAGTTAATGTCTGAGGCCAGGATTTGAACTGACTAAACTGAGTCTTCCTGACTCCAGGCCCAAAGCTCTAACCATTGTGCCACCTAGTTGCCCTCTTGGTTACCTGTTTAAGTATCTGGTCCACAATCAGCAAGCTCTCACTTTCACAAAATATGTGCTAAATAAATATTTGTTGAATTGAATTGAATTATATCCAAAGAGACCATATCATTCAGCTGCTGGTATGAAGTTTCAGCTGCTGGAAAGTCTTCTGTGCATGCCCATGATAATGAGTCTGGTTTATAAAATTCAGAGGGGCTTCATGGAGAAAACTGAAAGGGACCACCCCTGCACATTTAACCAAAATTCCTTTCCCTCAAGTTTCATGGCATTCTGTTCTCATGAGACAGAGAGCAGAGGAGCATTATCGATGGATAAGAAGAATAACTAACTTCATGTAATAGTTTTAAGAGGCAGGGCAGTGTAGTTCATGGACAATTTGCCTCACAATTGGATAATCTGAATGAAAGTCCTGCCCCTGACACATACTGACTGTGTGAGTCTGAGTAATTATTTAACCTCACGATGATTTTGACAATGAATTATAAGCCATAAGTTGTTGAGAAGATGTTGACCTGAATTGGAGGAGGTGGATTCTTTATTGGTAATTCCTCCTGCTAATGAAATCTCAGGTCCAGGCCCTATCTCCTTATCTCTACATTGAGCTATAAGATGGGGAATCTCCTGCCAGAAAACTAATTCACATTTCCATTAGAAAGACAGGGTTTTCATTGAAGGGTGTCTGGATTCATTGCCACCAGGCTCAGCTCTGTGCATAGGCAGAGTAGGTGGCTGCCTGCATGATACAATTTCAGAAGAACCTAAACTACCGTTTTCCCTAAACTATCCAGACTCCCCTTCCCCAGCAGCTTGACATCATGCTTTATTCTTGCCATTAGAACGACCCCCTTTTCAATTAAGGCATCAGGTTTCTAATACACTGCCAAGAACATGGAGATCAAGCTCACAGAGCCAGCATTCAAACTCAGGTCCTCTTGGCTCCATGTCCTGCCCTCTTTGTGCTAAGCCACAGGATATTAATGCTCTTTGGGGGTTGGGGTGGGGCAAAACTCAGGACCTGTTGATCCCTAAGAATACTCCTTAGCTCTCAATTCCTTTTCTACTGGAATTGGGATTTCCTAGATTTCAAGTTTCAGATATTGACACAGTAGAAAAATACCCAATAAAGGGAGCTAATTGCCTGTCTCATGTCTGGGTGGTGCAGTCAACTCTGTAGGGTGATGGGTGGGTGTGGGCGTCTCTTTGAATCTGAGCATGTGAGTATCTGTATTTTTATAGGTGTGATGTGTATGAGCCTGTAACTATGAGTGATATGCAAATGTGTGCGCATGTAAATGGGCCTCAGATTTACAGCTAGAAGAGACTCTAGAAAAGCTCTAATTCAGGGGTAGGGAACCTGCAGGTCACATGTGGACCTCCAGATCCTCAACTGCAGCCCTTTGTCTGAATCCAAACTTGGGTTGGTCCACACTTGAGGACCTGGAGGGACACATGTGGCCTCAAGGTCACAGGTTTTCTACCCTTGCTACAATTGAAACATCTTATTTTACAGATAAAGAAACTAAGGCCCAAAGAGGTAAAGGGACTTGCTCCAAGGTCACGAGCTAGTACGTATGAGAAGCAGGATTTGAATCAAGATCTTTAATCATTTTTCCCCCATTATACTATATTACCTCATAAAAACAGTGGATTTGGAGTCAAAGGAGCTGGGTTCAAATTCAAGATCAGTCATTTACTACTTATGTGACCAGGGTCTTAATTTCCTCATCTGCAAAATGGGAGATCTGGACTAGATAATCACTGCTTTTCCTTCCAGAGCTAAACCTTCAAAACCTGCATCTTCAAAGGTCCCTTCCTGGGTCAATATTTATAAATGTATCTGTCTCTGTGTGAATTTGTATGAAGAAAGGATTTGAGGGCTGCAGGGCAAGCCAGGAGTCAGGTGGCTGCCGTATAGTGAGACCCCAATTCCTGCCTTTAGGGGTGCCACCAGAGCAGAGCTGGATTCCCAAACTGGGCTCATCCCGACCATCTGACTTTGGATGAACCAGATAGTGAGGGATAGAAACTGAATCCTCCTCCCTGCCCCAGAAACCAGCTCCCCTGTGCTATCTCTGCCTGCCGGCTTGTGAAATTGAGAGCATCATTAACTTCCTCACCAGTTTCTATCAGGAGCTCCCGCACAAAGGCTGTTTTTACTCCTGCCTGGGAAGAGGGAGGGAGGGTACCATAGCCCTTGGCATAGAACCCCATCTATGACCCTGTCCAGAATGGGTTCCTCATTTCTGCAGGGAACATTTCTGTTGCTGTCACGGCTCCCTTCCTTGGGGTGTTCTTGTTTGCTGAGTGCTGCTCGAGGGTCCCTCCCCTCCTGTAATAGAATTTGCCTTCATTTGGGGGTACAGCTCTTCTCTAGATCCATTGCTGGAGTGCAGCTTCCTGCTGAAAGTTGGCTCCTAGTCAACCCTTCACACCTAGGCCTCTCCTTCAGGCAGCACATGGCTGCTTTGTAGCATGAGATGAGAGCCACAAACCTCATCTGTGGGCCAAGATTGAGAAAGGAACATCAGGCTCAGTGTGACTCAGAGACTGAGCAGAAGGGGCCTGATACCACCAATAGCTTCCCAGCCCCCAGCCCCCTCCTATTTTTCTCAACAGTGGCCAAATAGAAGGCTCCATCAGGAAAATTCCCATCAACAGAGGCTGCTGCTGGGAGATAGTAGGCAAGAATACTAGTCCTGTAGTCAGAGAGACTTGGATTCAAATCCTACTTCTAACACTCATGTTACCCTAGGCAAGTCACTTCTGTTCTTTGAGTCTCAATTCCCTCCTCTGTAAAATGAGGGATTGGTCTTGATGGTATCAAAGATCTTTTTCAGCTCCAAATCTGTGGCTGTATGAATGTTCATTGATTGTGGATGCTTTGCACCAATGTCAGGGCTAGAAGCTACATGGTATACAAAGATAAGAAATATATGTGATCCCTTCCACATCACAACCTTCCTCATTGTGGTTCTGATATATCGAGGGTCAGCATAAGAAATTAAGTGAGAATTGTAGGGGAGTTTCACAGAAGCTGCAGACAATACACGAAGGCCAGCAGATGACAGAAAAAAATTAGAACTTAGACATGCATAAAATATATGTACAGTATTATATAATACCAACTCAAATTTTACAGTAAGGTGCTGCAAATACTCCATAAAAGAAAAAAAGGAAAAAAAACACACTTCTTCTCTGGTATGAAGGGAGAACCAAAAAATTTTATGTGGATTTTCCAAATTGCAGGCCCACTGTTCCCCTCCATTATAGAAGGAATAACTCTAGATTCTTGCCTTCATGGAGTTTATAATCAAAAAGGGGAATAAAACATTCTAGTTATCTAGTGGATAACTAGAGCGTGAGACAGAATGTGGTAAGTATCCTAAGAGGCACAATGAAATCATTCTGCAGAGAAAGAAGCAATCATACTCATTTTTCACAGGTAGGGAGAATCAGTAGGTTCTCTTAAATGAGATTGCATTTGATTTGGATCTGATAGGAAATATGAGAGCATACAGAAGTGAATTAGTTGGTGGTGACCACAAAGGGAGCTCTCTAACTGGAAGGATCTGGGACTGGTTTGAAGAACATGGCCCAGTTCCACCCCTCTTTTCTTCAATCCTTCTTCACTTTGGTTTTTTGAAGGAGCCAAGTGAGACAGATGGGGGCAGTTCTTTTGTCTATCTGGAATGTTTTCCTTCTTGACTGCACCGAACCTATGCAACCTAAACCTGGGAAATTGTCTTGAAATCAGGTTTCTCTCAGACTCTGCTGTGATTCCTGTTTTTAATCATGCTTCTATCTAGAATTTCAGACACTGCTTTCTGCTCCTGGCTCTCAGGTTCTTCAATATATTTGTTTATCCATTTCTTAAAGGATCATAAACTTACAGCTTTGAGAACTGGAAAATAGCTTAGGTATCGCATGATCCGATCTACTTATTTTATAGAGGAGAAAACAGAAGTCTGGAGAGTGACATGATTTGAATTAGGTCACAGAGTAAATGACTGAGGCAGGACTAAAAATCCAGGTCAAAAGAGTTGGCTTATTTATTTTTTTGACTATATTGCTAACCCAACCTGAGGAGAAAATTCTTGGTTACCCCTCCCCTTTAGTTGGTCCCTGAAAAAAACAGAGAAAATCAGTAGCATGAAACCCTGGAACTGATTTATTTCCAGGCTTAGTAGGACTCTCACACACACACACACACACACACACACACACACACATACACACACACATCCTCTTTCAGGCACAATTACCCCTATCTATACTCCGTCAGACTCCTGCCTGTTCTGAGGCCCACTATCAGGATCATGACTCTGATTGAGATCAGTATTCCTGCTAGAATTTACAAGGAGACCTTTTGACTTCCAGCTCATGGTGGTGAAGGTGTAGCTTCTTTTGGTCATCCGGAATCCAGGTTCATACCACACTGGCAGCCACCCTGCAGCATCCAGGCCAACTCTTGACCTTTGTTGCCACCATGTGTCCCAACTTTGATCCTAATGAAATTATAATCATAGTTTTAAGGTTCCCTGGTGGTAAAGTTGACCGAAATTGGTCCTTTGGGTTTGTCTCCCAAAAAGGTTGGTGATGACATGGCAACTGGTAACTGGAAAGGGCTAAGGATCACAGTGAAGCTTACCATTCAGAACATACAGGCCTAGACTGAAATTGTGCCTTCTGCCTCAGACTTGATCATCAAAGCCCTAAAAGAACCTCATTGGAACAGAAAGAAGCAGAAAAATATTGAACACAATGGAAACGTCAGTCTTGATGAGATTGTCCACATTGCTCGACAGATGAGGCACTGGGCCTTGGCAAGAGTTCTCTCTGGAACTATTAAAGAGATTCTTGGGACAGCTCAGTCTGTGGGCTGCAATACTGATGGCCAACATCCTCATGATGTCATCGATGACATCAATAGAAGTGCTATTGAATGCCCAGCAAGTTAAACACTACAAAGGAGACTATTGCAATAAATTTAACATTTGACATAAAAAAAAAATTTACAAAGAGATATTTGGATGATTTCTAGGTAGAGGAGGGGAGGACTTTAGAGGCAGGGCATCCTAAAATGTCTTTTGTTCCTAAAGAGTTTACACCCTCTGCCCACTTGCATGCCTTGTAGCCCACTAGGAGATAGTAATCTCCCATGACTCCCCCACTGGTGGATAGCTGCTTCTGCCCCAACTGATGTGTGTGTGTGTGTGTGTGTGTGTGTGTGTGTGTGTGTGATGAGGTGGAAGGAGTGTCATGGTTTCCTTCTTGCAGCTAGGCCCTCTGGTTGTTGAAGCTCCATAGGAATGCACTACGGCAGGACCCCCAAATTAGTAATTCTGCTTATTCCAGTAGGGCACCAACAGGGTCAGAAATTTGCATAATGCAAATGCTGTTGTGGTTTCTATCTCCTGCAGAGACTGGGTAGCTTTAGCCAAAAAGCAAATAGGAAGCCAAAAAAAGGCTGTCTGGTGTGGTGGAAAGAGTAATAGATGGGCAGCCAAGAGACTGAGATTCTATCCCAGCCCTGTCACAAATTTGCTGTGGGACCTTTAGTGATTGGTTCAATTTCTTGGTACCTCAAGTTTTGACTCTATAGATTGAGAGGGTTGGATTAGATGGTCTCTAAGGTTCCTCCTGGAACTAAAATGCCATGATTTTATGCCATTGATGGACCAGAATTGTTATTTGGATAAAATGGGGAAATCTAATTTTTCTGAACTCCTATGGCAGGGAGATGTAGGATCATGGTGGCTATGGAGCTTGTGATCCCACAAAATGTAAAAGCTTCCAAAACTGTTCAACTTTCACAATTCTTTCTTGTCAGGAGAGGTGGCCAGCTGATTTTCTGTACCCTGGGTGTCTCTGGTCTCTGAGTCTCCCAGAGAGATCGTGCTAGTGTCCATGACCTTGGGTGGGGTCTCCAGGCCTTTTTGTCATGTGGTGTTGAAAAAATGTCGAGTTGAGTAATAGGTCTCCCCCTTCAGAAACCATGATAGATCTGTTTGCAGCTGCTCCCTGTTGGGGTGTGATTGATTCCCCCAGAGCCTGTATCCCTTTTCTTGCTTATTGAACAAAGTGATGGATTTTTGACAAGATTGATTTTGACCTGAATACTGCTGAGCTAAATGAATCAACATTGTCAATTTCCCTTCCTGGCTCTGAAGAATAGCTGGGTTGATAAGGACATTTTTCTTTCGATTGAAATATTTTTTAGCAGCCTTGGCTCTCAAGCTTGTGGCCTCTCTGTGCCATGCCAACTGGCCTCCCTCACACAAGAACTGCTTCAAAGACAGTGAAGATGAATTTGTTTCCTACTTTTCTTTCTATTCATCCCTTCCCATTCTCAGAACCCATGCTTTATGGCACTAGCCTACCCACCCTCTCATCTTCCATGTCCTACAGATACAAATAGATGTGCTCCATCTTCCCCTGATGTGTATGTGATGCCAGGATGTGCACATTATTTACTTTTGTGACCTTCAAGGTATATTTTTAAAATTTATTGTTTTTATTTGTTTTTAGTTTTCAACATTCACTTCTGTAAGATTTTGAGTTCTAAATTTTCTTCCTTTCCCTCTGCTCCCCCCTCACCAAGTTGATCTGCAATCTGATATAGGCTATACATGTACAATCATATTAAATATTTCCACATTAGTCATGTTTTAAAGAAGAATTAAGGAATGTTTAATAACATTAATTAAGTAATTCATGGAATCGCACATTTGAAGCTAGAAGAGAATTTAAATGTTGCCTACTCTAACCCTCATTCTACGTATGAGAAATCAGAGGTTCAGAGGGGGTTCAGTGACTTGCACAAAGACACACAGGTATTAAGAAGCAAAATGAGCATTCAAGCAGAGTCTCCCTGATTCTAAAGCCAGGATTCTTTTCACTACATCTTACATACGATGAACATTCAACTGCTACTTCTGTTCCCCCACCTCACTTAAATTTGTCCCTACTTCCAAACATTTTCCATAGCCCCCATTTCCAAAAGAGTTTTAAAAAATGAAATAGCTTCTATAACATCCCCAATAAGTGGTCTTCCTCCCTCTGATACTTAATGATCTCTAGAGAAGAGGAAGCCTCTGCCTCCCAAGGCATCCCTTTCCCCTTTAGGACAGCTCTTCCAGATGGAACTGGAAGAGTAACTTCCAAAGGAGTTGTTTCATAAAGTCACAGAACGTTGTATCTTAAAGACCATTCAGTTTAGGGATGCCAAACATGCTGTCCAGCAGTATCACTCCCCTCCCCATCTCCAACCAGATTAAAATGTAATTGAAAAATATTTCACAAAATAAAAATACAATAGAACACAAGTAATGTTAATATGTGGTCTTCTATGTCAACATGCTGACTGCAGAAATCCTTGTAGGTGGCTTCCATGATCTAGTCCATAAGTTCCCAAAGTAGGTGATATTGCCACCTGGGGGGGGCATGAATGATCAGGGGTGGGGGCAATAGGAGCTTCAGGAGCAGTGAATAAAAAGAAGGGGGCAGTGGAAGCATAAGAAGAGAAGAAAAGAACATTTTGAAAAAACGTTTGTACATGTTTCATCTGTTGTGTAACATAGTTAAAGTTGTATTAATTACATTATTTTCCAAATAAACACACAAAATGCAATTTAAAACCGACCAGTGGTCTAGTCTGCCAATAGGTCTTAACAAGCAAGTGTTGGCAGGTGAGGGTGTCATGTATTATCAGGAAGTCCAGTATACATCAGCAGAAATAAGTGCATGGAATGACTTGTCATTAGTGTGATGCTATATGGTTACGTGATGCAATATTGCATTGTCAAAATTTAGGTGAGAGAAAAACCCCATAAATTTACAATAAATTATTAAATTTAAAATGCTTCATTTAAAAATATATGTTTTATATATTTTTAACTGACACAAATTCAAAAAAAATATTAAAGGGTTACAGAAAGTAGATTTCCAGGTGGTCACTAAGGAATTGTTTTTTGAAAATGGGGCAGTGGCCAAATAAGTTTGGGAACCTCTGTTAGACGAACCCCTTCATTTTTGGATGAGGAAGCTGAGGCTTAGAGGTGTGAAGAGATTTGCCCAAGGTTGCACAGTCAGCTAGGGACATGGGACACGGAGTCAGATTACCAAACTTCCAAGGTCTTTCCACTTCAAAATCACCAGCATCTAGGCAGGTATATGCAAACATATATGGGGCGAATTTTACTGATAGCATTTTGGCATGCTCAGCTTAAATCATTCTTTTGTTAATATCAACACCATCTCTGTTTTCTCTTACCACACACTGCCACCATTGGCTCTGCAGGAATTTGAATAGAAGCAATTTTGAGTCAGAGATGGAGGACTGCTCTGCGGGTAATGATGTAAAATGGGTATTTTACATCAGTCCAAGAGATGATGCTGATCATTCTCAGCATGGAAGGGGCAGTAGGGAAGGTTGGAGATGGGTCAGTATGGAGTAACCAGATAGCTTTATAGCTCTTTGTGAGAGGGGTCTTCACAGTGTAGCTTTTGCTCAAAATTCTCAGTGCCAAACACAATGCCATTTTAGACTCAAATACAGAACTACCCTGAAGACAAGTAAAATTATCTTTGGATTATTTTCCTTCCATTTTGGATTATCTGTGCTACCATTTCCCCTCCACTAGTTCAGAAAATTGAGGTTGGTATGCGTGCATATGAATCCTCAGGGGCCTCTTTGGGCAGGGGAGTAAGGAGACAGAAGGTGAAGGCTTGTATCGCATGACTTGCTGGTATGTAGGGACCTGTAATATATATCCTGCCACTGCTCCTGGATTCTCATTCTGACTCTCTAGATCAAAGAATCTTCTAGCTTCTCTGTCTCCTTGATGGTCAATAGGTCCTCTTTGGTCTAAATCCTAGATTGTCCTACAGGCTTAAGAAGTAAATGTTCTCTCCATAGTCGCCTAAATCCTACCTATTGGCACTGAGGTTTCTGTAACCAGCCTCTCTCCTGTGGTGGCCACTTTTTTCTTTTTTTTTTTTACCCCTTCCTAGGGCAAAACCCACAGAATCTCATTAGATTTAGAGCTAGAAAGTTCTTACAGATAATTTAATTCAAGTGTTCTTAACGTGGGATCCATGGGCACCCAATGGATCTATAGTGGATCTATAATTTCTTGAATTTGGATCGGAAAAAAATTAGGTCTTTCTTTTTGCTAGCTTCTGACTGAAATTCAGCAATTCTATCATTTACAAATATAGGCAACAAATGTTATTCTGAAAAGAAGGTCCATAGGCTTCATCAGACTGCCAACGGGAAAGGCTGAGGATACCTGGTCTACTTCAGTATCTTATTTAGCAACAGATTAGGACTGGCATGAGGGACCTAGGGATATGTTTCCCCCCAGTAAGCAGTCCCTCAGTTCTAGGCTCACACAGGTACTAGGAGAGTCTGCCTATAAAAAGAAGAGTCAGGCTCTCTTCTCTGGCTTTTTACCCCTCCCTATTCCCTCCACCTGGAGCTCCAGGGAAAAATCACCTAAAACCTAACTTTGGCTCATGTAAAATGAGTAGAAAGGTAGGAATTCAATGTATAATCTAGATTGTGTATAGGGAAGTTATTTCTTCTCTCCACTTAAAAAATGCATAAAACACAAAAGACTCATAAACATACATCAATGACTTAAAACATGAAACATTTACCCATGAGTCCTATAATAATTTTCTGAGAGGGTGATGCCTAAAACATTAAAAATCAGAAAATTAGTAGGCTTGCTCAACAGCCATTTCCTCTTTACTTCAGCTCTGCACAGTGCAACGGCTCCTCCAAGACCCATATCTTCTAGCAAGCTAGGATATGACTGGCAATCATCCTCCTGCTGCTGCTCACATTCTCCTTGGAGAAGCATTCTTGGAATTGCAAGGAGCACTTCCTGTAGTGTATCCAGCCTGGGCTAAGGGAGTCTGGAGCTGCAGTACCTATGAGCTTGCATCCAAGGCTGCAAACATCTACCACAGGTTTGCTATTTAGGCACATATGCTCAGAGAATCTCAGGCTTCATCCTGCCATGTTTGAGTAGCTACTGTAGCTGCTGGGGTACTAGGTCAGGAGTAGAGAGGAGCCCTTCTCCATGTCACACAATGTCTAAAGAGAAAGGCTGCCAGAGTCCTTATATGCAGGACAGATGGAAAGAGAGCTCTCCTGGAGGGAATGAGCCCTTGCTTTAAGGGGAACACTTCCTGAATCAGTGATCCCTTCTCTTTCATGCTTCCTTCACTGAGATCAAAGG
Organism: Pseudocheirus occidentalis; assembly: GCA_028646575.1. Taxonomy (NCBI): domain Eukaryota; kingdom Metazoa; phylum Chordata; class Mammalia; order Diprotodontia; family Pseudocheiridae; genus Pseudocheirus; species Pseudocheirus occidentalis. The sequence goes on from CM053596.1 coordinate 105,620,758, forward strand.
ATCGTTCCAAAACCTTGCAGTAGTGATCACTGTGTCTCTGGAAGTGGCCATGTGAGCTCAGGTTTACACATGCTCCACGGGCTATGTTCTACTCCCAGGTGTTGTTGTTGTTCAGTCACTTTCAATCATGACCCCATTTGAGGTTTTCTTGGCAGAGATACTGGAATGGTTTGCCATTTCCTTTTCCAGTTCATTTTACAGATGAGGAAACTGAGGCAAACAGGGGTAAGTGACTTGTGACTTGCCCATGGTCACACAGCTAGTAAGTGCCTAAGGCTGGATTTGAACTCAGGAAGATGAGTCTTTCTGATTCTGGACCTTGCACTCTATCCACTCCCCCATCTAGCTGCCTCTTTACCCCTGTTATATATGTTTAAAGAAACCAAAGCCCTGAAGCTAAAGTTACTTGCATAGTAAGTGGTAGAGCTAAGTTTATTCTTGCATCCTTTCCTTCACTGGCTACCCAACTAGACCTCAGAGGCAGGATAGCATGGAGTAATTGAAAGATTCATTGGTGATGGAACCAGAAGCCCAAAATCTGAATCTGGCTTTGCCACCCTGTGCCACAGCCTCTCCAGGCTTGAATTTCCTCTGTAGTCCTGGAATTCCCAACACTATCACCCATGTTCTAAAATCCTTTACTTCTCTTACAATTCTGTCTCCTTTTGGTTTTCCAGATTCCCTGTTTAGGTCTAGACTCTGCATATATCCTGATACTCATCCATTAACCACTGTTTCTTCCAAAGTGAATAACACAAAATCATTAGCATTGCTACAACTGAAAAACAATTCATTTCCTTCAAGCCCCTAGCTGAAAAACACTCAGGTATTAACTTTGAGGGAGGGAGATTACTATAAGCTATCTAGTCAGGGTTGGCTTGGGTGACAGCTAAAAATTGTAGAGTTGTGTTGTCCCTACAGAAAGAAAACAGCAATCCTTCAGTGGAGTAAGACAAATTTGCCTTTTTAGGGGGGATCCAGAGACATTTGCAGATGATAACTAGTGTAAACCTGCAGGAGCAGTGGAGCTGGGGGCTGGGGGTGGGGGCAGTGGGCTTCAGTCAGTGCCTCCTTGATCACAAGGATTGGTCATCCCTCTCTCCATCCCCCTTCCCTCCATCAGACACCTTCGGATAAGACAGAAGGGACTGATTGTTAGGACAGGGGCCCTTTGAAGAGGGGCAGTAAAGACAGCAGGGGAGGGTTGGGGGTGGGGATGGATTTACACAGCTGAGGCCCATAAATCTGCAGGCCCTTCAGAAGGACAAAGCTGGAGGCTGAGGCATTGGTGATAGAAGAGCCTGGGGGACAAGGGGAGAGCCCCAGGGGTTGCTGTGCCTACTGTGTTGCAAGGAAGGAGGAGGAGGAGGTGGGGCTGGGGCCTGAGGTCAAAGAAGAATCAAGCTGAATGGCATCTGCCCCAAAGAGGAGGGAAGGGACTCTCTAGAGTTTCCTACTCTGGATCTTTGAGAAAGGACCTGAATCACACAAGTCTCACTTCTTTACCTTTCCTTCATTGTCTATCACCTCCATCCGGTCTTCCCAGAAGCCAGGGACTAACACTCTGCCTTCTTTCATCCTTTTCCCTGGTTTGTGAGGCACACCACCACTGGTACCTCTGACCTGTCCTCCAAGGATTCATTAGTTTTCCCTTTCATCTAGGCCTGTAACAACAAGCCTTTTGAGGGTGTCCACTACCTTCTTCAGCCTTACAACATGCTGTCCTACCCCAGTCTCTGAAGATTTTAAGACTATCCCGAGACTTGAACTTAGGAGGTGCCAGAGGGAGGTCACTTGAGGTGTCACACAATCACATCTATCCATCCATCCATCCATCCATCCATCCATCCATCCATCCGTCTGTCCATCCATCCGTCCATCTGTTCATCCATCCATCCGCCCATCCATCCACCTATCCATCCCTTTCCCATCCTCTGTCTTGTTTTTGAAGATCAGGCCTTCCTAATAGGTTCTAGAATTACACACAGCTGTCCAGATTTCTGTATCAGTGTATCAACTCTGATAGGTGAACCAGTCTGATGTCTTCAGCATAGTATATTTGCCCCACTCCTCTCTGTGAAGGGTATTTTGGAGAAAGTGGGGGTGGTAGAGGGGAAAAGTTGGGAGTAGGAATAGAAACAGACTGAATGTGGTATCAATTGAGTTTACTCTTTTTCTCTTTCTTCCAATTTCTTCTCCCAATTAGCACTGAATTTTTAGGAAAAGTAAGAGCTTCCATGGTGAGAATGAAAGAGAAAAGAAGAGGGAATGATGGATGTAAACAAGGTTGGTATAGAGCTACTCAGACCAGAACTGTTATTTTTCAGGTAAAATGCTAGGCAATTTGTGTTCCCCATTTTTATCCCTGAAAATATAAACAAATGAAAGCCCTAACTTAGAAACCATAAGCCTCCTAAGAACAAGGATACTGCTTGCCCTGTTGATCTTTTTAATCTAGCCCCACCTCCCACAATAGAGAAGAACAAAGAGGAAACATACAATAAAGGGGTTGTAAAGTAAAATGGGAAAAGCATTTGAATGGGAGACAGGAGACCTGAAGGTCCAGTCCCACTTTTGCTACTTTATTAGTCATGAGATGGGGAAAAATCTCTTAACCTCTCAGAGCTCACACTTCCTATAAGTGAGTAGAATAATTCTTGCCCTGCTCCCCTCAAAATGTTAGTAAGAACAATATTTCTTATACTGTCAAGGAATTATTCAGTCAATAAACATTTATTAAGGACCTACTGGGTGTTGGGCATTGTGCAAGAGCTGGGACTACAAAGAAAAGCAAAAAAGAGTTTGTCTCAAAGAGTTCATTGTCTAATGGAGGAGACAATGCACAATTATGTACAACTAAGGTACACACAGAATAAATTGGAGATAATCAACAGAGGGAAGGTACTAGAATTAAGAGGGATTGGGAAAGGCTTCCTGTATAAGGTAGGGTTTTGTTTGGGACCTGAGGGAAGTCAGGAAGCAGGAGTGAGGAGGGAGAGCATTCCAGGTGGGGGGGGGGGCAGTGAAAATGCCCCGGGTCAAGATAGAACATCTGGTATGAGGGATGGCAAGGAGTCCTGGGTCACTGAATCACAGAATGGTGTGTGTGTGTGTGTGTGTGTGTGTGTGTGTGTGTGTTTGTTAGTGGCAGTGTTTGGTATAGAAAGACTACAAAGGTAGAGTGTGGGGCAGGTTATGAAGGACTGGACACCCAACAGAGGATTTTATATTTGATCGGGAGGTGATAAGGAGCCACTTGAATTTATTGAGTAGGAGAGTGATTTGGTCAGACCTGTGCTTCTGAAGATCACTTTGATAGATGGGTAGAGGATAGACCAGTGTCATCAGAGATTTGTAGCAGGCAGAACAATTAGCAAAGTATTGCCATAATCCAGGCATGGGGTGCTATATGAATGTGAACATTACTCACCATAAAAATAAATGTTTGTAGAAAACTTGAATTAATATGTAACATATCTAGCTATACAGACAGCATTTGTTTGATTTGCACTTTCCCTGTCTTGAAAGTGCCCAAGGGATGGACAGTATGGATTTGAGGAGACTGAGGGAATTAAAATAAATGGAGTGCTTACAGTGGCTTTAATGTTGTACCAGGAAGGAGACATTTGAAAAAATGACAGACATGCATGAGTCAAGCAAGGAGGCAGAGACAGTGCAGGCTCGTGAGCTGGGGATGAGTAAGTAAATGGCATTACCAGTGATTGCTCTGGGGAAAAATAACGAGATGAATCTGACCTCACCTGACCTCTGAACCTCTGCTAGTTGGCCTCATTGCACTGCAGCCTTTGATGGACTATTGGCAAAGGAACCTGATGATCATCCATGGCCACAGTGTGAGAAATAATGGATGGGACAGTGGTGAGACAATGAGTCAGTTAACAAGTCAGCCAATGAGCATTTTAAAGCACCTACTATGCACCAGGCACATGTAAAACAACAGGGATTCAAAGAAAGACAGAAGATAATTTCTTCTTTCAAGGGGAGATATTGTGAATGGGGCAGAGGTAAGACAAGGAACCCTTCACTTTCTTCTTCCCCCTTTTGTGTCTACAAGATGGAGCATCCTTGTCAATAAAGGACTTTGAGGTACACTTTTCTTGGTGATAGCAATAAGAAGCAGATTGAGAGAAAGGGGGAAGATGGAAAATTTAGTGTAATGAAAGTGATCTATACAAGCTATCATGGGTTTCAATTCTGTGTCTTTCATCTTTGATGTTATTCAGTCTGTGTAATCTAATCATAGAAACTAGAGCCAAGAGAGACTTTTTATTTAATAGGTGAGGAGACTGAGGCCTATTTAGGCGGATGACCTTCCCAAGGTAACACAGGCAGTGAGTAACAAAGCTAAGTTTCAAAGTCAGGTCTTATGACTCCAAGTTCAGCACTCCCATCTCTCCCCGTCTAACCTATCCTTCACATAAGCCCCAGGTATGGCCGTTTTTCAGATCGTTCAGGGGTTCCCTACTCCCTCCAGAAAGAATGATCAGTCAGATTCCTTTGCCTTGCTGTTTAAGACCCTTTACCTTCTGGCTGCTATCTACATTACCAGCCTTATCTCATACTTCACAAGACTCACACTGCAGCCCAGCCAGACTCCTGGCTGTTCCCCAAGGTCACCAAGCCATCTTCTGTTTGTGTGCTTTTCCCCGTACTGCCCCACATCCCTGAAATGCATCCCCTTCCCCTCTCTGCCTCTCAGACTCTTTGTTCTCCAAAGCTCTGCTCAGGCTCTGCCTGATCTCCTCAGTGTTCAGTGTTCTCTCATCTTTATCCATGTGTATATCACTGTATATCCCTCCCAAGTAGAATGTAAGCTCCGGGGTGCAGGGACTCTTTCCCTTTGGAACCATGATGCCCAGCATAATTTTTTGGACAAAGTGACATTTAATGTGTGTTTATTGTTAATTCCCGCTACTCTCCCCCCACTATATGTCTGAGGAGCTTGTTGACCTTAGAAAAGCTGAAGGGATCAAAGAGAATTCTTTTTCTCTAATCTGAAAAAAGGAAATTCTCACGCAGTGGGTGGCACGGTATATACTAGACCTTTGGACTTAGAATTAGGAATATTTGAGTTCAAATTCTGCCTCAGATACTTGAAGTGAGTGACCCTGGACTAGTCACTTAACTTCCCTCATCCTTAGTTTCCTGATTTGCAAAATAAGAAGACTTTTTGAGGCTCCTCCTGGCTCTTAATCTATGGTCCTATGATTTGAAAAATAGCATGATGTATAGTGGAAATAACCCAAGATATGGAGTAAGAATATTTGAATTTGACTCCTGACTAACATGTAAACTCTATAGCCATTAGCAAGTCAAAACCTTTGTGAACCTCAATGTTTTTCATCTATTAAATAGGGACAATAATCCTTGTGATACCTACATCACAGAGTTGTTATGATGAAAGCATTTTGAAGCAGGTACAATCAGCTGGTATTCACACTGACTGGTAGGGAACAGGACACAGGCCTATGCTCCTCCTGTGCTCTCCCTACCAAGACTGAGGAATTAGATTAAAGCTTGATAGTTACCAGCCTCTGTGACTCAGGCAGGCTGGTTACCGAGCCAGAGATCTGAGCCTTGTCTTGCCCCTTAACCTGAGCTATGTATCACTCTTATGCAGTGACGAGTGCACATGTCCCTGTGGGATATAGGCAGATGATCTGGTTTTGGTCTCTAACAGTGAAGGTCATTTTACAGGCACATCATTTCTACTCTCAGGTTCTGGGGGTGATGGGTAGGTGGGGGAAAGAGAAGGAACAGCTAAAGCTGGAGAGGCCATTAGCTCCTTCTCTACCAGCTATAATGAAAAAGTTAGTTTTGACTTAAAGGCAAAATCTGTCTCATGTAGTGACAGGATGCCTTCTCTGGAACTGGATCTGGGCCTCTGAGCCTCACCCCCTCCCCTCAGATACTTGCCCCTGGCTATAGCTCCCTACTGTTCCTGCCTTAGCTTTTATCTCAGGGAACTTCCTGGATATCCTTGAATGGGGTTTGTTCTGTGACTCTTTTTCCTTGTTTGAAATATCAGAAGAATTCCTAGGTCTAGTGAAGGAATCTAGAGCTTGCTTTGGGTTTTGCTTCCTCTTCAAATAAGCAAACTTTTCTATTTTTTTAACTATTAATCTTGAAATATTGGCAGAGGAAAATGCTTACATATGCCAAAAGACCAAATGAACAGCAATAAATGTATGGAGCCTGATCCTAAAATATCAAATTCTCCACCTCACTCCATAAACATTTGACTCGAAGGATGATAAATCAAGAACTGAAAGGGACTTTGGTGATCATCTTAATTGAACCTTCTCATTTCAAGATAAAGAAACTGATGGCTTATCTAAGGTCACAAGGGTGCTAAATAGGAGAGGGCTAGGTATCTAGAACCCTTCACTTCCAATCTAGCTCTCTTTCTTCTTTTCTAGGGTCCTCAAATTCACTCTTCTGAAATTCTGGAATGTGGATCACAGCATCCTTGAAGAATGGTGGGCGGGTAGAAGTTAAGTAGCAGGGGAAATTTCCTGACACTGAGGGGTGGAAGATAATAGAAACCAGAAGTGAAGCTATCCACAGCCTGGGGTGATCTCTGTGGGTAAGTCACCATTCTTGCCAGATCTTGCCCGAGAGGGTCGTCTGGCTGCCTAGCCTGATCCCAGAGTACCCAGAGACAGACAAGTAGTTCCTGGTCTCTTCACCTTCTTGTTCAAGTCAGCAGCTTCCCCTTCTCTCCTCCCCATCAGGTCTGCCAGAAAGCCTCGGCACCTAGTTAGAACAGCCAGCCGCTCATGCCTAGATGTCTTATTTTGTGGATGGCTGGTGATCAATGCCTCAAATTAAACCTCAGAAAAGTGTTTTCTTTCTGCCATTTTATAGGCTGTTAAACTCAGGTCTCCTCTCTGGGACAGCTCCAGGAACCAGATGATGGATACAAACAGTCTGATATGATTGAATTCCCAGGATCATATATGCTCCTAGTCTGGGTTAGGGTAAAGAGAGAATTATTCTCTGCCTGGACCCCCTGCCCCCAACCTGGCACTTTCCTTTTCCCCTAGGTAAATGAACCTCTCCCAGCATAGTCATCCTGTCCAACAGTATTAGTTGGAGATCCTGCCATCCTACTTTATATCTTCCTTGAGCTAATTGAGACCATTGTTCCCACCCAAACTCTTCCCAATTCAATGACTTCTGTCTTTAAATTAGGTTGTCTATGGAGTCCATATGGCCGCAAGGTTACTGAATCATTTTTAAATTTGTACACATGTCTCTGAGATCTAGGAGGGCCTCAGTTAAGGTGAGATAGCTTGGTCTGTGCCCCGTGTACTAACATCAAGTGGAGGACTTCGTTCTTTCCCTATCTATGCTTCTATTGATCTGTTGGAAGCTTGTCTGACTGATGCCCTTGGTGGGGGAATGAGTAAATAGATGGGCCCTGTGAGAAGGTATGAGAAAGTATTTTTGGACTAACAGAGGTTTGGGGGAGAAGGAAGAGCAGACAGGGTCCTTCTCTCTCCAGATACAGGAGGATGTAATATCTCCCTCTGGACACCAATCCCTCTAATGGAATTTGCCCCGAGTACTTGAATTCTCAGTTCTGCCTTGCTTAAGGCTGATTGCTTCCTGCTTAGCTTTCTAAGAGTCTCCATCTTGTCCTCCTCCTCCCAATCCAGACACAGAGTCTCTTGTGGGGGTGGGAAGGATGGGGATGGAGGGAAGAAAGTGGTCCTTGGGGAATACCTCCCACAGACTGGGCTGAAAGCCAGAGGTTCTGAGAAGATTGTTCTATCGGCAGCAGGAAGTAGGAGCCCCTGAGGAGATACCCAGACGCTGGGAGCAGGGGTACTGGGTGGGAGGGGAGCAAAGGGTAGCATTATACTCCTTCCCATGTAGAGCCTATTTCCTGACCAGCTTAACCACACCCAATTGTTATAGTCTGATACTCAATCTCTTTATCTGGATTAGACTGGGTAGTACAAGCTTTGCTTGGAGAAAATTACTGACTAGATAGGGTCCCATCAATCTGAGATCAGGGCTCTGGTGGCTTCAGAGGTTAGGTCTCCTGAAACAACCTTTTACACAGTAGAGTGGTGTCAAGAAGCATTTGTATATAGACTATTTTATCTTGCTGACTTGCCATCAATTCCTATAAAGCTAATTAGAGACCATGATTAACTTCCTGAAGGAAGTTAAAAAGCTGGATATTGTTTTGATCTGAGTGTACAGCCATTCTTCTGTCAGGCTCCTCAGTCACTCTACCCAACTGTCCCCAGTTATTCCTGCACTGCCCCTGACCCTGAAATGTTAATGGGATATAAGATCTTCCCCACCCATTCATAGGTCTCAAGTGGAGCCCATTAAGGGAAGCTTACTTGTAGGAAGGCTTTCACACCTTTTGCTAATTTCTAATTGGGCACTGAGTCAGGAGGGTTGTGGATGCCCTTTGGCTCTAAAAAGGATATATATACTCTGAGGTTAGCATTTTGCTTTGGGGCTCACTCTTTGGAAGAGTGTTCTTGTGGTTTGACCAGATTTGACTCTGGGTAACCATTAAGTCATCGCCCTCCCCCAACCTTTGAAAAATCCAGATGTCAGTGCTCTTCTCTCTGGTAACTATGTATGTATTCCCTTGATCAGACAGTTGGATCTGTCTGTTGATCTGTGCTAATTTCTCAAATAGTTAGAAGCCCTGTCTGTTGGTCTTTATTTTTCTGATTTTTCTCTATTTTCTTTGCTTGTATCTTCTCTGCAGTTCAGGGTGCTGACTTTTCCCCTCAACTAATGAATGCAATAAAAAAAACCAGATTATTGGTCCCTTGAACAGCTACCTTTCTTAGAAAAGCAGATCTAAGAACCTGTGCTAGCAGCCATCTTGTGTATGCCAGTCTGGTTGCTGCTACAGACCCCTAACCCAATCCCCATGTTTCCAACAACTCTATTTATGGACATGTTTACAAGCCCTATTAGTGCATGGCACCATGGTGAATTATAAAAAAGAACATTGCAAGCCAGGAGCTCTGATTTCTCTGCTTGGCTAGGAACTAGCTCTAGGACCTTAGGAGTGTCTACCCTGTCTTTGTCTTGATTTCCTTACTTGATCAATAAGAACATTAGGAGAGTTGATCTCTAAGGTCCTCTTCAATAACCCCAAGGATCTGTGACCTCATTAGTGTAGTATTCCCTTCAAAGGTATAGCTAGTAGCCTACTTCTGTCCTGTACATGTTACCCTAGTTCTCACTCTCTCATGAGTTCACCTTAGGAAATCTACTTAATGTTTTTGGGGGCATAAAATAATAGAATTCTGTTACCTCTCTCTCCCTTTACAGCAAGAGGGGCTGAGCAGATAGTCTGACCTTCAATATTGGGGTTCTGTCCGGGGGAAAGGGGACTTTTCACTCAAGCTTCTTGAGTATCATGAACCACACACACAGTATAAGAATCTTTGGAGAGAAAAGAAGTATCCTCCAGGCCAAGATACACCATCCTGAAACCAATCAAGGAACAGTTTTCAAGTGCTTTAGACTGTGAGCTCCTCAAGGGCGGAGATGTTCTCTTACCTTTGTATACCTTAGCTTAACAAAGTACCTGTCACATGATGTGCATTTAATACATGTTTATCAACTGACTGTAATGACACAGGAAGAAAGGCCAGGAAAAAAGAGCAGATACCTTCATATCACTTCTAGCCTAACTTTTTATTGCAATAATTTATAGACTGATCCTGCAAATGGGACTGAAGATAATGTGTACACACACACACACACACACACACACACACACACACATACCATCTCAGTCACCAAAGGAAGCAAATAGATTTGGCTGTGCCAAGATTGGATAACCTTGTAAATTATACAATAGCATGGTAAGTCAGGTCAGCAAGCTTGTTCCAGCAGCTGCTCTCTTTCTTGGTGAATTCCATAGCCTGTCCACACCTTCCTAAACATAGCGAAGCATTGAGAGCCTCCCTCTGGGTCTTTTAATGCTCTATCAATATGAGGACAACACTGAGGGGGTTGATCTCCTTTTACTTTGTTTTTACCTTCATTTCCCATTGTATCCCACCTTCTCCTTCTTCCTCCATAGAGACTGGAACAGTGACATCAAAGGAGGAAGAAGCTTGCTCCACCCAGACAGGGCTGCCCTTGCTAGCACCTCTGCAACTTAGAGAACTGCCGATAGCACTTATCAATTAAATGATTTGCACAGGGTCACATGTGATAATAATAACAGTAAGCATCTCTGTAGCTTTTAAGATTTCCAAAGTACTTTATAAAAAAAGTAAGGAGAAAGCATTTATATAGCACCAAGTATGTATTAGGCATTGTGCTGAGCTCTTTTTACAAATATTGATCTCATTTGATCCTCACAATAACTCTGTGAGATAGACACTTTTATTATCCGCATTTCACGGATGAGGAAACTGAGGCAGACAGATGTTTGAATGACTTGCCTAGGGTCACATAGCTAATTTCTGTGAAAGGATTTGAATTTCAGTTTTCCTGACTCTAGACTCACCATTCTAATTGAGTGCACCTCCTAGCGAGGCTCCAGTTAGTCCTTGTTTTCCTGGTTCTGCTTCCTTCATTCTGCATCGGTTCCTAAGTCTTCCCATCACATTCATCATTATTTATTGTTGTTTTTTCATTTGTTTCAGTCATGCCCATCTCTTAGTGACCCCATTTGGGGTTTTCTTTGCAAAGATACCGGAGTGATTTGCCATTTCCTCCTCCATCTCATGACAGATAAGGAAATTGAGACAAACTAGGTTAAATGACCTGCCCGGAGTCAAACAACTAGTAAGTGTCTGAGGCCAGAGTTGAACTCAGGAAGATGAATCTTCTTGATTTGAGGCAAGATGCTCTACTCACTCTGCTACCTACCTGCATTTATTACTTATAGAACAGTACAATGTCATTATTTTCATGTAATCCCTTCCTTGTTGCTATAGCTTCTTACCCACTCTTTTCTGATCATAAATATGTCACTTGCAGAGACATAATTAGGGCAGAATGATTGACCAGGACTTTCCCCGAAGGTGCTAGAAATTTAAAGGCACAAAAACGTATAGACATTCCTTTAGCAGCAATGGAAGCCTCTGATGACTACATCTCCCTCCCAGACAAATGAATTTGTTTTTATTACTGATTGTAATGTGCTCACATCATGAATAACAAAGTTGATTCTATTTACCCTAGTTGCATTTTGAGATGGTTGCCCTGGGTACCCAAATTGGCAGTTACAGCTCTGCCTACACACTGGTACCCTTGGGCTTGCTGTGATCCATGATAAAAATAAAATACTTAATACTTTAAAACTATATGCTTTGTTAAGCTATGTAAAAATATTCCCTTTCCTTTCTCTTGGCCCTTAGTCGACAACAATCCACCCAGAGACAGAATGAGCCAAAGAAAAGGATTGTTGAGACGTCATGTCTCCCTCAGTCTCTTCTAGATGGACCTTTAGACCCTATGTCTTTTCCCTCTCTCTGAGTTGTCTTGGCTCCCACTGACCAGAGATTAGACAGAGAGAAAGTTTTCTGTGCAGCATCCAATTTTTCTGTGACTCAGGTAGAAAACTAGCTCTCTTCCAAGGAGGAAGAGGAACTTTGTAGGTACACAGAGGTAAATATTGAGAGTGTTACACTGCTAATTAGCACCACAAAGGCCATTAGCATTAATGAGATCTAGGAGGCTGATTCCCTCCATAGAGTCCATATCATAGCCTCTCCCTAGTCCACACTCAGCACCTTCCTTTCTAGCTGCAAATCCTTCTAGTTTTTTTTTTTATTTTAAAAATAGAATCTGAATCCCTAATCAAGCCCCTCCTCTTCTAACAGTGGGCATCTTTAAGACAAAAGATGAAGTAAACTCTTAATCAGATCAGAGTTTAAAGAGAGGGAAGCTTCACATTGATCCATCCTCCCTCTCTGCTACCTACTCCAGATCTTTGGGTTAGAGAGGTGAGAAAAAGAGAGATGAAGAGTGTGAGAAGGGGTGGCAGGGGGAGTTATACTCCCCAAGTACTTGGGAAAGGATTAAATCTATAGATTCAAAGGCACAGCTGGAGGGGAGAGAAGAGGAGAGGAGAGGAGAGGAGAGGAGAGGAGAGGAGAGGAGGGGAGGGGAGGGGAGGAGGGGAGGGGAAGAGAGGAGGGGAGGGGGGAGGAAGTTTGAGAAATGGACTTCAGAGGGGAGAAAATATCATGTCTCAGTTTGGGGATAGAGTGTTGGTGGTTAGGTTCCCTAATGGTTGCAATTTCAATGGAAGGGGCAGACAGGTCCAAATTACCGAACAGGCAAAATCTGTCTTTAGTATTTATCTCCTTCCCTTAACATTCCACAATTACCTCCAGGAAGCTGGTGTGGAGGAGGCAGTCTACTTTGATGGAAAGAACAATGACTTAAACAGTGAGAGAATCAGGGTTCAAATTCCATCTCTAATATTTAATCCTCATTTGCCCTTGAACGAGTCTCATACCTTCCCTCAGTTTCTTCACCTATGAAATGATGGGAGTTGGACTAGGTGACCTCTAATGTTACCTACAGCTATAAATCTATGGTCCCTTCTTCATGGGGGCTACCAGGTGGTAAAATGGACAGATCAATGACCCTGAAGTCAGGAAGACCTGAACTCAAATCCCACTTCAGATACTTCCTTAGCTGTGTGACCTTTGGCAAGTCATTTAAGCTCTCTCAGACACCGTTTTATCTGTAAAATGGGGATAGTTATAGCTCTCACCTTCCAGGGTTGATATAATGATCAAATTGCCATAACATACATAAAGTATATTTATATACTTTGGAAACCTTCAAGAGTTATATGAGCTAGTTATTATAATTGTATTATTAATAATAATAATAATAATAGCTATTCTTTTATTTTGGGGAGGAGGGAAGGTAGGGCAATTAACTGGGGTTAAGTGACTTGCTCAAGTCACATGGCTAGTTTTTTGTGTTAAGTGTCTGAGTCCGGATTTGAACTCAGGTCCTCCTGACTCCAGGGCTGGTGCTCTATTCACTGTGCCACCTAGCCGCCCCAATAATAACTATTCTTAATATTATTCTCTAGCTGCACAGGGACTCCTACTGTGGCATTCTACAAAGGTCTGTCTTTTTTGGTGGAATTATGTACACAAGAATCTTTTTTTCAGCCCTCCCTTCATTCCCATTTACTTACCCCCTTTCCCATCCCCTCCAGTGTTACTCTTTGCTTCCTAGAACAGTCCAGAAATCTGATGGACTAATTGGTTCTTGACCAGATGATACCTTGAGGTCCTTGCATTCGGCAAACATTTAAAAATATTCATCATTATTGTACAGTGCCTTCTACTATGTGTTGAGACGGATAAAAATATACCCTTACTTACTTATATAATCTAGACAGGGATTTACAATACCAGGCTGAGGAAAGAGAGGGATGGGGAGTCATGCTCACTTATGCTGATAATTTTCAAGTCTATTCACCCAAGCCTAACATCTCTGCCAACCTCCATTCATGTATCTCTAACTTCGTATTGGACAGTGTGAACTGGAATCTTATAGACAGCTTAAATTCAACATGTCTAAAACTATACTCATTATTCTGCCCTACCCTCCAACCCTCTCTTCTTCCTAACTTCCCTATTACCATTGAGAACCTAGGTATCATCCTTAACCCCTCATTCTCTCTCTGTTTTCATATCTGTTTATTGCCTAGATCTATCAACTTTATCTGCATAACACGGCTTCCTTCTCTCCTCTGGTACTGCCATCCCCTTGGTACACCCATCCTCACCTTACAACTGGACTCTTGGAATAGACCGCTGCTGGGCCTGCCTGCCATAAGTCTCTCGCCACTCTGATCCATCCTTCACTCAGTTGTCCAAATCATCTTCCTCAAGCACTGGTTTGACCATATTACCCGACCATTTATTCTGTAGGGACTCAGTAACTTCCAATTGTATCTTATCATCTCCAGGATCAAATTTAAAATCCTCTGATGTTCAAATCCTTAAACTGCCTCCCTGCCTGCTTTTCCCATCTTCTCACTCCTTATACTCCCTCCCATAGTCTTTGAACCAGTGTCACTGGCCATCTCACAACATACTTCATCTCTCAGTCCTGGGCATTTCCACATTTCCTATGTTTGAACTGTGTTCTCCCTCCTCATTTCTGCCTCTTAACCTCCCAGAGTTCTTTTAAGTACCAACTAATGTTCTGCCTTCTGCAGGAAGCCTTTCTTGATCCCCCTTATTTCTCCCTGCTGATTATTTGTAATTTATCCTGTATATAGCTTGTTTGTATATAGTCGTTCTCATGTTGTCTATGAGAGTATGAGCTCCCTGAGAATAGGGGCCTCTCATTTTTCTTTATGTATCCTGTGCTTAGTATAGTTCCTGACACAGATTAGGTGCTTAATAAATATTTATTGACTGGGAACAAAATTTACTTTATGCCATCTTAATCTAGACCATTAAAACCATTTGTTTCTAGGGAAAAAAAGAAGGCTCCTTGATATATTAATTATTAATTAATTAATAATTAATTAATCCATCCTACCACCAAGCTTTGAGGAACTGAGGGAACAGAGGGAAAAAGTTTGAAAAGAGAATATGGGGAAGAAGGGACCTGGCCAGAGAGTGGGCTTTTCCTCAGAAGTGAATTGCAGTCATCAAGGTCATTAAATGCAAAGACAATTTTCTCTTCCCCAATCCCTTCCTTCTTAGTACTACCTTGGATATCTGTAGAGTTTATGTTAAGTATAGACAAGAATCACACAAGACTGGAAGGCAAGAAGGAATGACAATCTGGGTCAGAGGAGGGAATAGCCAGATGAATGAGATCACAGTACATATGTGGGAACTGGGGCAGAGCAGCTGTGTTGGCAATCCCAGCCCTCCTCAGACCCAAAAAAGTTCAGTTGCATAACTCCTAGGGCATGGAGGACTAAATCTACAAATATCTGCTTTTCTACAGGGGCTCCTCCAAAGAGGCCCCCAATCTTTGATAGCTGGAATCATGCCTACTATGGAGGGGATTCTTCCCTATGAGAATTTGGTTGCCCCAGGATTTCTTGTTCAATGCCTCAGGTGCCCCATATAGGAAGAATCTCAGAAAATTTCCTATTAAAGCTATCCATATAGATGAAACAGGGGTAGTAGTCTTTGTATGATAGTTGATTCATTCTGTGGTCAATTTAAACATAATGCATCTTGCACTTTTGACTTTATTCTCTAATTCTGGAACTAGGTCAGAATCTATAAGATCCAACGTTCTATGATCTCATAATATGCCAGTGGTCTCTAATGGATTAATTTGTTACCTGACCCAGGTAGACACATTTACATTTCAACAAAAGTCTTCTGAAGGCACAAAGGAGCACATCTAAGGCAGGAATTCTTAGCCTTCCTGTGATGGATCCTTTTCACCATTGGATAACATCTATGAACCCTTTCAGAAGAGTTTTCTTATGTTGAAATACACTTTTAAAATGTATTTTTAAGAAGTTCACAGACCTAAATTTATAAGTATGCAGGTCATTCTCCAACTGATAAAATGGTCACAGGATATGAACAGGCAGTTTTCAGAGGAAGAAATTGAGGATATGTATAAGCATATGAAAAAATGCTTTAAATCACTATTGATTAGAGAAATGCAAATCAAAACAACTCTGAGACACCACATCTCACCAGTTAGATACTCTAAGATGATAAATGATAAATGCTGGAGAGGTTTAGGAACATTAATGCTGTGTTGGTGGAGTTGTGAACTGATCCAACCATTCTGGAGAGCAATTTGGAACTATGTCCAAAGAGCTATAAAAATGTGCATACCCTTTGACCCAGCAAAATCACTTCTATGGCTGTATCCCAAAGAAATCATACAAATGCAAGGAAGACCTGTATGTACAAAAATATTTATAGCAGCTCTTTTTGCGGTGGCAAAGAATTAGAAATCAAGGGGATGCCCATGAATTGGGGAATGGCTGAACAAATTGTGGTATATGAATGTAATGGAATACTGTTGTGCTATAAGAAATGAGGAACAGATGTACTTCATAATTCCCAAGAGAGACTTATAGAAACTGATGCTGAGTGAGGAAAGCAGAACCAGGAGAACTTGGTACATAATTATAGACACATTCTATCTGTGATGACTGACTTTGGTAGACTTGGTTCCTCTCAGCAATGCAGGGTTATAAGACAACTCCAAAAGACTCAAGATGGAAAGGGATATCCACATCCAGAGAAAGAACTACAGAGTCTGAATGCAGATGGAAGCAAACTACTTTATCTCTCTCTCTTTTCTGTTTTGTTCCTTCTTTCTCATTGTTCACTCCATTGCTTATAACTCTCCATTACAAATTGACTAATGTTTAATGTGAAGGTATTTGTAGATCCTGTATTTGATTGCATGCCAACTTGGGCGGGGGGCAAGGAGGAAAAGGGAGGAGGAGAAAATCTGGAACTCAAGGGACTGTGGAACTGAATGTTGTAAACTAAAAGTAAATAATTTTTTTTTTCTTTTTTACAAAAGAAGTTCACAGACAGACCTTATGTTAAGAACCTTGATTAGTCAGACTAGATGGCCATGGGCTCCCTTCCGACTCTAAAATTCTGTCATCCTGTGACTTATGTGGGAAGCAGTTTCAAACAACATATCAAAATCCACCCAAAGGACAGGTGGGTCCACTGGAGCGTGGTGTTTTCACTTTAGTATGGCACCATAGTGGAAAGACTCCTGGATTTGGAGTTAATGCCTGACTATTCCCTGAATGGCTGTTTGACCTTAGGTAACTCATTTCACATCTCTGGGCCAGTATTTCCTTACCTGTGAAATAAGTGTATTGGGCTAGATGATCTTGGAAGCATCCTTTGTTGTTGTCTTCAGCTGGTTGTCATGTCCCATTCTTTGTGACCCCATTTAGGGTGTTCTTGGTGTGGTTTGCCATTTCCTTCTCTAGCTCATTTTACAGATGAGGAAACTGAGATGAAACTTAACTCAGCAAAAGCTGAACTTTTGCCTGCCTCAGTCTTCTCATCTATAAAATGGGGATAATAATAGTCCCTATTTTCCAGTGTGGCTGTGAGTATCACAGTGACTTGCCCAGGGTCACACAGCTAGTAAGTGTCTGAGGCCAGACTTGAACTCAGGAAGAGGAGTCTTCCTGACTCCAGAACTTCCCCTCTCTTCATGTCACCACTTAGCTGCCCCAAAGTGTCCCTCCCACGTCATTAGAATTCATTGATCCTATGAGATGCCCTAAGTGACTCCTGTTGTTTTGTCTGGACACAAGTCAGCCAGATGGGACCCTATGCAGTCATTTCTCCTGTGCCAGCCTCATTTAACATATTGAGGCCTAGAGAAGAGGGAGGAGGGAAGAGGAGTGTAGATTTTTATGCATTTTTATATCAAATTAGCAACATGCAAACTACATGCAAATGAACATCTATTTTAAACATCAACTTGGGTAGTCTGGGTAGTTGGACTCCAGAAGGAGACATGGAAGGGGTTGGTAGGTGGGAGGTGGGGTTCTTCCTGGTTACTAGCAGGACCTCAAGGACTAAGAATGCCCAGGACTTGAGAAAGTGCATTGAGGCTCACCAGAGAAACTTGGCCCACTTGTAGCCTCTCATTACCCTAACTAATGCTATTAGATCAGCTCATTAGCAAGTGTGACATAATGATTCTCAAGTAAAGAGGGGGAAAACCCATCTCAGCAATGAATAGCCTAGCAGATGGAGCCAATTCAGTTTGAATCTCCTCCCTCTATTTCTACTGACATAGTTTGCTTAAAAACCGAGACCCTGAGGATCTGAGAGATCCTGGCTTTGGACCTGGTAGAGATGTGGGGGAGCAGAGGAAGATTTGCTAATACCTCTCTGATCTTGGGCTTTCCCTCTTCCCTCCTTCCCACCCACCAATCTCTTTACTGAGAGCAGATGGATAAAGTAGCTGTTTTAAACCTTCTTTTAGGTTGAGCCCAGCACTGGGCCTGGAGTCTGGAAGTCCTGTATTGAATTACAATTTAGCTTCAGATACTTACTAACTATGACCCTGGGCAAGTTGCTGACCTTTTGCCTGCCTCAGTCTTCCCATCTATAAAGTGGGGATAATAATAGCCCCTATTTTCCAGTGTGGCTGTGAGTATCAAATGAAATAATATCTGTAAAAAATGCTTAGTACAGTGCTTGGCACATAGTAGATACGACATAAATGCTTATTCTGTTCCCCTTTCCTTCACCTGTGAGAATGCTTATCTATCCTTCTTAGGATAAAATGGTCTATACTGGAGAGTGGGGAATGATGAATGGTGAGAAATGAGGAGAGTTAAGAAAGGGAAGGAATCACACAAGCCTCTGAGCAAAAAGGGTCATCTGTCTGGCCCGAGCTCTGATAATCCTGAGTAGTGGGAGTTCAGAGCCTAGGAACTAGCTGTTCACTCTTAGCCCCCAAAGGTTGTGTTGCATAACTGTTAGGAATTGGATCCGAGGAGGCCTGGAGTCAGCTATAAACAGGCTAGAGCATCCAGATGTCCTCTGCGTTTCCAGGTGGCAGGTAGGTGGTTCAGGGGATATAGGGTGGTACACCTGGAAGCAGGAAGACTCATCTTCTTGAGTTCAAATCTTGCCCCAGATACGTACTGCCTATGTGACCTTTGGCAAGTCACTTAACCCTGTTTGCCTTAGCTACCTCAGCTATAAGATAAGCTAGAGAAGGAAATGTCAAAACTGCTCCAGTATCTCTGTGGAGAAAACCCCAAATGGAATCATGAAGAGTCAGGGAAGACTAAAACAGTGAAGAATAAAAAAGCTTCTGGGGCAGCCAGGTGGTGCGGTGAATAGAGCACCAGTCCTGGAGTCAGGAGGACCTGAATTCACATATGACCTCAGACACTTAACACTTACTAGCTGTGTGATGTCGGGCAAGTCACTTAACCCCAACTGCCCTGCCCTGCCCCCTCCGAAAGGCAAAAAAGAAAAAAAAAAAAGCTTTCAGGTAGGACCATCCCTAGGAAATACCCTAGGAAATGATCTTGTATTCAAAAGATTTCTAAGGAAAATTCAGGAAGTTCTTCCTGATATTCAATCTAAATCTGTTTTGAGACCTTTCCTTCTTTCTCAGTCAAGAAACAAATTTCCCAGTGATACAAATTTTGCTTGTGGAATTAGAACTAATTAATTGTGAATTAGGAATATTGGGAATATCCCTTAATCTTTCAAAATTTCAGTTTTGTCATCTGTAAAAGAAGAGCACAGATGATAGCTAAACTCTCAATCAGTAATTTTTGGGGGAAAGGATATAATAGGGAAGGAGTAAGAGAAAATCAGGATTGGGAACCGCTGGTCAACTTGCCAGGTGCCTGATGAATCAATGTTGCTTCAAGTTGAAACGCTGCCCTGTTGGACAACTTTCTTTGTCATTTCTTTTCAGTAGAGATAATAATGAAAATTGATTCTCTTCTTGGCCCCCAGATGGGCTATTCTGTATAAATGTGATTGGGCTTTCTCAATTTAGTGAATGACATTCAATGTATTTAGGGATAAATGGACTCTTCTCAGAACTGAGTCCTTGACTAGAAATAGTGGGAGGGTGACTCCAAGGGCATTCTAGGGCTGACAGTGGAGGGGTGAGGACTGGAGCTTACTTGGAGGGACAGGACAAAGGAAGGCTAAGGCATAGGCCATTTCCAATTTTGTCCCCTGGAATACTTGGAGAAGTAGGATCCTGATGCAGGGGACGCCTATAGCCCTGGTTTCCAAGTGACAGTCATGACCTAAAATACAGTCACAGAGAGGCCATAGAAAGGCCTCAAAAGATTCTCAGAAATAGATGTATTCTTTTATATTGGAAGGGCTGGCATGGATACCTTAATTTGCTTGAGCCCCTTTCCCCCCTCAGTGATCAAGGTAACCAGAAGAACGGTATGAGGACTGGTTCTACTGACTTGGCAAAGCAACAGTCCTTTGCAGGGAGTGAGAGTAACCCTAACTGGACAAAAAGAATTCAGCCACTGAAGTCAGTTAAGCCCATGCCAGCTTTGAAGCAGACCCTGAGCTGTTTAGAGGTTTGTGGACCTTCAAGAGACATCCCTGTCTTCAAAGACTTTGGATGGTGGCTTTCAGAATTACCCTGTTTTGAGGGACATCTCCTTAAGCCTTGGACTATGAACTATCACCAAAGATGCCTTCTGATTTGTGTATCAAGGGGCCATGGCTTTGACACCTGAAATTCCTTACCCCTACCTTGGGGATGGGGCTCACTATTTCTTTCCTTTCTAAGGCCACCTTTCTCCTAAATTCCTTACCTTTCTTTGTTTAAAATATATATAAACTCTTCCCATGCCCATTGTCAGCATGGGCTGGCAATCCCCATGCACATGTTGTACTTCCCTGGAAATAAAAATCATTTTTAAAAATTTCACAGGCATCATCTTCCTCCGGTTTTGTTCCCTTTGGGAAAAGGGGAATTTAAATCTCAAGAACTGGCCTTTGCACTCTCAGGAAACCTTCCCCTTTGGGAGAAAGAGAGATCTACATTTCCTCAAGAGAGAGTTTGTCTTGGTTTACAGAAAAAAAGTAATTTCCCTTTATTGGGATAGGGGGCACCTTCAAATTGAATGACCTGGTATGCTTTAGAAAGGATTCTTGTTCAGGTATGGGTTGGAATAAATGGCCCCCAAGTCCTTTTCAACTCTACAATTCTGTGATTCTAGGAAATTATCTTTTCTTTTTTGTAAAGCAATTGGGATTAAGTGACTTACCCAATGTCACACAGCTAGTAAGTGTGTCAGGTGTTTGAGTTTGAATTTGAACCCAGGTCCTCCTGGCTCCAGGGCCAGTGCTCTATTCATTGCTGCCACCTAGTGATCCCCTGGGGAATTTTCTAATTCCCTGGGAGCAAAGATAGGGTGGAGGCTGGATAGGAACTTTTTTTTTTGTAGAGAAAAATTGTGAAGACATTAGAGTCTGCATCTTTCCTACAATAGCCCCTTGAAGTTCAGAGAACATAGATTTGGAGTTAGAAGGGACCATAAAAATTATCTAATCCAGTCTCCTCATTTTAGAGAGAAGGAAACTTTGGTCCAGGGAAGTTAATTAACTTGTCTAAGATAACACAGGAAATAAAGTTCATGAATAGGATTTGAATCCAGGTCCTCTATTATCTGCAGTAACAAATCCTATTCTCTGCAGAGGAAACAAATCACCATTGCCCTTTTGGATAACTCCTAGTGGAAGGATTCTACTATTTCTAACATTTCTAATAGTCTTGAGCACCAGATCTTCTGGAATAACACCCCTTCTTTCTTTTTTGATAGCAGTTGTTACTTGGAGTCTTTTTTTTTTTTTTTACAGACTTTTCCTTCTCTTTAAGGCCTGTCAGAAGCAAAACCTCTCATTGGTGTTCCGTTTGGGGGATAAGACACTGAGAGGAAAGTCTAGGCCTGGGTCAGGCCTGATTGTCAGTTCCTAGGAGGAGCTGAAGTCAGGAGCTTCATTCTGCCCTCAGGGCAATGCTCTAACAAGCTAGTTAATGATTAATTCTCCAGCCAGAGCTAAGAAGTATTCTCTTAGCCTAGTACCCCAATTAATTCTTTTAATTATCACTTACTAAAATTGAATGTGCCATAAGAAATGATGAACAGACAGACTTCAGAAAAACCTGGAAAGACATGTGTGAACTGATGTTAAGTGAAATGAGCAGAACCAGGAAAACATTACACACAGTATCAGCAACATGGTCTGATAATCAATTGTGAATGATTCAGTTCTTCTCTGCAGCACAATAATCCAAGACAAGTACAAAGGACTCACAAAAGAAAATCCTATCCCCATTCAGATAAAGAACGGATGGAGTCTGAATGGAGACTGAAGCATATTTCTTTCACTTTATTGTTTCTCCTGGTTTTTTTTTCCCTTTTGATCAGTTTCTTCTTTCACAGCTATGACGAATATGGAAATATTTTTATGTGATAGCACACGTATAAACTATATCCAATTACCTACCATAGTTGAAGTTTATTTTATCCTCTGAAAGTGCAATTTAAACTCAACTTGCTTCAGATGTGGCCTACAATAAATGTCTTTTTCCCCCTGATCTGTAGAATGGGCATAATAAAAACTGCAGTATCTCCCTCACTGGGTTGCTGTGAGGCTCAGATAAAGCAGCAGGGCTTGAAGAAGGACATAGTATTTGATGTAGAATCCTGGCCTCAGGCTCTTTACTGGCCATTTGATTCTGGACAACTCACTTAATCACTGCCTCAGTTACTCCATAATAAAATGGAGTTAGTTAGAGTACCTACCTCCCAGGGTGGTTGCTGCAGGAATAGATGAGATATTTGTAGAATGTTATGTAAAGGCTAGGTATCATTATTAAGGCATATAAAATGCTTTGCAAACCTTTAAGTGAGATATAAATGTCAGTAGCTTTAATAAAAAATAATAATTATAATCATTAATATTAATATAGTATCCAGGAGATCATACATCATGAGTGGTACTTCCAAGATGGGATGCTCTTTCTCTAACCCTGTAGACAAGGCTCTCTCATTAGCTGGTAGAGCTCCAGGGCAGGCAGAGATCCATAGGGCTTGCATAGTGCCTGTGTCTTCCATTAAAAAATTCTTTCTGAAGTTTCTGAGGAGAATCTCTTCCTTTCCTACCATGACTCCTAACTATGACTCCAACTTCTTTTTTGCTATAACATGATTATACCTCATTCATGCTTCAGGTACAGGGCATAAAAGTTAGTGGTTAGGAGTGAGTACTGGGTGGAAAGCAGAACAAGGTGCTAATGAAAATATATTGTCTTTTGTTTCTAAAATCATTCTCATTGTGTGTCTGAATGGACATTTATTACCAGTTTCTATGGTTACAAGTAGCAAAAGACGAGGAGAAAAAAAGAAAGTCAGAAATAATTGAAAATGCTGGTTCCAGAATCAAAGAAAACATCAGGATAAGAGCTACTTGGGGATAAAAAAGGAGGAAAAAAGAAAAGAAAAGAATAAGAAAGATGGAGAGAAATGAAAAGGAGAGGGAAGGATTACAGAGAAAAAGGAAAGGTTAGCTTTGCTTTGACTTCCCAAGAAAGGCAGTATGGTGTAGCTATAACAACACTAGATTTGAAATTAGAAAGCTTGGATTGGAGGTCCAGAGTTCTGTGTAACCTCTGGCATGTCTTTTTCCTCATCTGTCGAAGGAGGTGATTAGACTTAATCGCAAAAGGCCCTTCCAGCTCTACATCTGAGTTCCTGGTGACACTGCTATATAGCCTGGCAGAAGGAGAACCTAGAGGGTCCCTAAGATCCTCACCCTGGAACAACTTGTCAGAGGCTGTCCTGGCACAGGGAAGAATCCAAGGTATAAGCTCTACCTGAGAATGATCCCAGTGACTACTCCACTGAGGAGGGGGTGAGTCACAGAGGTGATGAAACTGTTCCTCAGTACCCAGCTCTAGACTGTGTGAGATGATGGGGAGGAGAGTGTTTGCGTATTCTCAGACAGGCATCCAGGACTGAATACAAATGACCTGGTCACATTCTACATTGCTGGCTCCCAGGGGTGGTCATGTTTGTTTTTTCACATCCTTATAAATGGGAAATTTTCCCTGGCCAGCTGTGAAGACAGCATCTCTACATGGTTCCTGTGCAGACGGTATTTAATTTCCGATGTAGCAGGTTGAGAAATCTTGCATAATTCTCTTCCATGGCCAGAATCTATCCTATGAATGATTTCTGTTGGGGGCAGCTTAGTTTCCCAGTTGGCTTATATGTTCCCTGGGCTTCGGTGTGTATCATAAATCACCACCATGACCATCATCATCACCATTCTCCTCCTCCTCCTTCTTTTCATTTATTACCATGGCCACCGTAACAATTCAGACTTACATAGTGCTTCCCAAGATCACACAAGTAGGAACTACTCAAGCTAGGAATTGAACTCAGGTCTTCTTATGTCTGTTCCATTTCTACTTCAAGTCCCCCAAGTCAAGTCTGAAACTTCCCTTGCCCTTCTACGTTGCTCCAAACAAAAGCATGTAGGGGGAAGCAGCCCCTTCCTATAGGGCTATCTCAATACATTCATTTTTCATGACTTGTGAAAAACATCTTGCCAATTAGATAAGCTCAGGGCTCCTTTTTTTTATCTTTTTGGAGAGGGGAAGGTAGGGCAATTGGGGTTAAAGTGACTTGCTGAAGGTCACAAAGCTAGATTTTTGTGTTAAGTGTTTGAGGCTAGATTTGAACTCAAGTCCTCCTGACTCTAGTGCTCTATTCACTGCACCACCTAGCTGCCACTTACCCCCCTCCTCTCCCCTTCAGGGCTCCTTTCTTGCCGGATTGGAGGGAAGGATTGGCTCTCCAAGGAACTGGCCTCATATTCTGGATCCTTGCCAAACGAAAGAGCATCTTCACCTGGCTAAGAATCTTAGCCCTGGGAGACAGAGATACTTAGGCAAGGACTCAGGACAGCAGCCAACTGGAATGTGAGAATGGAGGAAAGGAGGGGAAAAATAGGACAAAGTATGATAGGATAGGGGAGTGGGGTAGAACTGGCCAGTATCATATCTGTCACCAATTCCCCCTCCAATCTCAGGCATTCTGAATGTAGTGGGTTCTCAGTGCAGGAGATGCATCAGGCGTGGTTCCCCTAGTTGTCAGGTTCTGGAAAGGGGAAAGGCATCCATGGGAGCCTCAAGAGTGCAGCTGAGCGACTGGGGAAGGAGGGAAGGAGCAAAGGGCAGGAAGTCTAGAATAGTTAGCATATCCAATGGAATGTCTGTGCCTAGGGCAAAACAAGGTCAAGATAACACCAGATAATTCTGGCCCTGGTTAAGGCTCAAATACCAAAGAACACATCCTTCTCTTTTCTAATTTTCCATAATTAGGAAGTAATATATAATGGTGAGAGGACTGACTGTGGAATCAGAAGCCCTGAGTTTAGATTCCAGCTCTTATCCTTCCTACCTGGACAAGTCACCCTCTTTGGGCCTGATTTTCTTCATCTATAAATAGAGTGAGTCTGATTAGATTTCAAGGTCCTTTCTAATTCTAGATCTATGATTCCCTTCTCTCCTCTTTCATATATGGCTCAGACTGTTATGTTACCCTTTTGTGACTAGTTTTTTCAAGCTTTAAAACTACTCTTGATGCTCATTCTAACTAGATTTCATGTGAGTATAAATGTTTCTAGCAGACAGTGTGATTTACCCTAATCCAGGAGGTTACCTCAGTGTCCTGATCACCCCCACCTGTCCCTGCGTGGGGAGGGGCTTGGTAGGAGAAACAAAGCTGGCTCAGAGGCTTATTCCATGCAGCCCTCTTCACAGGGGGCTATGTTGAAACAAAATGTTCGGGGAGCTCTTTCTCAGAACCTCAGTGGTAAGCAGGGCCATTAAAGAATCCTGTGGTTCAACTCTGAATACCATTAAGCCCTGAGATACAATACGATACACTCTGCTCTCCATTTCACTGAGCAGATGGACTGTTCTTCCTCTCTATAATGGAAGTGGTGTGACTGCTCCCACTAAGGTCTATGAGTTTCAAATTGTGTTTCCAGTAGGGATGATGAGTCTGAGCAACTCTCTCACCTGGTCCTCCATTGCAGTAGTGTCAAATTCAAATAGAGTTAGAGGCAATTAATCCATATGTAGGGTTCCTGAGAGCCTCATAATGACAGGTAATACTATTTATGTTTTATTCTATTTTTATTTATTTTGTTAAGTATTTCGTAGTTACATTTTCATCTGTTTCAACCTGCATTTGGGAGTGCTCTGGTCCAAATGTGCATATTTGACCCCTCTGATCCATATTAGTAAAGCCATTCATTTTGGAGAGGCGTTTTCTAGGATTAGTATTACTGTTATGTCTAAGAACAGAGGGAGATCTAAAGTGAAACCAACTCTGGTGGCTGGGAGCATTACCAACAGCCAGTGCTTGAGAAGAAGAGAGAAAAAGTAGGGTAGTAGGAGGAGAGAAATAATTTTCATTTGTATTCAAATCCTCAGACACATCCTGAATCCTTTTAGGCTCTGATTAATCAATAAAGATGAAGTAAGGGAATCATTTGCAAAGACCATGGGAAAATTGGACCTGAACATGGATTAATAATGAATATGATAAGGGGTAATGTGAGGTATAGTCCCGAGTACCAGACATAGGAAAAGTGGATTTCATAGATTTAAGGAAAGGGCAGGCATAATACCACAGTATATAATTCTGCAAGAAAAATCACCCCAAGAGAAATGGTATATTATCAGTAATGAAATATTGACAGTGATTGACATTGATATGGAAGAAAATTGTTGGCTCAGACCCTTATTCTATGCTGCCCACTTAGGAGCTCCCTCATTGCAGGCGGCTATAAAGTGACATTGATTTGGAAGAAAAAAAATATTCTGTCTAAATATATAAATGTGTCTTAACATGGAAATCATTTCCCAGCTTTGATTTTTTTTTAAATTTTTTTCTTTTTTCTTTTTGGAGGGCAGTTGGGGTTAAGTGACTTGCCCAAAGTTACACGGCTAGTTTTTGTGTTAAGTGTCTGAGGCCAGATTTGAATTCAGGTCCTCCTGACTCCAGGGCTGGTGCTCTATTCATTGTGCCACCTTGCCGTCCCCAGCTTTGATTTTTTAAATTTCTATGGAAGATAAGAGAGAGGACAGTTAACTGCTGGTGAAAGAGTAGCATGATCATATAAAAATCGTGTCAGGAGCATTAATGAGCAGAAGGAGTGTGGTAATAAATGTTAAAGACAACAAAAAGTGTCCTAAAAAAAGCCATTTGGGGAGCAGGAAAAAGCTGAAAGAAGAAGTAGGATAACTGCTTGGTCAGAATGAATAATGTTATTGGATCAAGGAGTGAAGGAAGAGCTTAATTATTTTGTTTCTACTTTTTTTCTTGTTTCTTGTATTTGCATCTATTCAGCTCTGATCTTTTAATCAGGAGTGCTTGAAAGATACACACACATACACACAAATTAAAGGTCATTTTCTCTCTCTCGATTTATATTGTACTCATCTTTGTAAGGTAAGTTATTTTTACTTGTAAATGTGTCTTTTGTAATATTTATGACAAGATTTTCTCTTCTTGATAGGAGTTGTTGCCATGTCTTGTATGATCTTGACTGTAGTTCCTTGTTACTTGAACTATTCCTTTGCAGATACCTGCAGCGTTTTTTCTTTGGAGCTTTCTTTCCTGAAAGCTTTGGATTTTGGTCATGACATTCCAAAGAATTTTCATTTGGGTTTTTTTTTTAATCAACAGGTGACTGGTGAATTTGTTTTTCTATATTTCACTTTGCTCTCTGATACAAAACAATCTGGTCAATTTTCAGTTATAATTTATTGAAATATGGTATCATGAAAGTCCAAAGACTTTGCAAAAGGTTCAAATATTTGTATTAATTTTTAATTTCAAGCTTTGTTTTTTTTTTATCCAACAAAACGCCTCTTTTTCCCCTCTCTCAACTCCCCTCCCATGGAGAAAAAAGGGGGGAAAGGATCAAAATTCCTTCTATAATACATATAGTCAAGCAAAATAATTTCCCTGAATTGACCATTCCTTTCTCTCCCTCTCCCCTAATCTACACCAGTCTAATAGGAAATAAATAGTACATTGATCATGAGTCCTCTGGAATTATTATTGATCATTGTGTTAATCAGAGTCCTCCTTTTGCATCATCCCTCTTCTTTTTCTCTCATCTAGAAACCAAACACAAGTACTTATTCTTTATTTTCTTTTAAATCAGTCTTCAGATCCACTCCCCTTAATTAGAATTTTGTTCACTTTAGGACTAATGGCTCCCTTAATCTACCCTACCTCTTATTCCATCCCCCTTCTCCTCTTTCCTTCCTGTTTCCCTGTAGAGTAAAATGTCTTTCTGTACTTTGTTCTGTGTATGTGAGTGTATATATATTGTTTCTTCCTTTAACCAGTTCATATGAGAATGAAGCTCCTGCTCCCTTACACCGTCCCCCTTGCTTATATAGACTTCTTGAGCTTATATGGGTTTGAGCACACCAATTATGAAATAATTTCCCCCACCCTTCCTCTCCCCCTACAGTGAATTTTTTTCTACTTTTAAGATCATCAAAATACTCCCCAAAGTATGCCCAGGTCCTCTGTCAAATTATACTCCCTCTATCACCTCTGATGAGGATAAGATTCTAAGGAGACACATGCATCATCTCCCCATATTAAATGTAAAAAGTTTTTTCTTTAGTTTCTCATGATTGCTCACCCAAATTTACCTTTTAATGTGTTTTCTGACTCTGGTATTTGTATTTCACCTTTTAACTACTGTTGTCTATCTCTTCTGCCCTTTGTGACCAAACTCCTTGCAAAGGCAATCTATAATAAGTGCCTCCACTTTCTCTTCTCTTAGTCACTTTTTAACTCTTTACATTCTGACTTCCAAACTTATTATTCAACTGAAATCGCTCTCTCCAAAGTTACCAATAATCTCTTAACTGCCAAATCTCATGACCTTTTCTCAAACCTCATTCCTCTTGACTTATCTGCAGTGTTTGACACTGTGAATCACACTCTTCTCAGTTCTCTCTTCTCCCTAGTTCTTTGAAACACGGTTCTCTCCTTGTTCTCCTTGTTGTTGGTCCAACTCTCTGTGACTCCATTTGGGATTTTCCTGGCAAAGATACTAGAGTGTTTTACCATTTCCTTCTCCAGCTCATTTTGCAGGTGAGGAACTGAGGCAAACAAGGTTAAGTGATTTTCCTAGGGCCACACAGCTAATAAGTATCTGACTTCAGATTTGAAATCAGGTCTTCTTTTATCTGTAACCAGAGTTCTATCCACTGTATCACCTGCCTTGTTCTCCTATCTACCTCCTTATTCCTTTTCATTCACCTTTGCTGCATCATCCTGGTCATGCCCTCTAACTATGGGCATCCCATGGGACTTTTTTTCTAGATTGTCTTCTTTTCTCCCCCATACTACTTCATTTGGTTATCTCATCAGTTCCCATGGATTTGATTACCATCTCTGTGCTGATGATTCTCACTCAGATCTATCTGCTGGCCTCCAATCTTGAATCTCCAAGTGTGTTTCAAATCTTGGAAATAAGACCATTATCAGAAAAACTTAATATAAAGATTTTTTCACCCTTGTTAACTATTTCCCTTTTAATATTAGTTGCATTGGTTTTGTTTGTGCACATTAAAAAATTTTTATGCAATAAAAAGTGCCTATTTTATCTTTGGTTATTTTCTCTGCTTGGCTTGATTATAACTTTTTCCTTAACCAGATATCCAGAATTTCTTTCCTGCTCCTTTAATTTATTTATGATTTCACCCTTCATTTATAGGCCATTTTTTTCTATTTGAAGCTCTTATTGATGTATGATGTAAACTGTTCTAAATCTACTTTTTGTCAGACTGCTATTCAATTTTCCAAACGGGTTTTGTCAAATATTATAGTCTTATCTCATTCTCCTAAGTCTTTCCTACAGAGCTGATTTCTTTTTTTTTCTTTTTAAAATTTATTTATTTATTTTCTTGTTTACATCATTCCTTTCCATGAGACTTTGAGTTACAAATTTTCTCCCCATCTTTCCCCTACCCACCACCCCAAAACAGCCCTATCCCACTGTATAACCCCTCCCCCAATTTGCTCTCTCCTATGTCCTTCCCCATCTCCCCTCTGACTTTCTGGTAGGGCAAGATGGATCTCCTTACCCCAGTACCTGTATATCTTAATTCCCAGTTGCATGTAGTTAATAATAATAATATAAATATAAACATATATATATTAACATTTGATTATAGAACTTAAAATTCTAGATTCTTTCCCTTCCTCCCTTGTCACCCACCCCCACTGGAAAGACAAGCAATTCAATACTGGCTGTACATGTGTAGTTACGCAAAATATCTCCACAATGGACATATTGTGAGAGACTGATTATATGTCCCTCCTTCCTCTCCCACCCTCCCCCCGTTCTATTCTCTACCCTGTCCCTATCCCTTTACAGAAGCTAGAGAGCTAATTTCATTTTTAATTATGCTGGCTTCTCTGGCAAGTCCCCTCTCATGCAGTTGAGCTTTCTAACTGTCTTTTTTATAGAGTTCTGGGTTCTGGGCTAGCTGAAGGTTACTGATGTTTGTCTTTGGGTTTCCAATCATTATTTGATCTGATGTCCTTTTTAGATCTTTGATGCAATAGATGTGGGAGCAGTTGGCTCCACTATGACTTTTATGCTGCCATCTTAATAGGAACCCTTGTTTTGTTTTGGTTTTATTTTTTCTACCAAGAGAATGATCTTCAAACAAGATAGGAAAAAAAATGAGTGATAAGGACTGAAATATGAAGGACATGACAAGATTGCAAGAAAGCACTAAACTTTTCTTAATTAATTCAAGTTACTAGGCCTAGTTGAACAACACCATCAAATGTTGAATGAAGTGATGGATATGATTACTGATATTCGAGTGATCTTTGAAAAATCATAGAAGGGAGAGGTGCTATAGGAATAGAAATGGTCAGATCTCTGAATTTTCAAAAAGGGGTAAGAAAATAGATCCTTCAAATATAAGCCAGAGTTTGACTGATTTTTGGAAAACACTATGATAGAAGAGATGTATTAAAATAATGGTTTTTGAGCTTTACAAATGGCAATAGTAATGACTAAGACTCAGCCAAATGGATTTACTGCTATGGAGCAAAGATGTCAAATATGCTCATTTGGATATATTTACCAAAATGGAGAGATTATTGATGACAATTCAGGGACATGTCATTGTCACCAGAAGTTACAGACAAGTTATCCTTAAGCAACCTAGGCTTATGCAGATTATGCAAGGAAGCATTAGAAGAAGGACACACTTCCTTGATGGTTGCAAAATTTTAGCAATTACTGAATATCCTAGCAAGACACAGCCTAGAATCTAGCAATACTTCAGAATAGCAATATTTCTGAAACTCACTAGCTTTCAAAAACTACCAAATGACAGATCTTCCTAATCTAGAAACCTCAAAATATCCCTGAAAATTAAATAAATTTTGGTGGAAGCAGACCATTCTTTTGGACAGAATTCTTGGCCACAATCGGATAAAACATTTGTATGTAAAAATATGTAAGTGCACACATGCATACATACCTCTTCTATAGTCTTGACTGTTACCAGAATTATCCTTAAGAGACTTCCACTGATTCTGAAGATTACCCCCCAATACTTGTTTACTGATACTTATCTCCTAACACTTTTATCCAATTACAAAAGCAGTCACTTTATCCACCTGTGCACGAATAGCCTGGAAAATATTATATATAAAAGAATAATAGCAAGATTATAATAATATCGGGACCTCTCCAAGGCTTTTTCTACCTGAACTCCATTGAAAAACATGAGAAAAATGTTATTAATAATAACATGAATATTATTGCTCCTAGATTTTTCCTGAAAATGCTTCCATTAATAGCCCATAGAAGATGGGCTTAGATTTCAATATCTTCATTGAATTATAAAAAAGTAATTTTTTACCTACTAATATCTATCATATTATATAGAATAGTGCATAAGAAAAAAAAATTAGCAGGACAATGACTTGTCCCAGGACTATTTTGAACTTTAGAAACTCCTTTAAAACTCCTCTAACTCCTTTAAAAAATGTGAAAATAATAAGAGAATAAATAATAATAAGAGAATAATGATGATGATGTTTTTAGTGAAGGTAGTGATGTAAGGTTTTAAGCTTGATCTAAAGTTTCCTTTGTACCAATGGATGATGGCAATACTATAGATATCTTGGAGTCCTCCAGGCAAGACACATTGAGCTTAAAGCTATTAAGGAAAAGGCTGTGGCAGAACACATTAAAAAAACTTATGGGCATCCTGAAATCAAAGTTGAGTGGAAAGAAGTTTCTTAAAGCAATGGATACCTATGTATTGCCTATCACCAGTTCAGTTTAATGGATAAAGAATTTCCTGGGAAGCCAGAAAGATCGGAATTCCAGTCCCACATATGGCTTATACTGACTGCGCCAGGCAAGTCATTTCAAATTTCACTTCTCTGGGCAATTCTCTAATGCTATGAGTTACAGAGAAAGTATTGACTTGCATCAGTGGAGGGAATTTCTTCACCTGGGAGTTCTCTACACCAGTGAAATCACAGGCTGTCTCTATTCCTAAATAACAGTCTAAATGTACATTTTAAAAACATCTTAAATTAAAATACTATTTTCTTATGGTCCCCCCAACCACCCTACCAGTTAGTAGTTGTTAAGTAAGTATAAGGTAACAATACTAGGAAACAGGAATTAAGAATGTAAAAGAAAACATAGCAACCACTTGCCCCAAACTACCTCCTAAATTAGTTAAGGCCACATCCAAAGCCAATGTGAAAAATTAGGAGAAACTAGTCAGGTCCTCATATAATGTACACCTGGTCCCAATAAGGGTCTCTCCATCTCTAAACTGCCAATAAATTCAACCTGACATGGGCAGTAAAAGTAGAGAAACATTATTCAAATAAGGTAAGCCTAAGCGGGCATTGATAACTTTGAGATGATGTTGCTGTGTTAATGAGCACATTCCAAAGTGGCCTGGATGAGTTAGGCTGCTCCTCACCCCCAGAGCCCTAGAAGAAATTCTTCCCCTTAAGTACTTCTCTGTCCTGCCATGGGCCCATGCTTTCTGAAGGTTCCTAGTTCCCATCTGCAGTAAGCAACTATGTTCCCCTTTCCCTCCTCCACCCTGCCTTGTCCCACTGCCATCTGCCTCCCTCTCCCCTGCTATTTCCCTCATCATCTACTTCTGTGCTTTGTGACTTATTCATTCATTTATTCAATAAACATTTATTAAGCTCCTACTACACGCCAGGCACTATGGTAAGTACTGGGAATACAAAAAAGAGGCAAAGCCAGTCCTTGCCCTCAAGGAGCTTACAATCTAATGAAGAAGACAACCTATAAACAAATATATACAAATTAAGCTATATATAGGACAAATAGAAGGTAATTAGCAGAGGAAAGGCATTAAAATTAAGAGTGGCTGGGGAAGGCTTTCTGGAGAAGATGGGATTTTTAGTTGAGATTTAAAGGAACTTAAAGGAAGGGAGATCAATAACCAGAGGGGAGGAGGGAGAGCACTTTAGACATGATAAACAGCCAGAGAAAATGCCCAGAACTGGGAGATGTGGTGTCTTATTCACAGAACAGCCAGGATGCCTGTGTCATTGAATCAAATAGTATATGTCAAGGAGTAAGGTATAAGAAGATGGGAAAGGTAGTAGGGGGCTAGGGTATAAAGGGCTTCAAATGCCAGACAAAGAATTTTATATTTGTTCCTGGAGGCAATAGGGAACCACTGGAGTTCACTGAATAGAGAAAAGACCATGATCAGACCTGTACTTTAGGAAAATCACTTTGGTGGCTGAATGGAGCATGGATTACTGTAGGGAAAGATAAGGCAGGTAGACCCACTAGCAAGCTAGCTCGATATAGTACAGGTTGAGGATATGAGAGCCTGCACTCTGGTGATGCCAGCATCAGAGAATGTACATGGTAATTTCTGAAACTTTTTCTTTCTTTTAAGGACCAGCCTTCACCCAAATCACTCTGGCTCTCACTGATTGGCCAATAATAGGTCCCAGGCCAAGCCCTACTTTGTCATTGTTTGGGCTCTGATTGGCTTAAAAGGAATGTAAATAGAAATTATTTCTGTTTTGGCCAGAAACCCTGAGAATCTTCCTCTCCCAGATGGAATTTTTTTTAACCAGGTAAAGAGGTCATTTTCTGCCTCATTTCTTTTTAAACTTTAATTGTTGAATGGGCATTGCCTCAGACAAACTGAGACCTGTTAAAGACCTTAACTTGAAAAGGCCAAGATCCCCCATTGCATTTTAGGCCTCCAATTGTCTGATCTGTATCTGGCCACTGGAACCAGATGGCTCTGGAGGAGAAAGTGAATCCAGTGACTTCCTACAGCCCTCCCTCACTTAAATCCAACTGATTTGCATGTCATGGCATCAGCTTCCCAATGTCATGGTCCTGTTTGTCAATGAAGGCCAAATAGCAGCAGCAACAAGCATTTATTAAATTCCTTCTCTGTGACAGGCACCTAAGGGCTGAAAATTGCTCACAGTTATTAAACTCACAACCTAATTTGGACTTTTGTATAGAAATGAATAGATTTATAATGGAAATTCATTAGAAATCATGTACAAGTTATCTTTAAGAAGCCTGGGCTTAGTGATCAATGTAGATTAAGAAAGAAAGCAAAACTCCAACAATTCCACAATAAAAAAGAGAGAAAACAACAAAAAAGAGCAGAAACTATACAACATTTCACTGCAGACTATAAAAATTTAGTTCCTGCCAAATACCCAGAAAGATAGGAAGGACCTGGTTGTAAAAACAGTATGTCAGAAACTAGCTTTTTATTTTTTTTTGGTGGATTGACAGATGACAAATCATCATACTAAAAGTACCTCAAAAATATCCTTGAAAATTCGACCAATAAACTCAACTGGAACTGAGCCATTATTTCAGACAAAATTATTGCCCACAAATGTCCCAACAATCTTCATTCATAAAAATGAAAGAAAAACATTTTAATGGCTGTCCCCATACCAAGTATTCATAATATCTAAACTATGTAGAATGAAACACCTTCAAAATATAGAGACTGAGCAGAAGAAACTGAAGTCATACAGGCATAGGATGAGGATGAGGTCCATGTTCTTCCCATCATCTTGCGTGCTACCAGACTTGTCCTAAAAGTATTTTCACTGAGCTCACAGAAGGGGAGCTGACATCCCAATACTATTACTGAATTACAAAGAGCAGTTTTTTTTATCATCCAGTGCAGTTTGGTATAGACCATTGAATATAAAAGGATAGTATCAGGATGGTAATTTGTACCAATCTCAATTCAACTTCAATAAATATTTATTAAGCACTTACTATCTGCCAGGCCCTGTGCTGAACACTGGAGATGAAAATAAGTAAAAGAAAGAGGGTTACTGCCCTCAATGAGGTTGCAATCTACTGGGGGAAGACAATATACAATAGGAAACTTAAAAGGAGGTGAGAGAGAAGTATGGGGTAGTTCAACATGATGATGGTGTAATTGAATCCAGGATATGTAACTGGTAGGAAGTGGTTGGGTAATGAGTCTTCCCTTGACCCTCTTTAAATAGAAGACTTGGGAAGAATTTTTTAATTATTTATTTTTAACCCCCCAATCTTCCAATCAGAGGGGTAGAGGCTACTGAGATTATAGATAAGGTGTTGAGTGCCAAAACCAATATAATCTCTGATGAGATGAATTTCCTGGCAATCAGTTTTTTTTTTTCTGGCAGTATGATGATGGTAGAGTCAATTGGATTCATATCTGAACTCTACCACAAAAGATGAAAATGAGATAATTATGGCAATTATTATAATTAAGAGGCAGCTTGCCATAATGATTAAGAACACTAGAATTGGCATAAGGAAAGGCCAAGTGTGAATTCTACTTTAAATATCTATTTACTGTGTAGCCTGAACAAGTCACCTCTTAACCTCAGTCTCCTCATCTGTAAAATGGAGATAATAACCATAATAACTCTACTTCTCAAGGCTGTTAGTGATTCTAAAAATGAGACAATATAGGCAAAGTACTTTGTAAACCTTAAAGCACTTTATAAATGTTAGGTATTATTATTAATAATAACATATATGTGCTTTATATTTTTCAGTTAATTTTCACAGTCTTATTGTTTCTCATAATATTATACTGTTATAGAAATACTTGTTTTATTATATAAATTTTAAAAATTAAAATAAAAAAAGCTCACAACTATGAGTATAGGAGGACAACTAACAGTATTTTACAGAAAAGGCAACTTGGGTACCAGGAAGTTAATTCACACATCCAATCAATGACAGAGTCCAAACTAGGATCCAGATTATCTAACTCCTAGTCCTGTACTCTGGAGAGTTTTTAATCTGCCAAAGTCTTTTCCCTCCAGCTTCCAGACTCCAGGGCCATGGCACCAATAGCCATGCTGGCCCAGCGCCTCTGGGTTTACAAACAGTACTCATGACTTCAGCTCTCTCCAAACATCATTTCATCTGGGACCTTCTCTCTTCCAGAGTCCACTGGTGATTGCCTTGCAGGAAGTGCTACTGTCAGTCAGCAGGCTGGGGCTCAGGGGAGTGGTTAAGGTATAAGACCTGGTCTGCTCCCTGCCTGCTGCCTCCAGGAGCCCAGAACTCCTCCATAGGCTGTAATTGAAAATCTATTAACTCTGGAAACTGGTACAGCACATAAACTTCAGCAGCCTAGCCAGCCTGCAGTGAATGCTGCTTCCTAGTTATTCCTATAAATCACCTAAGATAGGCTGGGAACCGATCGATGGGAAAAAATTATACCACAGCATTAGATTTCATCATACACGACTTGAACTATTACTTTTCTGTCCTGTGGTATGAAGAATCATGAGAATTAATAGTCTTCCTTTCCCCCAACGATGTGTTTATGACGCAGTGTTACCTTCACTCTATTTCTTCCTTAAAGTTATCAATTAATTTTTTGGTACTTACAACAAGTCAATGGCTTCCTCAAATTACCAAGAACCTCCCCTCTTTCCCAAATATTGAGCCTTAATGGGAGGTGTTTGAAATGATCCACTTCTCTAGATACAGGCTTTCTAAGTGCTTTTTCTGAACAGTGTTCCACTTTATTGGACTCTTCCCTCTGCCATTTTCCCCTTGAGTCATCTTGGTTTTTAGCCTTCCAGAAAGCGTTCCTAGAACCTGGACCCTCCCTGGCTCTGCTATTGCTATATCCCAGCTCTCCCACGAGAAGGATAATGAGGATGGGGTATACATACATATTATTTATTTATTTATATACACACATATACATACACACATATATACATATATATGCATATATATATGTATAGCAAGTTCAAAAGCAAATTGACTTTATAGATGCTCTTTCCCTCTTCTTCCCTTGTTTCAAATGCCTCAATATCAATAAAAAGTTCTTTCACCTGTCGAATGTGCTCCTGCTATTCTTTAAGCTTTAAGTTTAATTATGGGGCCAGGTCATCAGGGGAGACTTTGAGACCAAAATGCAGTTTTGTATTGGATGATCAAGCTGGGAAATTCCTGTTTCAAAGTCTCAGTGTTGAATCAACTAGAGTCACAAGCAAAGGTGAGTGTGGCACAGGCTGTCCCTTGGACATCTCTGCTGGAAAAATAGCCTGACAAGTTGGTCCCTGGCAGCCCAGGGGCTGGCCATTCTATCAGCAGAGATGGATGGAGTATTTGCTAGGTTTAAAGCATTGTGTTACACATGGGGGTTGGGGGTGAGGGAAGATATATTATGACAGAGCCATAGAGGTAGAAGGAACTTCTGGGGCCATTTAGTCTAATCCATACCTGAATGATAATAATAGCTGAGATTTATGTAGTACTTGAAGGTTTGCAAAGTGCTCTGCATACATTACAACAACCGAGCTTCACAATAACCCTGACTTAGATATTACAGGTATCATTATCTGCATTTTACTGATGAATAATATGAAACTAAATTAACTGATAAGCATTTACTAAATGTCTGCTCTGTGCACTATGCTAAGTGTTGGGGCTACCCAGACAGAAAATGAAAAGATTCTTGACCTCAAGGAGCTTGTATTCTAATGGAAGAGAGCTGTCTGGACTCTTTTCAGAGCAAGACAAGTAGTCTCTGCTCAGAAGTGGGGAGGAAATGAATATGGATGAATGTGCTCTAGGCAAATTGCTGCAT
The DNA here is from genome assembly GCA_028646575.1 of Pseudocheirus occidentalis. NCBI lineage: Eukaryota > Metazoa > Chordata > Mammalia > Diprotodontia > Pseudocheiridae > Pseudocheirus > Pseudocheirus occidentalis. Next base: position 105,658,504 of record CM053596.1, read on the forward strand.
ACCGGTTTTCTAGGGATGCAACAAGCAGACTATTTTTATCAGTTTCCATACTTGGAATCATACAGTAATACAATAGATATTAAAGCTTAACTTTCGCATGACTGAATACAGATCTCAAAGGAATTGGTTAGTCTTACTTATAAAATCACCTGAAAACTGATTGTCTAATTACAGTCCAAACCAAAAGAAAAAAAAAATCCTGATTTTGTCTAGTGGATGCTTGTAAAACCAAAGCATCTAAAAAGGAAGCTTCCAAATAGAGAATCTCTCTAGTATGTCCCAAATATGTGTCACTCACATATGTTACAGATGGGGTCCCACAGTATAACACTCCATCTGAGTTACACTCTCCAATCACACTCATGAGTTGGGTCCTCAGAGTCCTACTGCTTCTTGAGTTCTAGGAGTAATGCTGTGGGCTTTATTTCTACTGTTCTAGGTCACGAGCCCCCATCTGTGTGCTTCTCTTAAATAGTCAACCAATAGACAGAATTAACTCTTAGCATAGTCATTTACTAAAACAGGATATTAAAACCAGTAGTTATAAAACATTGCACTCCCTCTCCCCCCATAAACTTGTGGCATGTTCTCTTACAAATACACAGAGAATCCATTAAAAAAAACAAACTGGGATTAAATTGAAGAGTACAATGGCAGTAAGGAATACATATGTATGTATGTGTGTATATATATATATATGTGTATATATTTATTTGTATATGTAGTATATGTTTATATATAATGTGTGTATATATTATATATAAGCTATATATAATATATCTATATATTTTTTTCTATGTATGCATCCATATATCTATCTATCCCTCTATCTATATCTATCATCTATCTATCTATCTATCCATTTATCTATTTATCTATCTATTTCTCTCTCTGTATGTATGTATGTATGTATCTATCATCTATCTATCTGTCTATCTATCTGTCTGTCTATCTATTTATCTATCTATCATCTATCTATCTATCCATTTATCTGTTTATCTATCTATTTCTCTCTCTGTGTATATGTATGTATGTATGTATCTATCATCTATCTATCTGTCTATCTATCTATCTATCTATCTCCGTCTGCCCATCCTTCCATCTGTCTATCCATCCATCCATCCATCCATCCATCTATCCATCTGTCTGTCTGTCTGTCTAATCTGTCTCTCTATCTCTCTATCTCATGGCGCTGCAGGGTTTGGGGGTCTTTTGTCTCTTTATAGCATTCTCACATATTTTTCCTTAGATGCAGTATCTGTTCTATGTGAGATGCTTATTTGGATTTGATGGCTTTACTCTTGATAGTTGGGGTCAGCTCTCTCTTGAGGCCGTAGTCAGGTCTCTTTCTGAGCCAGTCACTCAAGCCTCCCTTGCTTGAGTGACTTTCCATGCATCTCTGTTTCTTCAATTGTGCTTTGAACTCTCTCAAACTGATGAATCCTAGAATTGCTGTATGGGTTGTTTTCCTTCTGAAAGTTGCTACTAGATGCCCTGGCTGATGGTTGGCAAATTCCCTTTTTTTTTTCCTGCAGCAAACATCTCCTCTGCAAAGTACTCCCAAACCTGTATTCCCTAAAAACTCTTAAGGGCTTAGCTATTTAAAGCCTCTAGAGGTATGGTTAGCTTCTTTGCTCAGTCAATCACTTTCTCTTCTGACTTAATTGGAGAGGTGTTCTTACTTTCTATAGGGATTAGAAGATGCAGACCAATCTTAAAGTTAATTTAACATCTTGTTGGCCCAGAAGACCTCAATGTACACTGAATGGGGAGAGGGAGGGAGGAATTATACCCTCCTCTTTTGCATAAGTATCTACAGAACATATACAAATGAATATGTTAGCTTGGGGAGGGAGAACCCTAGTAACTGGGGTGACCAGGAAAGCTTCATTTAGAAGGCAGTACTTGAACTGAATCTTATTTTTCCTTTTATTCATTCTTTATTTTTTAAGTTAATTAATTTATTTTGTTTTCAACATTTACTTCCATAAGTTTTGATTTTCTTCCCCTTCTTCCCCTCTTCCCTCCCCAAGACAGCATGCAATCAGATATAAGTTCTCTATCTACATTCCTATTAAATATTCCTATTTTGCTTGAACTGAATCTTGAAGGAAAGTAGGAAATCTCAGGGTCACAGGTAAGGAGACACTAGTACAGTGAACATAGTGACAGAGATAGGATTTTGAGTGCTGTGTATTTGGAACAGCAAGGAGTCCAGTATGGCTTGACTGTAGTGTGTGGGGAGAACAGGAATGTGTCTGAAGACAAGAAAGGAAGGAGGGGCCAGGTTACAAAGGGCTTTAAATGTCAAACAGAGGGGTTTATAGTTGATCCTAGAGGCAATGAGGAACTGCTGGAATTTATTGAATATAAGAATGATATGGTCAGAGCTGCATTTAAGGAAAATCATTTTGGTGGTTTTCTGTGGGAATGGATTGGATGGAGGAGGTTCAGAGAGGCTTAGAGACATGATGCCAATAACTCAGAAGTATATTTATGCAAGGCTTTAGCATTTGGAAAGCTCTTAAAACAGACCGTCTCATTTGAGTCTTGTGATAAGTAAGTTTATGAGATAAGTGCAATTAATATACCTATTTCATAGACTAGGAAACTGAGTCTTAGAAAAGTTAAGTGATTTGCCTGGGCTCACAGAGGAAGTAAGCATTTGAAGTGGAACTTTTACCCACTACTTTCAGACTCCAAGTGCAGCACTGTAAATGTTAGGCCCTATGGCTTCTGAACAAGAATCATCTTTGTAATACTCCCAACCAAGGGGCATCTCTCTGTCATTGAAGACCTTTAGTAAGAGGGAACCTAATACCTCCTGTTGCAACCTCTTCCGTTTTTTGTTTTTGTTAAGTGGTTTTTCAGTCATGTCAGACCCTATTCAGGGTTTTCTTGGCAGAGACACTGCAGTGGTTTGCCATTTGCTTCTTCAGGTCATTTTTACAGATAAGGAAATTGAGACAAACAGGGTCTTGCCCAGGGTCACACAGCTAGTAAGTGTCTGGGGCTAATTTGAACTCAAGAAGATGAGTCTTTCTGGTTCCAAGGCCAGAGCTCTTTCCACTGAGCCACCTAGCTGCCCCGTCCTACTTTTAGATAGCTTGAATTGTTTGTAAGTTTTCCCCTCATATTGAGCTTAAATTAGTTTCTCAGTAACTTTCTTTTTCCCTTTTGCTCTGACATTAGACAAGTCTTCTTTCTCCTGACAGCCCAGCCCCTCAGATGTTTGATGACAAATATCATCTCTCCAAGTTTCCATTCTCCCTTATAAACATGGATCTCTTGGAGGGATACTCATGTTAAGTAATCAATATCTTGGCCACCTTCTTATAAAAACTCTTCAATTTATTAAGATCTCTCTAAAATATGGCAAAAACTGACAACCTTACGTGGCCCGATGAGGGCAAAGGACAGCTCAAATGTTACTTCAATCATTCTTGACATTATGTCTTTCAGTGCAAACAAATATTTTGGGGGTCTTTAATGTCAGTGCTGATTCCTATTGATTTAGCAGTTCAATAAAACTGCAGATTTTCCCCCACAGAAACTGTTGTCAATCTAGGCCTCCCCATTCTTGTATTTGTTAAGTTGATTTTTTGACCCCTAGTGTAGAATCTGTTGCATCTCTCTCTGTTACATTTCACTTTATTATACATGGGTTACCATTCTGGTCTATTAAGATTTTCCCCATTCTCAACCTGTCCTCCAGGGTGCTAGCTGTCCCTCAGCTTTGTACTGTCTCTGAATCTGATAAAAATGTCATTATGAAAAAAGGATAGAACTAATGATAGATCCTTGGGCCCTCCACTAGAGACTTGCCATCAAATTAACACCAAACCATTAAAGGCTGTTCTGCTTTTGGTCATTCAATCAGTTCTTCACTCACTGAAGTGAAATGTTTGTTCATATTGTCCACAAAGTCAGACAATGCAACTTTGTCAAGTGGACTGTAAAAGTGCTTTGCCCATAAGTGCTCAATAAATCATTCAGAATGAATTAAAGAATACGCAAAAGGAAAAGACATTGTCGCTACACTTAGGGACCTTAAAATCTATCACAGCATATAAAATGTGTACAGACAATCTCAGGAAAAGGCAACATGTAATAGATAGCGAGGTGATGGGTTTGGATAGAACACTGGGTCTGGAGTCAGGAAGATCTGAGTTCAAATTTGACCTCGGACATTTACTACCAGAGTGACCTTGGACAAGTCATTTAACTTGTTTGCCTCAGTTCTCTCACCTATAAAATGGGCATAATAATAGCATCTACCTCCTATGATTATGGTTAAAATCAAATGAGAAAATGTTTATTTTTTTAATTTAATTTTTTTGGTTACATTTAAGTTCCGAATGGTCCTCTTCCCTCCACACCCTGTACTAGAGAAGGCCACCATTTCACACACACACACACACACACACACGCATGCATGCACGCACGCACACACACACACACACACACACATGCATATTGTTGCTAAGTTGTCTCAATCCTGTTTGACTTTTCATGACCCCATTTGGGGTTTTCTTGTAAAAGATACTGAAGCCGTTCACCATTTCTTCCTCTAGCTCATTTTACAGATGAGGAAACTGAGGCAAACAGGGTTAAGTGACTTGCAAGGAGTCACACAGCTAGTAAATGTCTGAGGCCAGATTTGAACTCAGACCTGGCTCTCTATCCACTTTGTCACCCAGCTAGACTAGCTAGACATACACACACATATGTATGTATATTTGTGCATGTGCACATGTACATGTTTGTATGTGTCTGTATGTACATATGTATGTGTAAGTGTGTCTGTATATGTGTACGTGTGCATAAATAGACACGTAAAACCATATGCATACTTTATTGACTACTTCTTTCTCTGGAGATGGATAGCATAGCATCCTCCTTCATAGGCCCTTTGTAGCTGATTTGAATATTTATAATACTCAGAATCACTTAGTTATTGTTACTGCTGTTACTACATACAACATTCTCTTGGTTCTGTTTGTTTCATTCTTCATTATTTCATGCAAGTCTTTCTATGTTTCCTAAAATCAGCCCGCTTGTCATTTCTTATATCACAGTAACATTCCATTAGAATCTTACATCACAATTTGTCCAGCCATTCCCTGACTGATAGGCCTCCCCTCAATTTCCAGTTCTTTTCTACCACAAAGAGAGCAGCTATAAATATTTTAGAACATAAAGATTTCTTTTCCCTTTTCCCTGATCAGCTTGGGAAACAGATGTAACAGTGGTATTGCTAGGTCAAAGGGTATGCACAGTTTTATAAATCTTTGAGTATAATTCCAGATTGCCCTCAGTTTATAGTTCCATCAACAATGTATTGAGGTCTCAATTTTTTCCACATCCCCTCCAACATATGTCACTTTCCCCTTCTATAATTTTTTTAGCCAATCAGATAGGTGCGAGATGATATCTCAAAGTTGTGAGGATTTATTTATTAAAAAAAAAAACAACACCCACTTAGTCTAGCACGCGGAACATCGTAAGCAAAATACAAATGCTGGATGTTACATTTAAAAAGACATAGGTGACACATAGTTACTTATTATACCCCTGCTGAAAAGATATGCACTTTCTCTATGGCATAACTGAATTATGAAGAGCTAAGAATTAGTTTCTATAAGACATGAACTTAAATATCATTTTATCTGTGAATTTATATATGCTAAAACTATTCATCTAGCACTACTCTTAATGACGCTAGAGGACCCCAAATCTGTCAAGGGCCAGTGCTCTGTCTACCTGTGATTTCTTTTTGGTAACGAATAATAGATCATTTGATGGTCTAAGCACTTCTAAAGAAATAAGCAATTTTGCTCAGGAGAGTAAAAGGAAGAGATTTAATGAACACCATAATGCTCATGAGCTATTGGAAAAATTTCTGGTTCAACAATGAGCATACAAACCCATCAAAATGACTGCTAGAAGTTAAGAATATAATCCATAATGATTGCTCTAATGATATGACACATACAAGCATTCCTGAAAGGAAGATAGAAATGGATTACTAATCAATGCTTGTCCTTGTCCCCATGGGGCCTCACATGTAGGCATGAGAGCACAGTAGAACAGAATAGGGTTGCTTTATTCCCCCGGAAAAACAGAAGAAAAAAAGCCAAGTGGCTCGGTTTTGTTTCGTTTCTTTGTTTTGGGGGGTTTTTGCTTATGAAAGAGAAGTGCCATAACATCATAGAATGAAAGCTGAGAGGCACGTTGGAGGTCATCTGGTTCAACCTCTCCATGTTACATAAAGGAAAATTAGATCATTCACTGACTTGCCCACAGCTCACAGGAGGCAGGAGGCAGAGCTAAGATTCAAACCCAGATTCTCTCTAAAGGGAGCATTCTTTATTCTTCACTAGGTTACCTGTGGGAAAGCATAGTCCTCTGGAGACAATTTCCCTTCCTTTGGTCCATCATTTCCATTCTTTTTGGGTCATAGAATCCTTGTCATGCCCTTTCTTGCTGTCAGAGCAACTTCTAGACAATGCCAAGAGAGAGGTATGTTGAGGTCTAAGCCTATTAGTCTGCACACTTCCAAGAAGAATGGAGGTAATATCAGAACTTCTGGATTCTAAGAGCTGAAAGGCAGCTTGGATGGTCTAGTTCAAGAGACATCAGTTTTGAATCAAGTGGGATCATTCATGCTCTGTCAATAACTAAATGGCTCTTTCTCAGTTCATCCAAATGACTCATGTAGGAGTATACTTTCCTGAGATCTGTTATTTTTCTCGCTGTAGATGATTTAAGAACAGTTGAACTAATTCACCCTCTCCAAAATGCTAGAAAGATAATTGGGTTCAACTGTTAATGACAATATTTCCAAGGATGGTTAATGGACAGACACCTTCCTAAAAACAGCATCCCATAACCAATCAAATTTTGTATTATATGAATGATAATGGATAATACTAAACTTAATGGACATTTATCAAGCGCTTACTATGTGCATAGCCCTATGCTAGGTACTGGGAATCCAAAAACAAAAAGAAAATAGTTCCTACCCTCAGGAAGCTTATATAATATTGACAAGCTTATGTTCTGTCTTATAGTGCTAAAACACATAATAACAACAGAGATAATGATGCATACTTAACAATATGTATTATTTAACTCAATTAAATTGAAATGGAATTTGAGCTGGGCCTTGAGGATTTCAGTACTTCAAGAACATATCTGGCATCGTACTATCTGCCATCCAAGTGGAGGCATAGCAGAGGATGGAGTGGCTCGTTACCAACAGGAAACAAAATAGAATGGAATGGTCCTGGGTAACGTCTAGCTTCCTCTTGTTTCTGTAGTAAGGGAAGTGTAATGGCAGAAGGTTCTAAGGATTCCATCCATAAACATTACTTTAACTATGTGCCCTCTGAGCTCTAAATGTAATTTCTTTGTTCAATGACTCCTCTGTTTTGCATTCAATGTTATTCACAATCTAGAGCCAACCTCCCTCTCTAGTCTTATGCATTACTCCCATTCATACACCCCGTGGTTCATCTATAGCGGCCTCATTGCTGTTTCTTTCACATGACATTACATGTTTCCTATTTCTGTGCCTTTGCATAGGCTGACTCCCACAGCTGAAAGTGTTTCCTCCTCCATTCTCCCACAATTTCCTTTAAAGCTTGATTCAAGATCTACCTTTTACCAGAAGTCTTTTCTGATCGCAGCTTCCACTACTTGTGACTTTCCTCAAATACCTTACATTTATTTTGTAAATGATCACATTGTGTAATGAGGGACTGGCGCACGCATCAGCGTGTTCAGCTGAGACTCATTCCCCATGTGAAAGAGGAGTCAGGATGATGTGTCATGGAAGCGTTTTGGAGAGGCCAGTGCAAGCGTAGACATTCTGTACTTGGTTCTAATCTGCTATGTGATGGAGAGCCTTACATTTGCAGAACTGCAACTAGGCATCGGCTTCAAGAGGCTTTAGCTGCCCCTTGGCTCTTCATCCTTGGAGGCTGTTCTCTTGGTCCCTGGGTTGGACACCTTCACTGGTGTCTGGTAAGAGAAAATGCTATAAAAGAAGAGGCCATGGACCCTGTCTTCTCTGTAGCTGTTGTGCAGCCCTGAGAGAATGAGACCTTGAATCTTTATTCCCCTTTGTATTTGGTCTCATTTATGGTGGATTAATCTCAAGTCTCTTACATTGTGAATTTTGAAAGGTCAGGAGATTGAGCTTCTGGTATTCTAGAAGTTTGCATTCATGCGTGGTTTTACAGCTAGCCTACCATTGATGCTTCATGGAGGGTTAAGGAATGGTCTTCAAAGCCTAGTCAAAGTATGTGTAGAATACTTTTACATATATATATGTATATATACATATATGTATGTATGTATATGCTGAGACTCATTCAGCAGTGAATTTGCTGGGATCAATATTCCACAGAAACTTTACTAAGTCTTAAGAGTGTTTTTCTCAGAGACTGAGGTAGAATAAGGGAGAACATGACTCTGAGGTGTTTGGGGGAAATGTTTGTACTTTTGTTCTTATATCTTCAAAGTAAATATCCCCTGGTAAAAGCTTATTGTTGATAAGTGGTTAAATGGAGCTGGGGGCCTAGTCATTCATTGATTGGCTAATAGTGGGGTTGAGGGCTTAGGTCAAAAGCTCTAGAGGAGAGATAGTCTAAAACTTTCTGGAACCCTGTAAGGACAATGTAGTTGGCCTGCCTTTGAGAGAGTGACCCAGAGCATATTGGCTATATATACACATGTGGGCTCTTCTGATAGAATTAAATTTGTGGGCAGAGATTTTTATTCTTCTTCTTCTTATTTCCATCTTTGTATCCTTGATGCCTAGCACTGGACTCAGTATATAGTAGGTATTTAATAAGACATGTCCTTTACAGTTATTTTGGGTATTTATAATAGTCAAAATGACTTGTTCACTCAAAGTCATCCTTAAAACAATACTGCTGTTACTATATACAATATACTCTTGCTTCTGCTCATTTCATTCTTTGTTACAATTTAGATCAAGAAATTAAAGAGGCCAGAATCTTGTGGACTGCTCAGACAACATCCAGATACTGTTAGCTTCTTTAGATTATGGGCTAAATGGGTTTTTGTGGGCAGGATTGAGACACCATCCACCATTTATTATACCATTGATTCTATGGTAGATTACATCATCTCCAGTTCTACATATCTGATTTACAAACATATTTTTGGAAACTAGCTCCTTTATGTAAGAGTCTGAATGAATGAAGCAGCCAGGTGATAAGGGTGGCTAGAATGTTGAATTTGATTTCTTGTCCTAGATTAGATGCATGACTCTGGCTAAGTCATTAACCTCTCTGAGCTTTGATTTCCCCATCTATAAAATGTGTATCATAATAGCATCTGCCTAATAAGATTGTTGTGAACATCAAATGAAGTAATATAAGTAAAGTGCTTTGTAAGAATTAAGTTACTATTATTATTATTTTTAGATGATCAGGACACTATCAGAAAAACCCAGAAAGACTTGCATGGGCTGATGCAAAGTGAAACGTATTGTGTACAAAGTAAAAGCCAAATTTTAAGATAATCAGTTATGAATTCTCAGCTCTTCCCTGAAATACAACAACCCAAGACAACTCTGAAGGACTTAGGATGAAAAATGCTATCCATTTGCAGAGAAAGAACTAATGGTATCCAAATACAGATTGAAGCAGACTTTTTTTACTTTACTTTTCTTGAGTTTTTTTTGTCTATGCTTTCTTTTACAACATGATTATTATTAATATATTTTGCATGAATACCCATGTATAACCCATATTGAATTGCTTGCCTTCTCAGTGAGGGGGGTTGAAAGGAAGAAAGAGAAAGAATTTGGAACTCAAAGTTTTAAAAACAAACATTAAAAACTGTTTTTACATGTAACTGGGGGAAAAATGAAATAGTAAATAAGTTTTTTTTAAATAATTTTTAACCTTAAGGTATCATCAATCAATAAACATTTATTAAGCACCTACTGTGTTCTAGGCAGGGCAACTAGGTGGGACAATGAATAGAGTGCTGGGCTTAGAGTTAGGAAGACCTGAGTTCAAATGTGGCCTCAGGCACTTACTAGCTGTGTGACTCTGGGTAAGTCACTTCACCTCTGTTTGCCTTAATCCATTGAAGCAGGAAATAGCAAATCATTCTAGTATCCTTGCCAAGAAAACTCATGGACAGTACAGTCTACAGGGTCATAAAGAGTCAGATATAATTGAATGACTAAACAACAACAAAGTTGTTAGTTTCTGTGCTGACTGGGGATATAAAAAGAGGCGTATAAATGTTTATTGTTGTCTTTGTTGCTTTTGTTGTAATTGTTATAGCTATTGTTATTGCTAGAGATAGCCAAGACCCCTGAGGAATTCAGTCTGCTTAAGGAGCTGGAGTAACACGTGTGAAACAACTTGATGGAAGCTAAGACGCCTATTATTACATAGCCAACAGTAGGCTTGAGGAGGGGCCCTGCGGGCCAGTAGGTGGGACGAGTCCTGAGAAGGACCGCTCCTTCTGAACTTAGGAAGTGTAGCTACTGAAGTATGTTCACAGTGAAAATGAAAATTCACTGATCTATACGAGGGTAGCACGCTGGAATGACTTTTTGCCCCTGAACGGGAACATAATATGAATTAAATAAGGCGTGCAAAGATATAGACCATGGTTAGAGACATGGAACATATTTTGCTGTGAATATATCTCTCTTCAATATGCTGTAGCCAGCGAAGGTCTTCTTTGCTCCGTATTGATCTTCTAAGCTATGGCATCTATGTGTTCTGCCACTAGAGCCCAGCATGGCCTTGGGAAAGCCCTTTCCCCTCTATAGGCTCCTGTTTTCTCACCTGTCAAAAAAGGGATTTGGACTAAAGACCTGTAAGGTCTTTCCCTATCAGCTACACTTTAATTCTGTGGCATCCAAATGACCACATTGGCTTCTCCTATAGGACTTTGTGGCCCAACATCTATTGTTTAATTGGCACCTGAGGTTCCTCTTCTTGTTGGTTATATTCCTCAAAAATCAAGGATGAAAAATAATCCAGGGACATAATGAGTGCTGTGACATTTTCTTCTTTTTGTTTCAGCTTCATTTTGAATCCTGTCTTCTGATATTTGATAAGGAAGAATATGTGTAGGTCTTTTAAAGATCTCACTTGTTTAGAAACGGCAGAGCAAAATCTGACAGTTACAACTAGGGTTGAATGGAGAGTGGATTTGGGACACTGTGTGGTTGATATGGGAAAGAAGAAAAACAGTGGGCCCTGGAAGCTCTAAGGAGATATTGGGGCTTGCACTTCCATAAGGATATTTAAGAGTAGGAGGAAATAATCACAAAGCTGGTGTTGGTCAGAATGGAGGTGCAGAGCCTGGCTTGGGAGCAGTGATTTTGGGAGAATGAGAGGAAGAGTTAAGGATTGTGGTGAGGGTAGTTTAAATTGTATGTTGCAGTGAGATTGTGGGTGAGAAAAGAATATGTTGAAGAGGCTACTCCAAGAATTTCATCATATTGGTGCTGAATACCTGAGAGTTGTAGTTTGACTGCAGCTCAGAACTCCCGAGCTTGTGTGATCCACTAGCCTCAGCCTTCCCAGTATCTGGAATTACAGGTGTGTGCCACCAGACTAGATGATAGATTTTGAGAATTTTTATCTATATACATGCTGTTTCTTCTAGTGGAATATAAGATTCTGTAGGAAAAGCAAAGGATTATTTCTTTTCCTTGGGAAAGTTTCAGAATATCTGTTTTTCCAGTGCATGGAACACAGTAACCCTCAATAATGCTTATTGAATGAAACCATTCTTTCTACTCCTTTGTTTCCTCTATTATTGCTCCAAGGACAATCTCTTGACCTTTAGATTGAACAACATCAGCTCCACGAAGATGTTAGGAACACTCACTAGGTGACCCCCTGGGCATGGACATGGAAAACTTGCAGCTCTTTAAAGATTTAAGCCATGTTAAGAGAGATACCGAAAGATGGCTATAGACAATGTCTAATCATTTTCATTGTGTATCTAGTTGTTGTTCTCCTTCCAGTTTCTCATGAGAGGATGTGGTTTAGTCACAGGAAGCCTTCCCCAGGTTCATTTTCCCCTCCACTGCCTTTGAAGATCTTGTATCCATATTGACAATATTCATGGATCAAAGAAGGAAGATAATTCAGTTAGGAGAGAGTGGTCCAAACATTTCCTCTCACATATGCCTTACCTAGAAAATATCTGCCTTCGTGGGTTTCATGGGATTAAGAAGAAGGACTGGGAGAGATCCTAAAGGTCTTCTAGCCCAGACCTCTCATTTTATTGTTAAGGAAACTGAGATCCAACAAAGTTAAGTAACTTTTCTAGATTCACATAAATGGTAAGCCAAAAATAGAAAACAGATCCTCTGATTTCAAATGTAATAGTCTTTCCCACTTACCCCCCTCTTAATAGTATTTTATTTTTTTCCAATTACATATAAATATAGTTTTCAACACTCACTTCTATGAGATTTTGAATTCCAAATTTTTTCTCCTCCCTTCCCAAAACAGCATGCGATCTGATATAGATTCTGATATAGATCAGAGATCTGATATAGATATATATAGATATAGATCTGATATAGATACAATCATATTAAACATATTACCACATTAGACATGTTGTAAAAGAAGAATCAGAACAAAAGGGAAAAACCATGAAAAAGAAAAAACAACAAAAAAAGAGAAAACAATATGCTTCAATCTGCATTCAGACTCCATAGTTCTTTCTCTGGTTGTAGATAGTATTGTCCATCATGAGTCTTTTGGAATTGGCTTAGATCATTGTATTGCTGAGAAGAACTGAGATAGATGACCATCTGTCAAAGATGGTCATCGCACAATGCTGCTGTTACTTTGTACAATGTTCTCCTGGTTCTGCTTACTTCACTCAGCATCAGTTCATGTAAGTCTTTCCAGGCTTTTCTGAAATCTGTCTGCTCATCATTTCTTATAGAACAATGGTATTCCATTACATTCATACACCACAACTTGTTCAGCCATTCCCCAATTGATGGACATTCCCTCAATTTCTTGTTCTTGGACACCCAAAAAGAGCTGCTTTAAATATTTTTGTACACGTAGGTCCTTTTACCTTTTTTTATGATCTCTTTGGAAATACAGACCTAGAAGTAGTACTGCTGGGTCAAAGGATATGCACAATTTTTATAGCCCTTTGGGCATCGTTCCAAATTGTTATCCAGAATGGTCGGCTCAGTTCACAATTCCACCAACAATGCAAATGCAATACTTTTTCCACTATACCATGCTGATAGAGCATCAGATCTGGAGTCAGGAAGACCTAAGGTCAAATCCAGCCTCAGATACTTATTACCTGCCTTAGTTTCTTCATCTATACAATGGGCTTAATAATAGTACCTACCTCCCAGGATGGTTGTGATGATCCAATGAAATGATATTTGTGAAGCATTTTATCAACCTTAAAGTGCTATGTAAATTATTTATTTTTATTATTTTACTATTATTAATTCCCTATTTTCTAGTGTGGCAACTGAACTAATTTCCTAGAAATGACACAGCAAATCATACAGTCAATGTTAGAACACAGGTTCTCTGACCTGTTGATTCCATTCTTACACATTGCTTCTACTGTCATATCAGTGTCCATCTTTAGAAAGGGGAGTAGCTCCCCATATTCAGTAGAGACTCTGGATAATGGGATTATGATTCCTGAGAAACCAGAAAGAATTGTCCTCCGCCCCTCAAGCAGTTTTTCCACAAGTCTGGAAAATTCCTCCAATTTTCTAGGGCCAGGAATTTGAGGACCCTTGCAAATTTGTACCCATCATGGCCCCAGTGAACATAAGAAATCTAATGGTAGTATAGTAAATGCATTTTAAAAAATGAAAAGTGTGCTACCTATTCATACTTTCCTTCCCCCTAGCTCAACTTCCTATTATTAGAGGCTTCTTTGGAGAGATCCAGGCAGAACAGAGTTACTTTCATGGCTGGAAGAAGTTTGGGAACTTAAATGAAAGGGTAAGTGGAACAGGATCCCACTTGTAAACCAGTTCACTCTCTTGTTGTTTTAATTTTCATTCTAATCGTCTGAACTCATAACCAATATGATGGAGATCAAAATACTTGGAGACATTAATGTAGAAGAGAGTTTGAAGACTATTATTGTTTTGTGAATGAATCATTTAATATGTAAGTAGATTTCCACAGCACCTTTTCACCAAATAGTTTAAGGTGATTTACAGGTAACCTTCACAATGGTCCTTAAAAAAAATCCAAACCTATGACTTCATTGATGACAATTCATAGTGAAGAAACCTCCTCTACTGGTGCTGTTCTGCAACTGTTGTACAGGTCATGGTTTTAGAGAGGAACCCTGGGCACTGAGAGGTCATGACTTGAAACCACATCTTCTTGACTTTGAGGATGGCTGTCTATTCATTATGCTATATTGTCTTTTTCAAAAAGAAATATTCTGAATATCAATTAGCAGACTGATATGACAGATAAGGAAAAAGAGGCAAGGAGGAGAGATGGAGATGGAATCTGAAAAACAACTAGCTTGCTGTTCCATGTTGCTATCTAACATGCCAAAGGAAGATACAAGATCTAGACATTTAGGAAATTTATACCAGAAGGTGAGCGTTTGTAAACATGCAATAATTGTGGTGTAGTGTTTTTATTTTGTTTTGCAACCACTGGCACAAATAGATTTCATGGAATTAGATGCAGAAGAATGGGGTAGGAGGAACAGAAAAGGAAGACAACTCAGCAGAGCCTCTTTTTCGGTCATAATAAATCTCCTTCTTTTACTACTAACCTGTTTCGTATGGACTTTGTGCTTAATTTTGCTGTCACTATAAACAACCCACATTTTTATCATTAGAGAAGGTGGCTGCCTATATGGGAAGATTTCATCCACAGGGCAAGAGTCTGCTTTTCAGATCTGTTGAATGGAATGTTCTTTAGTGCCAAATGGTGCTAATTGATAAGACTATTTTCATGGAGGTGAGAATCTAGCTTGGGGTCTGGTAGAACATCAAGTGATTGTTGGGTGTCTCACTGACCTGGCCCTCTAGGTCTTGCTTCATTTTATGTCCCAATCTCTGCCAGCTACCTTGCTGCCTAAGCCAGAGGCCAGGACCTGGTGGTCTGAATTATTTCAGCTCTGGACCTCCACCTTAAATTCCCCATACTCTGTAATGGTAAATGGCTCATCTAGCCCACTATTTCAGACAGGACTCAGCCATGCCTCACTTTCCTCTTTACCAGAGCTGTGCTAGTAAAATTTTAATAATGGGGATAGGGGTAGAGGGATGGCAGAAATACATGCACACACTTTTAAGCTTAATCTTCATCATTAATACTCTCCTAAGTTTAGACAATCAATAAAACAATAAATCAAGCCCTTGTTTATAGTAATTGCTGATTCTTGAAATGTAAATGCTCACCCTGAAAATTTGGCAATTGTCTCTGGTGAACTGGTTAGAGCTGGTCCTAGCACACTCCTGCTCCCTGTTATCTCTGGCAATCTTCTCTCCAATTGATTTATTATCCTTCACCCCTGTCCCCTCGCTAACCCCTCCCACCAACTTCTCACTTTCTAGTTCTGCATCCATAATAAAAATCAATACTGCTCCGCCGCCAGAGCAGCGCAATGCCTGCCGCAGGGCCCCGGTCTTTGCGAGTCCCGTCCGCGGCAGCTGAGGAGCCACCTTGGAACACAATGCACGGGTCCACACTACGCATGTACACACACCATTAAAAAATAAAAATGTTACGATAAGAAGAAAAAGGCGCTAACATGGCCTCCCCTCCTCCGCCAACACCTAGAGGACGGGCCTTTCGGCCCGCGCGCCGGCCCTGGCAAAAAAAAATAATAATAATAATAAAAAAGAAAATAAATAAATAAAAATAAAAATCAATACTGCCGTTGCTTTTGGAAAGAGTAGGTCAGTCTACTCCCCTTTAGCTCCACCTACCATCCCTGTAGCTTTCCAGACCAAAATGTCTCTCCCTGGCCTCTATTCCCTTAGATATTTTGTCTACCCTTGTTAATGTTTCTTGGCAGTATGTACTGCTTTTGCTTTTGTATAGGTATCCCTAGTGCTTAATAAATATAAGTGCTTAGTAAATGATTTTTTTCATCCATTCACCAACTGGTACTTTAACACCTTTAACGCCAGCACCAGCTGGACCAAAGAACTGACTGGGAGGTCCAAAGGGTCATGAAATATTTTCCTTATAATCATGACCTTGGGGAATGTTGTCTCTAAACTTTAAAAGGACTCTGTACTTGTTCTAAGAGTAGGAGGCAATGTGGTATAATGGCAAGAATTCTGGATTTGGAGTCAGAAGACCTGGGTTTGAATCCTGACTCTGCCATTTAGTAGTTGGGTGATCTTAGTTGTTATTACACCTCTCTGAGCCTGTTTCCTTATCTATAAAATGAAAGTTAGACTAGATGATCTGAAAGTTCTTTCCAGACCTAAATCTCTGAATGTAGGATGGTGTTCTCTCTCTCTCTCTCTCTCTCTGTCTCTCTCTCTCTCTGTCTCTCTTTCTGTCTCTCTGTCTGTCTCTCTCTCTCTCTCTTTCTGTCTCTCTGTCTCTCTGTCTCTCTCTCACACACACACACACACATATACACACACACACACATTTTCTATCTCTCACATACACACACACGACCCACTTTCTCCACTGTACAAAATTACTTGCTGTTACAAAAACTATTCAACTGTTCCAATGGGAAACTGTTTCATTTCACACTTCTGGACAGCTATTC
This sequence comes from Pseudocheirus occidentalis, assembly GCA_028646575.1. Taxonomy (NCBI): domain Eukaryota; kingdom Metazoa; phylum Chordata; class Mammalia; order Diprotodontia; family Pseudocheiridae; genus Pseudocheirus; species Pseudocheirus occidentalis. The sequence continues at coordinate 105,675,289 of CM053596.1, forward strand.
TCATCACCCTCTGAGTTAAAATATTTCTATCTACTGCCCAATTCCTCCCAGCGACAAGGATGTACGGAAAGGACTGACTAGGCCCTTAGACAGTGCCTCTGCTATTATATTTCCATCACCAGGACAACTGAGTTATTTTCCTTCCCACAATGGAGTTATTTCAACAACTCCATGAATACCTCCCTACAAAACTGTACTTTGCTAATTATGATTTTCACCGACACTTCTGTCCTGCAGTCATACTTCACATATTTGTATTCATAGACAATCGATACCTAGTAAAGGCAAATGGAAACCACTCGGGTAGATCTAGAAACAGGGGTTTGCTGGCAAATGTTTAATAATCCTGCTCTCTGGAGGAAAAAATATGTATATATGATTTTAAGTTTAATCTACATTATCAAGTCTAGATAATGAACATAATAAGTCACGCCGTGATTTTTATTGATTGTCAAATTCTGAACTATAAATGTTCACACTAAAAATTTAACAATCTTGGGGTGACTAGGTGGTGCAGTGAATAGAGCACTGGCCCTGAAATCAGCCTCAGACACTTAACACTTACTAGCTGCGTGACCTTGGGCAAGTCACTTAACCCTAATTGCCCAGCCTTCCCTCCTCCAAAAAAACCAATAAGCAAAAACAAAAAAAAACCCCAAATTTAACAATCTACTCTCTAAAAACCCCAAGAGCTGGTCCTAACATACCCTTGCCTATAAAGTATTCTGAGTAACCTATATAGAGGCTGTTGATCTCTGTCAGGTAAGTGAACAAGAATTTGCTAAGCACCTACTATGTGCTTAGCATTGATGATACAAAGAAAGACCAAAAAAATCCCAATCTAATGGAGGAAACAATCCGCATACAGCTATACAAACAAGATATAGACAGGATAAATTGGAGGTAATGAATGGAAGGGAGGTATTAAGATACCATGAAAACTCTTAACAGTTGAAGATTTGTGTGACTGGGAACTCTTTGGTTTAATCACCACCCAAGGTGGCTATAGAATTCTGTTTGATCGCTTAATTTACAAGCCCCATAATCTTCTAAGTGAAGGTTCTTGTCTCCATGAAAATTTAACTTGCGCTCTACAAGTCATTGTTGGAGAAGGCTCATAGAGCCCAAAGTTCACTCCTTAGCCAACCCTGATCGCAGCAGACGACTAGATTAAAGCTAGTGGCGAGGGAGGTTCTTGATTCTTCTTGGGATGTATAAGGGACAGCAACTATGGTACCTGGAATACTGGGAAGAATGTGGCATTTCAGGAGCTTGCTCAAAATACTCACTTCAGAACTCTTCTGCACCTTCAACCATTAACAACCACAAAGACCACCAAGGATTTTGACACTCTTCAGGGGGAGTGGTTGAGTCAGTCCCCACTGATACTCATTGGTAGATCATTTCTGCACTGGTGGAAAAGATTTGACAAGGCCGTCACTCACAGTATTAGATGAATGCTCACAGCATCTCTCTCTCTTCTATGGAACTCATTTTTGCTGAGACCTAGAATATGTTCATATGTTCTACAAAGATACACTTGTGTGTCTCTGTGTGTGTGTTTTGTGTGTTTAAGTCTGAAGTCAGGAACAGGACCTGGAACAGAATGAAGGTTGGCTTAGGTACCTCCATAAAATAAAGGCCCTAGGAAAAACTCACTAATGAGAGAGGTGATCCTGGAGAGTCCTGAAAGGGAATATTTTGGGTTGAAAAGGGCTTCAAGGATGGGTGGATGTTCAAGAGGGAGGGGACCTCAGGCACAGAGAGAAGTTCTAGCATGAGACAGGTAGAAGAGGCACGGTTTCTGATAAAATTAAAAGACAGAAACAAACAATTTAACTACATTCAAAGAACTTGAAGTAGAGTTGACAAACAGGAGCAGGGAAAGGGAGAGTCTATAGAAATAGACTCAAAATAACATAAACAAAACTGATCTTAGGGATAAAGTATTAACTTAAAAGAGAAAGGGGGACAAAAGAAGAAAATCAATACAAAGAAACAAATGGAGCAAAACACAGACCTAGTGATCAGAACTGCAAATATGAATGAACTAAACACCCCAATAAAATAAGACTGACATCTGTTAAGAGAAGAAAAGCCAGCAATTTGTGGATATAAGAAAGACATATAAAAAGCAAAGATATACACAGAATGAAAACGAGAGGCTAGAACAACATGTACTCTGTATCAGGTGGATGCAGAAAAGTAGATGTAATCATGGTGTCAGTCAAAGCCAAAAAAAAAAAAAATTCACAATATCAGCAGAGGTAAACAAAGAACTAAGAAACAATGGAAAACACTTTCCCATTCCCATTCTGACTGCCGTGAGTCCCCTTTTCCTCTCAGGGTTCTACCTCTCTCTTCTCCTTTAATGTAAATACCCTCTCAGCTATTCTTTCTTCCAAAAGACATTGATTCAGTCATGGGAGGTCAGGGGTCTAGTTTATGGAGCCTTAGTTCAACTCTTCCAATTCAGATTCTTTAGATTCTTAGTTTTACATATATCTTTATCTCTTTGTGTATTTTTTATTTCTTAATATTCATTATTTTTTCTCTTTTGAACTACAGATCATAAAAACAATAACCTCCAAAGAAGTGGTAATTATCTTTATACTTAAGTCTTTTCTTATTGATTATACTTATTTCTCCTGCCTTTTTTTTGGCTTCTGTTTGAAGTGTTTATAAGTCAAATAATCTGGTCACACACATTTTTATAACTGTCCATATATCCATCCATCCATCTATCCATCTATCCATCCATCCATCTATCTATCATCTATCTATCTATCTATCTATCCATCCATCCATCCATCCATCCATCCATCTATCCATCTCTCTCTCTCTCTCTCTCTCTCTTTCTCTCTCTTTCTCTATCTATCTATCTATCTATCTATCTATCTATCTATCTATCTATCTATCTACCTGTCTGTCTGTCTGTCTACATCCTCTCCCCCCGGAAATGGCTCAAATGATTTTCTTCTGTTGAATATTCATAATTTTTTGTTGTTGCTGTTGATGACTAGGCTTAGGTTTATAGAAAATGTCATTTTGTGTTGCAGCCTGAGCATCTTTGCTTTTTGGAATATTCATTCTCTTCTCTGATATCTTGTCACTTCAGGATAACTCCTTATTATTCAACTTGCCTTTGTCTCATATTAGGGTAGAAAGAGTGTTGGTTCTGTAGACAGAGGACTGGGTTTCAAACATCACCTCTGATACTACCTGTCTGACCTTGGACAAGGCACTTTAACTTCCTGGTCCTCAGCCGTTATCAATCAATCAACAAATCTAAGAGTATTTCTTAAGTACTTACTATGTGCCATGCATTGTACTAAGAAAGGGGACACAAGAAAGCAGAAAACCTAATCCTTGACCTCTAGGAGTTCATGTGCTTGTTGGGGAGAGAAAATGCAAACCAATTTGTACATAGAATTTGTATAGTATAAATAGGGAGCAATTCCAGAGAGAAGTCAAAAGCAGTGGAGGCTGGCATGGGGAGAGAGAGCAGGAAAAACCTCTTGCAGGAAGTGGGATTTTAGGGAAGTCTGGAGACTGAGTGACTCCCAAGTTTCTACTTGAATCTGATATTTTAATCTAGATCACTCTCTAAGATTAGAAGCTACATAAAAGGTGTCAATCTATACCTGTAGCAAGAGTTTCAGGAGTGGCTAGGTGGTGCAGTGAACAGAGCACCAGCCTTGGAATCAGGAGGACCTGATTTCAAATCTGACCTCAGACACTTAACATTTAGCAGTTGTGTGACCTTGAGCATGTCACTGAACCCCAATTGCCCTGCCTTCCCCCCTCCAAAAAGAAAAAAGAGTTTCATCATGTGGAAGTTAATTATCCCAGTGAAACCACACATCCAGTCCCTATCTCTACCACTGTAATTGTTACATTTAACTACCATTTGTCTTAGAGTTTGCAATTCTTGGTCATTTCTTGGAGTGACCTGTGAATTCTCTCAAATGTTGCTCAGTTGATGCAGGAAATAACACAGTAAAATGTGTTATTTCCTTCATTATGGTACTCTGGTCTTTTGATTTGTTCTATTCTGAAAGGTCCATGATCCTTAAGTCATCACTGCACAGATTGTCTTCAGGATCAGCTGTTTTGGCTGCTATAGAATCCATGTGTTCTTTCTATGTTGTTTTCTTTGGTTCCTCTTTTGTCAAATTCTCCTCTACTTCAGTCTTCATGTGTCCCAAATCTGTTGCCTTCTTTTGAGAGGTTTGCTGTCATGCATTCCATTTTTCCAAGTCTGTTAATTCTGCATTTAGCACTTTAGTTACTTATGCAAATTTGCTCCTTTATGAATTTAATTTCTCTTTTGAGCCATTCTGAGGTTTCTCGTTGTTTCATAATCTCTGAAGGGATCCAGAGAATTCTATATTTCAGCAGTCATCATCAGTTTACCTTCCTTCGTTCTTACCAGTAATATTTTAGTTTTTCTTCATGGTTTTGTTCATTTTTCCCTTGGGTTTTTAGGTTCTTCTCTGATGTGTGCTAGGCTTTTATTAAGGTTTTGCTATCTTGATATCATTGGCACTTTAACCTTTCCCTTTTATTCCCAGATACTCACTGTCTGGCCCCTTTTGCCAGTGACAATAGAGTGTACTACAGGGCTACAGCAGCCCCCTCAGAAGGGAACTTTGGCCTTTGCTGGCCTGAGTCCCAACCTGGAGTAACCACTAGTGGGTGAGCTGGTCCCAATATAATTTCTAGTCACTTTTCCCTCAGGGCCATAGCTGCCTGTACAGGCCCATTCCCGGAGACTCCCTCCCCACACTCCCCATTCCTTTCTCCTTTTCACTCTGCTTTTCTGTCTTGTGTCTGAGAAGTATCTTAGTGTTTGCGCTGCTTATGGAATGAGGGGTTTTCAGGCAGACTCACTAAAGCTCAGAATGGGGTGGGATCTTTGCCTTGAATAACCTCTACTGTACTGTTTGTCCTCAATTTTTGTGTATTGTTTTCAGCTCAGTTTCCTGTGTTTCTTTCCTTCAAGCCTGAGGCAATCTTCTGCTTAGGCTCACTATCAACCTGACTAATCTCTCCCTCATTCTCTTCTTCTTCTTCATGAGACTGGGCATATGTATCTTCTGTTTCCTAGGGGTAAGGATAGAGGCATGATGTTCTCTCCAAATCAGTTTGCTTCTGGGGGTCCCTACTTTGGGTCCACAAACCTAAGACCTAACTCATTGCTCAGGAGACAGGTGGAGTGGATAGCAAGTGAATGGTCTAAATATTAATCTTCTCTGATTCATTGGATTTCCACCCTGCCTAAGGCTATTTTGTCTTTTTTTCCCTAAGAATTTAGCTCTACCTGGCATAATTCCTATTGTATCTATTATATATAAACATACGTATCTTACTTTTTTATATATCAATCATATAATACATATTTACTTATATTAAATATGAAACATATATGAATATAATACATTATTCATATCTATCTGTCTGTCTGTCTGTCTTTCTGTCTATCTATATTCAGATTTGTAGATCTAGATTCCTATCTATCTAGATCCATACAGCAAGATCTAGATCCAGATAGACAGGCATCCAGCTCCATAAAATCTAGATTGACCCATAGATCTAGATAGGTGGCTAGTAAGATCCAGATCTGTAGATCTAGATATCAATAGATACCTGCCTAGATCTATAGATCCAAATATTTGTCTGTCTATCTGCCTAGTTCTATGGTTCTAGATATCTACTTAACTACTTATCTGGATCTAGATCTGTGTATCAAGATACATATCTATTTAGATCTATAGTTCTAGAGATAGATAGATAGATAGATAGACAGACAGACTGATAGATCTTACCTCTGAATGTGTTATTTGGCTCCTTCCTGCCTTCCTAGTCTTCTTATATATTACTTTACTTCAAATACTCTTACAGTCTAAACATACTGGTCTTGTACATGATGATGTTTCATCTCCTATCTCCACACCTTTACACTGGCTGTCCCCCATGCCTGAATGTTTTCCCCCTTAGAATTCCCTGATTTTCTTCAAAACTTAGTTCAAGTGCTTCCATCCACATAAATCCTTTCCTGATCCCTTCTGCCTCTTACCCCCTCCTCTTCTCCCTCCATCTAGAAACATCTTGGTAATCATTTTCTAAGTGCTTTGTATATACTTATACATATACATGTTATCTCCCTCTTTAAGACCTAAGTTCCTTGAGTGCAGGAACTATTTTACTTTTGTCCTTGATCTCTGGTACATTTTAGGGGCTTAATAAATTCCTATTCATTGACTGATTGACCATATCTTTGTCTATCACTTCTAGAACACAAAGCCATTTTAAGTTTCCTCTCTGAAATTCAGGCTTCTCACTCAGGCAACATGAATGTACCCAAACTCTACTCACAGTCTAAAGGCAGGAGTATGTGCAGGAACAGAACAGAGAGGTAGCCCCATGGGTAATCTTGGAGGCACTGAAAGTCACTGTCTTGCTCTCCAAATGTTTCTTAAGAGGCTTTGCTACAGTATATCAAATCCCAAAGGAATTTTTCAGTGATTTGGAAAAGGTCATTTCTAGACCAACCTCTCCTTGAATAAAAGCCCCTTCGTACAACATAAAGGAACAAGGGATCATTCCAGCTTTGCCTGAAATCCCACTATTTGATGAGGCAGCCTTGCCACTTTGGGGGTAGTTTTATGTAGACAGGAAATATTTTCATATGTGAAACTCAAATTTGCCTTTTTACGAATTCCTTCCATGGCTCCAAATTCTGTCTTCTGGGATCAAGAAAAACCAGTCTAATTCTTATTCTATGTATCAGTCATAAAATAACTTGAAGGCAACTCTCATGCCCCACTCTGAGATTTCTCTTTTCCTGTTCCCATTCTGGGCTAAATATCTCTGGCTTCAACATATTCTCATATAACATGATCTTGAGGTCCATCACTACCCTAGATGCATTTTCATGAACACTCTCCAGCTCATTGCTGGATTCTTCCCTAAAGATTCCCCTCATCACTATCTTCCCTAAAATGTAATGTCCAGAATAGAACAAATTAGACACCAACAATATCATACAAGTTTTCTTTTTGGGCAGTAAGTCATCAACAATGTGTTAAAATGAAAATATTATCTAGGAAGGTGACAAACCATGAAGTTATTTTTCACCATGAACAATCTTACTTGAAGTGTTATCACTGATGATCTAGACAGTAACTTACTGGGTCTTCAGAGAATAGAGCATAGGATACTCACTCATTTGGGTGGAGGGCTGTCCTGTGCAGAGAGCAACAGGAGAGGTCTTGGGATTCACTAAGGGGGCAGAGAAGAGGATCTGAATGTGTGAAAGGAGGAGCAAGATGTGCCAATGATCTCCCAATTATCAGAACTTGATCCTTCTCCCATCTTCATGCTGGCTGGGTCACACTTTGTCCTTACCTCTGTCTCCTGGAATTCCTGGTTTCTTTCAAGATTCAGCTCAGGTGTCACCAGCATATGGTCTCTCCTGTTCTCTCACCTCCCTACCACCATATGCATATTCTCATATATGTACAAGTGGTGGCCCAGCACTTAGCACAATTCCTGGTCCTTAATAAATGCTTGTTGACTTGATATTTACATTCATATACACATGTGTGCGCATATGTGGGTACAAACATAGGCACACATACAAATTGATTTTCCTTCAGCATAGAAATGACCATCTCATGCCCCTATTCCATCAACTCCATGACAAAATACATTATTATTATCTCCAGGATAGACTGTAGGTCACTGATTAGTTTTCAGAGTCCTTCCTTCACAACCATATGTCAGTCAACCTACACATACAGTTACTCCTGCCTTTAGGTTATGAGTAGAATGTGGGTTCATTCATGTAACCTGAGTGACAAGCCTGAATTTCATGGAGAAAATCTATCTTTCCAACCTTGTTGGATGATATTCCATTTGCCATTCTCTGTGATCCAGCCAAATTGGCTTTTTCTTTGTCCCTTACACAAGACTCTCTGTTTCCCATCTCTGCTCCTTCACGCTGGTCACCTCCTACCCCATTCCCTGAATATATTCCCTATTTAACTCCCCTTCATAGAATCCTTATCTTCCTTGAAGAGGCAGCTCAGGTACCACCTTTACATGAACCTTTTCATGATTTCCCAAATTACTCCTGCCCTCCCAAACTATCTTATGTTCAACTACTTTATATTTATTTGTTCACATTTGCTTAAATTTATTATAAATATATAATGTATATGTTCTATGTATGGATACATATATCTTCTGTATATATGTATGAATACACACATATATTCTTGTAGTTGTCTCTATGAAAATATAAGCTCATTTAGACTTTATTATTTCCCTTTTATCCCTAGTACAGTGCCTAGTACAGTGCCTGATCCATAGTAGGTACTTAATAAATATTTGTTGAATGATCGAACAGGAAATGTAAATAAAAGGTCTTATATTTTTTATGAGCCCTGTTCCCCTGGTTGACCTTTTTTCAGATATGAGAGTCTGGAAAAGGCCTTTAATTATAATGGAGCATTTGGGGGGGGCATTGCCCCATGTGGGGATGCTCAAGTCAGTTATAAGTTAACAAGGGACACAGTAAAAAGCACTTTGAGTATTTGGTAGCCTTCATTGTTGACCCAATATTTTTAAAACATAAATCATCACTACTTACTAACTATACTCTGCATCTTTAACCTGATTTTTGGTCCTTATTCCTGAGCTGAGTCAGTGGAGAAGAAAGAAAGAGAGAGAAGCAGTTCTCTGTGCTGTGGACTGTCCAAGCTGTGCATCAGTGACAAAACAACCTATTCTAGCATAGCAACCAATGAAAACCTTTCAGGTCTTATGCCTGCAGACATTTGAGCCATCTAGCAATCGTTGTGTGCTTACTTTTTGGGGGGGGGGCAGTTCATCTTATTAGCACAAAACTCCTACACTCAATCTTGCCAGACCTGTACTAGAGGATGCCTATGCGGAAGCAGAGCTAATTGCGGGAGGGGAAATGTCAGAAGCATATGATCTGAAGAAAGGGCATCTTATCTGGAGCAAGTCCACTCTATCACTAATTGTGACCACAGTCAAGCTAGCTTACCTCTCCAGCCCTGATCTTCCTCACCTGTAAAATAATGAGGTTTGATCCCTAGAGTCTTTTATATCTCTGATTTCCATAACTCTAGGAAGAGAAGCATCTTGTCACAGGTAGAGGGCTGGCCATTTGAAGGTCTTGGGTTCAACTCTGCTTCCGACACTTGCTAGTTGTGTGACCAGAGTCAACTCACATAACTTCAGCACACTCCTAGATAAATCTTTGAGATGAGTTATAGATTCTTCCCCATTGGTACAAGTAGGGAGTTTTCACACCTAGCCAGAAGAAATTAAAAGAAGAAAAGAGAAGGGAAAAAAGAAAAGCAAAAAGAAAGAAGAGAAGAGAAAAGAGAAAGGAAAGGGAGGAAAAGAAGAGAAGAGAAAAAGAAAGAAGAAAAGGGAAGGGAAGGGAAGGGAAGGGAAGGGAAGGGGAAAGGAGGAAGGGGAGAGGAAGGGAGGAAAAGAAGAGAAGAGAAAAAGAAAGAAGAAAAGGGAAGGGAAGGGAAGGGAAGGGAAGGGAAGGGAAGGGAAGGGAAGGGTAGGGAGGGGAAGGAAAGGGAGGGGAAGGAAGGGGAAAGGAGGAAGGGGAGAGGAAGGGAGGAAAAGAAAAAGGGAAAAGGAAAAGGAAAGAAAAGGGAGGAGCCCCCTTCAGTGTGGTGTCCACAGTGGCAGCCCTAGACAGACAGGATACAGCCAGCTGAGAGAGGAGGTCTAGGGCAGAGGGAACGCAGGCTTCCACACTCAGGCCTTAGCTGGATCCTGGATCTCCGGTGCTTTCTCTATAGTGCCATCAGCAAAGCTCATTCAGTTGTAGCCAGAGCCTGGATCATAACAGCCACCTCTGCTTTGGCCATAAAGGGGTCTCAGGCTCCAAGTTGCTGTGTGTATAGATGACAAATATTTATCCTCTCTTGTAAAATGCTTTGACAAGCCTCCTGCTGTAGCCAAGTCCTCCTGGTCTTGTAAGAGAAAGCCAGATACAATGTTTTGCTCCTGGGCCCCTCCGACCCACCCCAGGGCAGACACATTTAAAATGAACCCAGCTGTGTAGTGGAATATTTGATATAACTGCAAAGGGCAGGTTCTATTTCAATCCTATGGTGGATTTTTTTTGAAGGCTTCCTTTTAAACATTAAATCGATATGGGGCCAACCAAGAGATTTCCTGGGATATAAACTACCAGGCCTGCGCATGGGGCAGAGGGAACTTTGCAATGTGATCTTCTCTGCAGGGCTCTCCCTCAGGCCTTGATCTTGGCTGACGTTTAGTTGGCCTTAGAGGGCTGAACCGCTCAGTGGCCCTGGCTTAGTCCCAAGCCCCTTGCTGAGGGGAGCCTCACGTGTATTTCACACTTGGCAGGAGGGAAGAGGAGGGAAGGAGATGAGAAAGGAAGGGGGAGGCGAATGGAGAGGCAAGCAGCTATGTGCCAGAAGCAAACGCCAGAGTCCATGTGGCTTGTCTAAAGACACTTGTGGGGCTGGGTCGTTCTGCACTTTGACTAGCCAAGGAGATGGCCCTGGGCCCAGGCTGATCAAGGAAGGCACTGTGGAGGGGCTCTCTTCAGGGGTAATTTTGATCACGGCCCTAATATGCTACAATATGTGTGTACACATACATATGTGTGTACATACAAACACATGCAATTCAATATACACAAGCACATATAAATGCCACACGTGTGCCACACATGCAGTACATGCACAAACATGTGTACACATGTGTATGTCTAAACACATATGCATTGTGAGATAATATAAGGCACATATGCAAACATACAATACATGTGTGCATGTGTATATGAATACATACATATATGAACACACAAGTGCATTGCATGCACACACATAGACATACACATACATATCAAATACATGTACATAGTCAGGTGGTACAATGGACAGTATCAGGCCTGGAGTTAGGAAGACTCATCTTCCTAAGTTCAAATCTGACCTCAGACATGTATTAACCATGTGACCTTGGGCAAGTCACTTAACCCTGTTTGCAACAACTAGACACTAATACCTTGATGGGCTTGGTTACTTCTCAGTAAACTGAGAGAGTTGGGTTTGACAACCTCTCAGATCCTTCCTAGGTCAAAACATAGGATTCTAATATACATTAAATGTATATCTCTATATCTATATATATCTATATATATCTATATCTATCCATCTATCCATCCGCACATATAAATATATCTAATTATTCCCATACACACATATATGTGTATGTCCATATACATACATGTGTGTGTATATATGTAAAATACCTTACATTGATATAGCTTAGCATGTGCCAGATGTTGCATTAAATACTTTAAAATTATTATTTACAATTGTTATCTCATCTGATCCTCACAACAATCCCAAGGTAGGTGTCATTATTATTCTCATTCTACAAATGAGGAGACTGAGGCAGGCTGCAGCTAAGTGACTTACTCAGGGTCACACAGCTATTGAGCGTCTGAGTCTGGATTTGAACTCAGTTCTTCCTGACTTCAGGCCTGGTGCTCCATCTACTCAACCATCTATTTATCCCATATTTTTATGTATTTATATTTACATGCCTACACACATTCACTGTCTTGGGAGAGATGCTCTTTGAAGTCTTGCTGGTAGTTTATTCCTTGGTGTAAACAGGTTTATTAGATCTTATTAGATCCCCACCCTTTCCACCCCAGGCTCGATCTTGGTAACTAGACAAAAGAAGAGCCATATCAATTTTTGCCTGCAAGCAACATTCAATGCTCCCAGGGCAAGTGATGCCTTCAGTTCAGGGGGAGGATTGTGGGTAGCAGACACCCGGATCCACTGAACAGCTATTGCTTGGGGTTGGGGGATCCGAGTCAGGTGAGGCCAAGGAGGAGCTCACTTGGGTTTGCTGCATGGGGAGAAGATGCTTCCATCTGGTTACTTCTTTTTAAACTAATTATTCTTGCTAACTGTGCAAATCTCAGTTGGGTTTATGTTGCTAAGGGACTGAAAATGCTGCTATCCCCACTTCTAAGTTTTGGGCCATCTCTACAAAGTCCCTATGACTCCATTCTAGTAATAGCTCTCCCATGAGGCCTCTAGGATGTCTGTGGAGGTAAGGAAGAGTTGCCTTGGAGAGGGACTGTGACTGAGGAAGTAGCAGCTAGGGGTAGCAAAGACAACTCTGCTCTGCTGTACAATTCTGAACAGGGCCAGGCCTAGTTATAATGAACAAGTTTGTTTTTAAGAAGAGTGAGGGCCAATTTCTCAGAGCGACCAAGAGTTCTATTAGCAATCTGGCCGATCATTCTCTCCCCCTCCCCATTCCTTATCTCCACTTCAGGGCTCAGTTAAATGAGAGGGGAGACTAGCTTTCTATGGTTTTTCTGGGAAAGACATTTCTGTTTTCTGAGGCCTGAGAAAGTCTGTCCCCTCCACCTCTCTCCAGACTTCTCTTTTGGATGAATTCAAACAAAGCCTAATCCAGACCTTTATGTCTAGGTCTGTGACTAAGGCAGTGCCTCACTTCCTCCCTCCCCCTGAGGCCCAGAAAATGGTGTAAGAAGAGAGTGGAATCCCGCCTCACACCATGCCCACATCTGTGCCTTTAGGACTGAGCTCGAGGCTGGGGGAGAAGGGGGTACACCTGTCTTACTGTACCTTCAGTGACTGATAGAAAAGCGAGCTCATCTCTCAGGGTGTTGGCGGGTCACGAGGCTCTCCCAGATGCCATCCCACTCCCCAGACATATTTTACCAGAGTCGATTTGTTATTAATGATGTTCTAAAAGCAGCAAGTTTGTGGCCAAGGGAAATCAATTGGCCAGAAATGTGACAAAAGGGGAAATATTCTGTAGAGTATGAATTATTGATGCCTTTAGTCTGAGGCATACAGGCCCAGGCTCCTAGTCCTGGAGACCAGTTAAAGTGCATTCCCCTCTCAAATCCTAACCTGCTCCCCTTTCAGCTTGTTTGAGACCGTTCCCTCATGGAGGGAGGGAACGTCTCAAAGCCAACCTGGGTCTCTTGCTGGACAGAGTGCAGAGCCAGTCAGGCCTTGGATGCCCTACTCTGCACCTGATGGTGTCCCTGGAGATTTCTGTCTTCATTTCTCTTTTGGTTCTACCTCCTTAGAATCAGGGGATAGAAATGCAGGGTTACTTTCTGCCTGATCTGACAGATAGCATGGCTGAAGACAGTCTGGAGAGAAGACCATGACTTTGTTGTTCTCTGATCCCTTTTTTGAAGGGACCTGAATTTTCTGAATGTCAACTTAGGTGAAGGGAAAGAAATACTCTGTTTTTGTTTTTAATTAAATAAAATTCTTATCTTCCAACCATCATCTCCTTGATCTTCAGCTCCAGTGTTAATAAATAATGCCACGGTAGCAGTAAAACATAGGAATACTCATTCTGAGATCCATCTTGAGTAGGTCTGGAAATCAGCACAAAATTATCCAGTGGGCCCAAATAGCAGATCATTTCTGGGGAACAAATCACACCTACCTCCCTTCTCCTACCCTGTAGACTCTCGTCCCTATCACTCTGTACCACAGGCCATAATGTGTAGTTTGTAAATAATCTCATGGTTTCATATGTTCAGATTCCCTTATATGAGGATCCAGAAAATCCCAGTTAGGATTCTTGTCTCTACTTTTAACCTGCTTATTTTTCTCTCTCCCTAGACTTCCTCCACCTCTCTGTCTCCCTTTCCCTCACCCCCAACCCCCTTCCACTTGTCCCTGCTGGATTTAAAAGTACGGGAAGTTCAGTTACTGGCTGACTCGTTTAGTAAATGAATGAACATGCTTCCTGTCCAAAGGATAGAATTTCTCTTGGAAATAGTCTCAAGCCCTGGACCAGTCACCGGATCCAGATACCATTTCATGATCCTTCAAGGGGGAAGAGGGAGCAGCTGTTATGCAGATGAAATGCTACTAGCCGTCTGCACCTACTAGGCTTTACCTAACCCTTTCCCTGCCAGGCTCAGCACCTTCTGAAGGTATCTCCCTCAGCAGGATTGGATTTTAAACCTCTATAGATAGCACAAGGTACATACACTCCATTTCTTTCCATTTATCAGGAGGGGCCTGAATTCATCACTAACCTTCTGTCTCCACGAGGAATTCTTGTCCCACCTCTTAGAAAGAGGTGGGGGAAGGAGGAGGAGACAAGTCAACAAACATTTAAGGGCCTACTATGTGCCAGGCTGCTATTGGGATGCTTTAAAGGTAAAGGAAATAGATTGTCACTTTGTCCTGTGACAATCACAGAGGGGTTTCTCTCTTAGTCATTGCTGGCAAGATTCTTGCCAGATTCTTCCTTAATTGGCTGATCCTTCTGGAAATCTGGTCATCTACCTGAGAGCCAGTGTGGTTTCAGAAAGGGCCAAGGAATGGCCTATATGGTGTTTGCTGCCGGACAACTCCAGGAGAAATGCCGGAAGCAGAACAGAGGTCTGTACACAATGTTTATAGACCTGACCAAGTTCTTTGATATGGTTAATCGTGAGGGCTTGTGGAAAATTAATGTCAAAATTTGGTTGCCCAGAGAAGTTCATCAGCATTGTACATCAGTTTCATGAAGGCATGCTTAGCTGGGTTCTAGATAATGAATGATGCTCTCTTGCCTTCCCAGTCACCAAGGGAGTGAAACAAGGCTGTGTGCTTGCTCCCATGTTTTTTAGTATGGTGTTTTCAGCCATGTTGTCAAATGCTTTCAATGGGAATGAGCATGACATCAAGGTCAGCTACCACAGTGATGGTAAATTCTTCAATTTGAAAAGGCTACAAGCCACAGTTAAAGTGAAGGGAGTGCTGGTGAATGATTTTCTGTTTTCAGATGACTGTGCACTCAATGCAACCTCTGAAGCTGAGATGCCACAAAGTAGGGATCAATTCTCTGCTGCTTGTGCTAATTGTGGCCTAACAATTAACACCAAGAAAACTCAGATGCTCCATTATCTAACACCACACCATCCATACGTGGAACCATCAGTTACAGTAAATGGAAAAGTGTTGAACACTGTGGATGCATTCACTTACCTTGGTAGAGTACTTTCCAGGGATGTATATATTGATAATGTGGGTTGACACATGCATTGCCAGAGCTAGATCAGTGTTTGGGAGGCTCTGAAGAAAAGTGTGGGAGAGAAGATGTATTACACTGCCTACCAAACTGAAGGTCTACAGAGCCATGGTGCTGACTTCATTGTTATATGCCTGTGAAACCTGGACAGCCTACCAGCGCCATGCCAGGAAATGGAATCACTTTCCATTTGAACTGTCTTAGGAAGATTCTGAACATCATCTGGCAGGATAAGGTACCAGACAATGAGGTCCCTACTCAAACTAAACTGCCAAGCATTCAAACTCTGCTTCAGAGAGGGCAGATCTGATGGTCTGGCTATGTTGTTTGAATACAAAATGTACACTTGCCAAAAAGACTGTTTTATGGAGAACACACAGGGCAAGTGTTCACATGGTGCCCAGAGGAAGTGATACAAGGCCACTCTCAAGGTCTCTCTTAAGAACTTAGGAATTGATTGTGTGACATGGGAAACACTGGCACGAGACTGCTCAGCGTGGCATACCCACATCAAAGAAAGTGCTGTGCTCTATGAGCAAAGCAGAATTGAAACAGCCCAAAGGAAATGTAGGATGTTCAGGTTTAGAGAATCCATCCCAAATGTTCACAGAGACTATTTGTGCCTGACCTGTGGTAGACCTGTGGTCTCATCAGTCACAGCCAGATACATTGCAACTTGACTCTAGCATAGTGATGTCATTTTGGTCCTCTTTGAGAACGAAGGACAAAAACCAACCAACTATATACATCAGGCATTTGGCTAAACTCTGGGGATACAATTAAGACTGGAAAATAATCCATGCCCTTAAGGAGCTCTTTGTCTTTGTTCACTCAAGTCCGACTCTCTGTGACCCTGGACACTGGAGTAGTAACTCCTGCCATTTCCTTCTTCAGTTTATTTTAGAGACAAGGAAACTGAGGTAAACAGGGTAAAGTAACTTGCCCAGGTCAAGTCAAACTGGTCAAGTGCCTGAGGCTAGATTTGAACTCATGAAAATGAGTTTTCTTGACTCCACACCCAACACTCTATCCACTAAGCCTCTTAGTTGCCCTCTTAAGGAATTAACCATCTAAGAAATCTTAAGGGAAAGGGTGTAGGGAATCCCATTCAGGGACAGCTTAAGAGGAAGGTGGCAGAGAAGCTAATAGGGAAAGAACTAGAAAGAGGCTAGAAATAGATTAGAGAGAAAAAGAGCTGAGCTCTCTAGGACCCTGTCTTCAAGAGACAAAGGGGTAGGAGCAAAGGAAGAGCCTGTGAGATTCCTTTGGTAAAACCAAAGTCTTCTGTCCAGGGAGCAAGATCTCCTGGATTCAGGACCCTTTGGACTTCTCTTTGCGCTTCTTACTTTTCCACACTTCTGATTACCTGGTCTTCTCTAGGTTTGGCAGTGCCTTGGGGCCCTCTGAACACAGCCAGGTCTCTCTTTCACTCACCTACTTAATGTTTCTCTTCCTTGAAGCCAATGCCCAGGCAAGCAAGGCAAGGAGAAAGAAAACCAAGCAAGACCAGCAACTGGGAACACTCCTACTCCAAAGGCCTGACTCTTGGGTCTGATCCAGCTCTAACCCTCACTCTACCCATGACTCAAGGCAAACAGTCCCCCAACAGAGCCGGAATAGGGAGCATCATGTTTGGAGGTGACAACAGTCGAGGCCTTAATAGGAATAGTAGGGCTAGCCTCAGGAAGTCTGGATTTTAATTCTGGCTTTTCCAGGACCTCGTTGTGGGATCTAGAGCATGCCTCTTTGACTCTCTGGGGTCCTGTTTCTTCAACTATGTAATGAGGGATGAGATTACAAGAATCACTGATTACTAAAGTTTTCTCAGCCTCAATATATCATGAGTCATAGGATTATAGAGTTGGAAGGGAACTTGGTCCAGCCCCCTCATGTTCTAGATGGGGAAACTGAGGTTCAGAAAGTGCCTCACCATAGGCCACATGGGCATTCAGGGCCAGCCCTCAAGCCTAGCAGTTCTGACTTCTGGAGTTCAGCCCTCTTTTCTCTGAAAGCCTGTGACTGCCAGGCTCTCTATTTTCATATTCTCTCTAACAATGATTCAAGCAAATAAGTGATCCTGGCTCACTCAGGCACTCCCCCACCCCCATCCCAGCTGCCTCTACATAGCATGTGATTTCTGTTACCCACAGAGCCACCAAAGCCAATGTGTCCTGGGGTCTCAATCCCTCCCCCCCCCCCAGGTTTTGTTGCTTCTATAAATAATCCTGCAACTTGCCTGCAAACTAGCAAAGCCACAGCTTTCCTAACACCTAAGCTCATTCCTTTGCCTTTTGCTGATGTCACTACAGCTGAGCAGCAGCCAGAGTCAGACAGCATTCTCAGACCACCCCTTCAGCAGAGGCAGATCCCAGTGGCCCTGCTTGCCCACCAGGGCTCATGCCTTCCTTAGATCTCTGTTATTCTGGCTGCTCTGACTGGCAAAAAGCACCAAAACGTGCAAATTCCTCAGCCACAAGGTAAGCAAGGTAATCTTGCCACAGAGCTGGTATAATGACTCTTCCTGGTTTGGCTAGAAGATGAGAGAAAGCTCTGTCCTCCAGGCCATCTTGATGAGAAACTGACTCTAGGAGAGGCTACCTGGGGATGGGAAGGATGTGGAAAGGTAAGAGGGAGCAGCTTGGATGGCAGTAAGGGGGCACCTTCAGAAGTGTGGATTTAGGAAGGTCAATAGGAACGGGATCCTTGGCTATCAACTAGGAGACAGTTAGGTGGCATGGTGGAGAGAGGATTAGATGTGGAATCAGGAAGACTTGAGTTCAAATGCTACCTCAAGGCACTTAGCTGTGTGATCCTGGGTAAGTCACTTACCTTCTTCATCTGTAAAGTGGGGATCATAATAGCACCATCCTCAAATGACTTCTAGGTAATGTGCTTTTTAAACCCTAAAGAGCTATGTAAAGTGCTAGAATATGCAGTCTGCTGGTAGAGTTCAAACCCTACCTCAGGGCACTCAGCTGTGTGATCCTCCTGGCCCCAGAAGAGTTCAGGGATCAAAAGGGGGAAATAACATGCAAATGACTGTGTTGAAACAAGCTATTTACATGATAAACAGGAAATAATCAACAGAAGAAAGGTACTAGAATTAAGGGGATTGGAAAAGACTTTCTGTAGAAGGTGGGATTTTTTCTGGCACCAGAAGGAAAATAGGGAAGCCAGGAAAAGAAGCTGAGAGGAAAGTCACTCAGTGCTTAACCTAGTGCCTGGTACCTGGTAGGTACTTAATAAATGTTTATTGACCACAGGGAGAGCAGACATCAAGTGGTGAAGCCAAGATTCTAATGTAGGCCCTCGGTGGCAGAATGCTTTGCAGTAGCTTCTAAGTTCTAACAATGCATACCTTCAACCTTGACTGGATTTGTGGACTCAATAAGAATCGGTTATGCTACTTGTTGAGGTGTTTCAATCCTGTCTGACTCTTTGTGACTCCATTTATAGTTTTCTTGGCAAAGATACAGGAATGGTTTGCCATTTCCTTCTCCAGCTCATTTTACAGATGAGGAAACTGAGGCAAAGAGGGTTAAGTGACTTTGCCCAGGGTCACCCAGCTAGTGAGCATCTGAATCTGGATTTGAACTCAGGTCCTCCTAACTCCAGGAACAGCACTTTATCCACTGTACCACTTAGCGGCCCCTTCATTGTGGTATAGTAGACCAAAAACTGAACTTGAAGACATAAGCCTACAAGAGTTCCATATCCCAGTGTTGCTGCTAATTGCTGAGTGACCTCAGGGTTTAGGTTTCCTTTAAAACAAGGAAACTGGACCTGATTATCTGTAAGGTTTCTTTGAGCTCACAAATGTTATGATCCCAGCAAGTGCTCACACCCTGTTTGGTGTCTGGGAACATATGGAAGACATGGCCTATGGTCTGAGGTGACTGAACAGATGGACTCAGACCTTCTTTATTTGTTTGGGTTGATTGCCTATGTCTGAAGTGAACACTGGGGGTTGGCTTCCCAGATAAATGGACCATATCTTGAAAGCTCAGAAAAAACAACAACAACAACAAAACATTAGCCCCTCCAAGGTAAAGGGCCCAGGGCCTGCTGTTTGCTGTGGAGCCCCCTACCCAGTGTAGAGGACCATTTCCCTCAAGTCCCTGCCAGAGTGCCAGCTGGTGGCTCTCAGAATTATTTTGGTGAAGTGGAATTTATTTTGAGATGAAACCGAGCCTCTGCTCCATGTGTTCATGCCAAGGGCTTGGCAGTACCAACTGAACCATTCCTTGCAGCTGCTGTTTCTGAATTACCCAGAAATGAGAGGTGTGTGTGTGTGTGTGTGTGTGTGTGTGAAGAGGGATAGGGGTTTGGGTCAAATCTGAACCCCCAAATTCTAGACTTACTATTGAGCCCACAAAAAGATTTTTTTTTTAAATTTAGGCAATAAATCCCCTACAACCAGATGGGGAAAGGGGAATAAGAATTGCTGACAGTTTCATCCCATCCATTCTGGCAGGGTCCTAGTAGGCTCCAGAGTAAGAGAGAGAATGTCCCCTTTTCTGCCATCACAGCCCTGAGGTAAGAAGCTGTTAGGTCAAGGTCAGCTCTAAGAAGGTTAGGACCAATGATGTTGGTTATCCTGCTCCACCTCATAGCTGACACACCAAAGTCTTTCTGAGGTTTTCTGTTTTACTTTTTGGTAGAGGTTTGGAGGGTACTTCTCAGGTATTTTTAAATTCCCCTTCATTCCTATAGGTTATGCATGCTTTTGCCTGAAAAGGATTTGTTCCTCCCTGAAAACGATGCCTTGTCTTAGGTATCTGACTCACAGAAGCAGAAATCATCCCAACGATGATTATGATGGAGACACACACAAGGATTGGCCTTGAAAGCCAACTGTGAAGTAGGCGAAGTCAGCACAGAGCCTCTTTGAGAATGCCCCTGACAGCTCTGTGATTGGGGAAAACCACACTCCCCCACCCAGTCAGGCTGGCTCCTACTGCTTCATCTGCTACCCCTCTGACAGGCAGCAGCCAGTCCCATGGAAACAGTTGGTTTAATCTTAGGTTAAACTCACGAGTTGAGTCTCTAATGATGCCTTCTCCAGCCTCCTGGGGGCTTTGGTGAATGACTTCCTGGCAAAGAAAAATCACTTCTCTTCTGGGGAGGTTTCTGTCTCCACCTCCTTCCTCCCCTTTCTATCTGAGGACTCAGCTCCTACTTCCTTCAAGTCTTAGCTGGAAGTACCATCTCCTTCAAGAAGCCATACCAGATCCCCCAGAAGTTATCACTTCCTACGTTTGTATTTATTTTGTTTCCTTATCTGTTTTATTCCCTTCCCCCACCCCCACCCAACAAAGTTTCTGGAGGGTGTCTACAGCAGATAAGATATAAGGTGGGTGTTGTATTTTGGTCCAATTTCTGGTGTGTTAGGATCTATCTACCTTAACTCACAACCCACCAGAAGCCTCCAAAATAATGTCTCCCTGTTTGGGCTTGGAGGGCTGGGGTTGGGGAGGGGAGGGGCAGTTACTGAGTGATGAGGCATTGAAGGGCTCCCTTCCCTGAAATATCTCCCCCACCACCTGCCACATAGGCTGGAATTTCCACCAACCCAGTCATTCTCTAGGGAAGAGAGCATTCTGTCTTTGGAAAGACCCCATCAAAATGCAAATCTTACCCAGAAGGTTAACACATTAACTCATTAGCATCCATTATCACCTTCATGCAGATTAGTTTATCAGTACCCCAGCTGAGAACAGGGCCCAGGGCAAAAAGCAGGAATGGAGCTGAAGGAAGGTTTGGTGGAGCAAAGGCAGACAGGAAAGGTGTTTCAATGCTTTGGAGGGAAAGCCCTGAGTACTTTGTTGGTGGGGTTGGACGGGACATCACCTAGGCAGATGGCAGATCTAGGGCATAAGAAGAGGGCAGACTTCTTTCTCCCACTTACCTGGTTTCCTTATGTCCAGTCCTCTATGTAGCCTCATTAAGATTCAGCTCTTGTAGATGGGATGCTCATCTCAACCTCATTGTCAGGGGCGAGGAATCTCTTTCTCAGGATAATAAAAATAATGATAGCTCATATTTATGTAAGGCTTTAAGGTTTATAGAGAATTTTCCTCCAACAATTCTGTAATACCTCACAGTTGTTATTATCCCCACTTTATAGCTGGCAGAAACTGAGACTTAGAAAATGACTTAGAATCTTCTTGTGACAAACATTGGAGCCAGAATTTGGCCCCAGGTGTTCTGAGTCTAAGTTTGTCTCAGTGTGACCCTGGGTTCTGATTCTGTCTCTGATACTATTTGAGAAAGAGCTAAATGGTTTGGTGGATGGAGTCTTGGTCAAGAATGCTAAGACAGAATCCTGCCTCAGGTACTTATGACCTAGGACGGGTCTCCTCTATAAATGAGGTCTCTGGGGATTGTGGTGAAAGTCCAAGGAAATACGTAAAGCACTTTGTACATTTTAACATACTATGTAAATGTGAGATATTAGTATTAATTATGTGATTTTAGACAAGAAACCTACATCTCTGAGCTTTCCTTTCCTTATCAATTGTAATCACCTGGGGGAGACTATGAGTGAGATGTGGGGCCCTCCATCCTCTAGAGCTGACCCATAGCAGCTGTGGTGAAGTCAGTTTACCTCTGTGAAATGGGGATAAAGATACATGCCTTATGTAAATCACCCAACTGTCAGGAGGCTCAAAGGACTGAGTTTTCTGAGTGTCCCTTGTTAGTATGTTTGCTATGCCACCCTAGATAAATACAGCCAACTTTTCAAACATCTGTATGAATAAAGCAGAGCTGCAAACATTTTTTTAAAAATCACTTTAAATTTTCGTTTGGAATTTATTTTTAGCTGATTTCCCTTGCTAATTGGGTGCTGCTTACGCTAATATTAAAATTCATTTGCATTCCCTGAACATACACTGACTGACAATGGGGGGAGGTGGGCCAAGCACATACTGGGTATCTGGGGTAGCTGGGCCAGGATTAAAAACTTGCTACAGATAATCCACAAAGTGGCTAACCCACACACAGATAATTGAGTTGACTGTAAAAGCTATTCAGCCCTAGGCCATTTTCTCTATCAATCCCTACTGGGGGCTCCTGCCTGAAGGTTTTCTCAGGATCACAGCATTTTGGAGAGCTTTGCTTCTTTCCAACAGCCAAACAGAAAAAGAATGCTTTTTAATTTTTTTTTTCCTGATTAGGCCTACTGTTTGGTTGTAGCTCAGGTCCCGAAGTGCCTTTGCTCTGTAGAAGGGCCCAAAGATGTCAACCGGGTCCAGATGGTCAAGGGAAAAGTTTATGTGTGAGGGAAGGGGAAATGATGGTGGTGTCAGCCAGGGGAGGCTGCCAGGGAAGCGGTCCTCACACTGTCTTTCCAAAAGAGGCAAAAACTCCTCAGGTGGAAACTCTCCATTTTAAATTCATTATTGAATCATAGAATTATAGATCTAGCCCTGGAAGGGACCTCAGAGGCCAGTTACTTCAATCTCCTTCATTTTACAGATGAGGAAACTGAGAACGAGCAAAGTTATGTTATCAGACCAAGGTGACATAGTGTCAGATATGGACTTGAGTACTGACTATGGACGGCTAGGTGGTGCCACAAGGCCTAGAAGACTGGGCCTTGAGTCAGAAAGACTCATCTTCCTTAGTTCAAATCTGGCCTCAAACACTTACTAGCAGTATGGCCCAGGGCAAGCCCCTCAACCTGTTTGCCTCAGTTTTCTCATCTGTAAAATGAGCTTGAGAAACAAATAGCAAACTGCTCCAGTTTCTTTGCCAAGAAAACCCCAAATGGGGTCAGGAAGAGTTGGATTTGACTGAACAACAGCACCTCTGATTTTAGAGCCTTTGTCCTTGCTACTAAATCAGATGACAAAATTTAGGATGAACTGACCTAACCTGCCAACTAATTGACTGTCTCCCCAGGGTCCCAGTGGTAGCTCATGTACTTCCAAGTCCATTATTATATTTTAGAAAGCAACATGAAAATCACATATAAAAGAAGCTCTTTAGCGTACTGTTTGTTGTTGTTCAGTGATTTTCAGTTGTGACCCCATTTGGGGTTTTCTTGGCAGAGATCCAGGAGTGGTTGGCCATTCCCTTCTCCAGCTCATTTTACAGATGAGGAAACTGAGGCAAACAGGGTGAAGGGACTTTCCCAGGGTCACAAAGTTAAGTGTCTGAGGCCAGATTTAAATTTAGGAAAATGAGTCTTCCTGAATGCAGGCTGGACATTCTAATCACTGCGCATACCAGGTGTATGATCATGGACAAGTCACTTAATCTCCATCTGCCTCAGTTTTCCCTTCTTTAAAATGGGGATAATAAGAGAACCGGGGTTCTTGTGAGGATAAAGGGAGCCCATACTTGTAAAGTGTTTTGTAAACTTTCAAGCACTTTATAAATGCCCTTATTGTTGTTACCTGTTTACCCCAGCAGAGAGGGCGACACCCACTAGCCAGCCCCAAGAATGATCAGTCAGGCCAGCATGATGCCCAAGCAGTCAGAGGCAGCCACATACGCGTCAGTGAGAAGAAAAGGAGAAAATGAATGAGTCAGAAGGAGCTCTTACACAGACAGCCGCACTGCCGCACGGATGGGGCTGACACCCCGGTCGCCCCTTCTTGGCAGACGGCCAGACAGCTCCTCCCCGCCAGCCATGCAGAGGCGGGTGGAGCAGTCCGGCCTTCCCTGGTCACGGGCTTCTTTCTCCTCCATCCTCCCCCACCTGCTCTCAAGCTGCAGGAGAGTCTTTCTGGGTAGGAGGCTTTTGTTTGGCTTCCCTATGTTCCTACCTGCATCCCTTTCCTCTGATGATGAAAGTTACTGTTGTGCAGGCTGCTGCAACGCACTGCTTCCCAGCCTTCTCGATAATTCTTCCTTCTTTCGCTAGCCTTAAATGGTCCTTCCCTAGGGTTCTTGGTCCCAGCCTCCGTGCCTGCTGGGGAGTCTCATTCTCAGAAGGTATCTCCCTGGTACCTGGACGCTGTACATCACCTGGTTGAGACTAAATTAGGTTTGGGAGGAGAGGGCAAGTGATTGAGAATTCACATCCAGGGCCAGAAAAGTGACCTCAGCTTCCTAGCCCAGGGAGAAGGGAGAGGCTGAGAGCCATTCCTTATCCAGGGTTGAAAGGAGCACTGCCCCAGGAGAGCTCCCAGCCCCGAGGTCACCCATCAATCACCCTCAGGAGGCCTGATGCTCAGTTTGTAATGGAAATCACTCAGTCGTCATGGCAACCCAGGCTGGGCCAGCCTGCCTGTCTGCCATCCCAGGCTCTATGGGAGTCTGGCAGGCAGGCCTTAGAAAACTCCTAATCTAGGCGGAGTCCTAAGAAAGAGGGCTGTAGGTAAGGCCTGTTCTTGAATTCTTCACCAACAAAGCTGTAAACTGACGAGCCATGGCCCTTTTGGTCCAGAGTTAACCATTTCAGGAAACCACATAAACCTCCTTCTCTTTGTCTGCATCAAGGCCCAAGAAGGGAAACTGGATAGAAGCATATTCCTCTGGCATCTAGGCTAGAAGTTGTCAATTAATTTCACCTTTGACTTGGTATGGGACTGGACCTGTCATTTTTGTAGTATATGGAACTTGTAGTGTGAGGAACTCATACAAATCAATACTTCCTCTGTGAGTAAAAAATTAGATGGGCCTCCTTCCATCCCATTCCAATTTTTTTTTTTACTTCTGAATTTATTTCTTCATTCAGCAAACGCTTATTTTGTATTTCTTAAATACGCAGGTCTATAGGAGATACAATAACAAAGGTTTGCAAAAGATTTACGTAGTTCATCTCATCCTCACAACCAACTTGGGGGGGGGGGTAGGTGCCATTGTTATTTTGATTTTCCAAATGAGAAAATTGAGGTTAAGAATGATTTACCCAGAGACACCCAACATCTAAGGTAGGTCTTCCTGACTGCAAAGTCTAGCAAATCTTCTGTGACACTTATATGCCGAAATCTTGCAGGACGTTCATTTAAGTATTATATGAGGTATGGGTCTTTTCCTAAAGAAATTTATTATTTAATTCCATGCCCTGGACGCACATACAGGCCTGTTAAATAATGATACAGACCAATATATGATTAAGAGCCAAAACAAGTGATAAGAAAAAGATCCCTAGAACTTTGGAGAAAAGAATACAGTGATTTATGGACGAGGGAATAATTTATGACCAAACAAGAGCTAGAGAGCATTACGAGATGTAAAATGGATAAATCTGATTATATCAAATTAAAAAGTTTTTGTGCAAACAATACCAACACAGCCGAGATTAAAAAGGAAGCAGAGAACTAGGGATGTATTTTTTAATAACAAGATTTCTCTGATAAAGGCCTCATTTCTCAAATATACAGAAATCTGAATAAAATCTATGAGAATATGAGTCGTTCTTGAATTGATGACAGACGGATATCAACAGGAAGTTTTCAGAAGAGGAAATCAGAACTATCTAGGCCAGCAGTTCTCAACCTGTGGGTCATGACCCCATCGGGGTCGAATGACCCTTTCACAGTGTGACTTAAGAACATGGGAAAACACGTATTTCCAATGGGCTTAGGAACCGGGACACTGCTCCTCTATCTGGTCGGCCTACATGCAGATATGCCCACATACAAATATTAAAGAGTCGTGGCACTAGGAAGGTTGAGAACCACTAATCTAGAGTTTTATGATAAGATGCTCTCTAAATCACTATTGATTAAAGAAATGCCAATTAAAACAACTCTGAGGTGCCACTTCACACCTAGCACAGTGGCTAATATGATAGAAAAGATGAATGACAAATGTTGTCGGGAATGTGGGAAAACTGGGACACTAATGCATTGTTGGTAGAATTGTGAAGGAATCCAAGCATTCTGGAGAGCAATTTGGAACTATTCGCCAAGGGCTATAAAACTGTGCATACCCTTTGACCCAGCAATTACCAGGTCTGTGTCCAAAAGAGAGCAAGGAAAAAGGGCAAGGGCCTAGATGTACAAAAATATTTATAGCAGCTCTTTTTGTGGTGGCAAAGAAGTAGAAATTGAGGGTATGTACATCAGTTGCACAACGGCTGAACAATTGTGATATATAATTGTGATGGAAAACTATTGTGCTATAAGAAATGAAAAGCAGGATCTTTTCAGAAAAATCAAGGAAGATTTGCATGAACTGATGCAAAGTGAAATGAGTAGAACTAGAACATTGTACACTGTGATAGCAATAATGTACAATGATGGATTATGAATGACAAAAATACAATTATCCATAACTATTCTGAAGGATTTATGATGAAAAATGCTATCCACCTCCAAAGAAAGAACCAATAGAGTCTGACTGTAGCTTAAAGCACACTTTTCAAAACTTTCTTATTCTTTTTTTCCCCGTGTTTTCTTTTGCAACGTGGCTAACATGGAAATGTTTTGTATCAAATCGTTGTTTTCTCAAGGAGGGATGGGAGAGAGGATTAGAATTTGGAACTCAAAATTTTGAAAAAAATAATGTTAAATATTTTTACTTACATGTAATTGAGAAAAAATAAATAAAAATTAAATGAAAAAAGACCACAGTTGCTGACAGTGTCAAACACTTAAGTATGCACTAAATTAAATTTTTAAAAAAATTATTAAGCACAGTCTAAGGATAAGACACTCATAGGCACTGGAGATACAAAGACTAAAATGAAAATCTTTGTCCTCAAGGAAATTGTGTTTTGTCACGACATACAAAATGTACACAAGTCAATATGACGTGATTTGAGGAAGGAAGAGACACTAACAGTAGGTGGATCAGGAAAGGCTTCACTGAGGTGACAGCACCCACAATTAGACTTAAAGGAAGATAGGAATTCTACAAGGCAGAAACCAAGTGAGAAAGAGAGAGAGAATTGTCAGCATAGGGGACCTTTTATCCAAATGCACACAGGCTGAAAGGAAATACAATTTTGGGTTTTTGTTGTTGTTATTGTTTTTGGAGGCAATTGGGGTTAAGTAACTTGCTCAGGATCAGAAAGCCACTAAGAATCTGAGTTCAAATTTGAACTCAGGTCCTCCTGATTCTAGGGCTGGTGCTCTGTCCCACTGAGCTACCTAGCCGCTCCTGAAATACCAAATTATGAATCCAGCTAGTAATCCATTTTAGTTGAAATTGTATGATGGGCAGTAATATGAAATAAGAACAGAAATGTAGGTATAAATGTATAAAACCTGGAAACAGATTTTATAGCATCTGGGAGTTAATCAATTAGTATTTATTAAGTGCCTTTCAGTCATTTTTCAGTCATGTCCAACTCCTTGTGATCCCATTTGGGGTTTTCTTGGCCAATATATTGGAGTGGTTTGCAATTTCCTTTTCCAGCTCATTTTACAGATAAGGAAGCTGAGGCTAACATGGTTAAGTGACTTGCCTAGGGTCCCGTAGCTAGTAAGTGTCTGAGGTCAGATATGAACTAAAGCAGATGGACCTTCCTGCCTCTAGGCTCAGGACCCTCTCCACTGTGCCACCTAGCTACCCACTATGTCAAGTACTACATTAAACTCTTGAAATGACAAAGAAAGGCAAAAGTCAGACCTCACTCTCAAGGAACTCATAATCTAAGTGAAGAGACAATCTGCAAACAACTATGCAGAAACAAGATTATTTATCTATCAGTCAGTCAGCATATGTAGATTATATGAACATATAGTTATATCTAAATGCATGGATTAAGATAGATATGGATGATTATAGATGTAGGTATGTAATAGGATATATATGTATATGTATACACATGTATCTCTGTAACTGAAAATAATTTCAGACGGAAGTGATTAATATCAAGGAAGACAGGAAAAGGCTTCTTGGAGAAGATGGAACTTTAGTTGAGATTGGAAGAAATCCAGTGAAGTTAGGGAGTGGAGATGAGGAGAAAAAGCTCCCTCCCT
This sequence comes from Pseudocheirus occidentalis, assembly GCA_028646575.1. Lineage (NCBI taxonomy): Eukaryota > Metazoa > Chordata > Mammalia > Diprotodontia > Pseudocheiridae > Pseudocheirus > Pseudocheirus occidentalis. The sequence continues at coordinate 105,703,299 of CM053596.1, forward strand.
TCTCTCTCAGGATTCTTTGACTCTGCAAATTATAACCTCCATGACTTTAGGCTTACATTCTTTAGACCTCTGCTTCCTCATTTACAAAATGAAAGGTTTGGACTACATGAACAGTGAGGTGGCATCCAGTTCTAATCAAATATAATCTGATCTAAAATGATCTAATCTAATATGTATGTAGAGGAGACAGGCAGGTAAAGTAAGCATTTGAGTGTGGAGACTTCACCCTTATCTGGGGAAAAAGGGGCACAGGGGAGGCTTCATGAAAATTATGCTCATCTCAGTCATGTGAGCAAAGGTATGGAGACAGGAGCATATAGGAGATAATCTACTTTTGTTGGAATGTTGATTACTTAAAGTAAGATTAGTGTGTAAAGGCAGGCTGGAGATAGATAGTAGGGGCTTCGAATGCCAGGACCAGACAGTTAGGCTTTATTTGATAGAGAATGGAAGGTCATTAATAGTTTTTGATCAGAAAAGCCATATGTCTGAGAGAAAAAAATTTCAGCCCACAATTAAGAACTATGACTTGAGAAGCAAATGAAAGAGATAACATGATACAGTAGACTCTGAGGTCCTGGGATTTGCATGTGAATACTGCTTCTGATGTTCAGTACTTGTATAAACTTGGGCAAGTTATTTAACCTTCATGAGTATCGGTTTCCTCATCTGTAAAATAAAGAGTTAGAAGAGATGGCCTCTGGGATCTCTTCCAGCTCTAAATCTCTGAACCTATGAAGAAGGAGATGGGAAGGACAATTAGGTGTCTAGGTATAGTTGTTGAGAGCAGGAGAATGCCGGCCTTCTTCAGTGTTCTTTGAGTTACTTTGGGAGCTTCTGGCTTCTAGCTTTGAGTAGAGGCCAACTCCATTTCAGATTGCTGAAGGAAAAGACTGAGAAGATATGAAAAGAGCTGGCAGTCACCATCGTGTGCCTACCCCCAGATTGCTGCACGAGAATCTTTGGGGAAGTTTTCCCTTTGGGTGAGATCCAGGATTATTTTTTCAGAGGAGGGAAGGTAGGGCAATTGAGATTAAGTGACTTGCCCAAGGTCACATGGCTACTTTTTGTGTTAAGTGTCTGAGGCCATTTTTGAACTCAGATCCTCCGGACTCCAGGACCAGTGCTCTATTCACTACACCACCTAGCCACCCCTAGGATTCTTTTTCTTGGTTTTTCTTGAGTTACCTTACCTCCCCCCCCCCAACCCCTCAATGAGAGAGCTCTTTCTCTCTGTATTGTCTAGTATTTATTCTTTGGTTTATACCTTCTTTGATTTCTGGGGTTTTTTTGGGGGGGGTAAATGGGTTTCTTTGCCATTCATTATATGCATTCATTGTGGAACTGGTATTTGGTGGGAAGGAGGTCAAGCCTTGGGTATAGAACTTGGGATCCCCCTTCCTCCCAACAATGACATGGCCATCAGAATTTAGATATAGTTCTACCCCACCCCTGTCTGAGAGGCCTTTAGCCTCAACTTCTCCTTCTCCTGGAAGGAATTAAAATCTCCTTTGGAGAAGGATGGGGGTTGGGGGGAGGAAGGGAGAGTGAAGGCTAGAAATGTCTATTCTGACTTCCTTTGAGTCACCCAAAGACAACTCCTTGCTACACATTAGTTCTCACCCTGATTAGGCTTTGTTACATATGGGGTTATTCATTAAATATATTTAGGGGAGAAGAGATGAGAGTAACAACAAAAATGGTTGAGGTGAGATTTGAGAGGAGATAGGTGTGAGGGAGATTCCAAAGGTAGGCTAGACCAGGCCTGACAATTGAATGGTGATGAGAGTGAAGAATCCAGCATGAATCTCAAGGTTTTTCCTTGGTAGTTTATTTTTAGCTTCTTAGAATTCTCCCTCCAAGACTGGGTTAAAATCTCTTTCTTGTTTTGTTAATTGGAGCATTTTACATTTTTATAGATGATCATCCATTTCCCTTAAAGCTCTCAGTTTTGCTAGCATATAATTATCTATAGCAGTTCTTTATAAAGAACTTTTTTTCCTGTTCTATTCATTATGAACACACCCTGTTTGTTTTTTATTTTGGCAATTTCACTTTCCTGTCTCTTTTTTGATCAACTTAGTTAATGATTTATAGATTTTTTTTAAGATTTCTTCTTTTTAGCAGTTGCATAGTCCTTTTACTTTTAATTTCTCTCTCCTGGTTTTTAATTGCGTCTCTGTGAATGTGTGCATATTTGTTTTGGAATCATTGATTTGTTGTTTTTCTAATTTTTTCAAATATATAATCAGTTTATTAATCCTTTTTTCCCCCTTTTGTTAATATATTCCCAATGACCTAAATTTTCCTCTGAGGAATGTATTTGTAGCATCCAATAAATTTTAGTCTATTACCTTATTGTCATCATTCTCTTTAAAGTATGTACTGTGTCATTTTCTAAGGTCCTTTTAAGTGCAACATAGTTTCCCTGTTTATTTCACTTAAGTTCAATTTTTTATGATTTTCTTATCTGAAATAATAAATTTCAACTGCTGTTTTTTGAAATTACCTGATACATAATATATTTTTTCCAAGTTTTCATGTATACTCTGCATATTCTTTCATGTTTGAAGTATACTTCTTGTATACAGCAAATTGTTGGATTTGATTTTCTTTTTCATTCTTTCATTCCCTTCAGTTAATACATTTGTAATTAGGACTATAACTGTTAAACCTTTATTTTTCTCCATTGTATTCTGTGTTCTATTATTTTTCCCCCTTTTAAAAAATCAGAACTTACATCCTGTGGTTTGCTTCATTTGCACTAAACTAAAAAAAAAAATTCCTCCTCTTAACATGGGCAATCCTTAATTCCTTGCATTTACTTTTATTATTGGAGCACCCTGTAATGGTAGTGGAATTTGGAGATGCCCTTGAATTGACTTGGCTTTTGGGTTGAGTGTTAAGACCCAGAGCTTGTCAATCCCATTTGTGGGATGGAATTGTTGCCGTGAAGAGAGGGGGCTGACCTGGGAGGAGACATGAATGGAAAGGAAGGCTCAAGCCCAGAGAAGGTCAGAAGAAGAAATACTTTTGGGGAGAGCAGTATCCAGCATCGTGAAGCCTGAGTTGCTGTTGAGAGCCCATTCGAGCTTCCCAGGACTTTTGAGAACTGCCACCTGGTGCTGCTGAGAACTGAGGAGGCATGGCTGTGATGCTGGTATTTTGTCTGTTTGATGTTGTTTTGATGTTGTTTTTCCAGATTCACCTGATGGTGGACAGTGCTGCTGTTGTAGAGGTCTTGGAACTTGGCTGTTGGTGCAGAAGACCTGAAGAAGGACTTTCTTGTTGTATGTTCACAGAAATCCTGGAAGGGGGCCTTGCTGATACTTTCAGGGGTTCTGGGACTGTTCTACAGGCAGAGTGTGACTTGATAAGGACATTGGCTATGGCTTTGTTGAGCCTTGTCTCCCCACGAACTGAGATTGCTGAGGGCTTGCCTCAAGTGAAGATGAAAGAAAGGCCTTTCCTTGGCCTTTCCATGCTGAGATATTATCTTGATCTTGTTATGACTTAAGGGTGGATAGCCTTTTGTGCTCTCCTGCTCCCTTTTGAGAAAGTGCTTGGTGTTAACGGATGGTGTTATAATTACTTTGAGTCTAGGAGTGGGAAACCTTTGGCCTTTTTGTGATGATTGAGAACTCTATCTCCATTTGAGAAGAGACTTTGACTAAAAGCATGTACCGTCTAGGGGTGGAGTAGTACTTGGACTGAATGAAGAACTTACTTGTGAAATGTAGAGTTATACTGTATTTTGACTTTCTCTGTTCTGTGAATGTTTGCTTAATAAATGGGGTTTGCTATACTGGTAATCCACACCTTGGAAGTTGCCTTTGCTTGGCATTACACACCCCCTTTGAGACACATCAATAAATCTCACTTCCATTGTCTGGATCATCGGAAGACAAAGGACAATTTCTCAGGATTTTACCCTCAAGTAACCTTGAGGAGCTATGGTTTTTATGACTGTCACTCCTAGACCCCTATCTATTTGGACCCCCAGCATTGATCAAAAGTCCATGTGAACTAATTTTTTTAAAGTATTTACTGAGAAGTATAACAAGAAAAAAAATTATATCTTTTACCTAGACTGTGGGTATATACCCTCTAAATACTCACATGGTATCTGGAAAGGGAGCGCACAACCTTAAAACCCAAAGGCAGAGAACATGTGGGATCAAAGGAGTAACTCTAGACCCTTGGAATTTGTTTCTCCCTTCAAGAAATTGTCATAAAGTTTGCTTGATTGTATGATGTTAGAACTGCTGCTTCCTTGCTCTTCTGGGCTGGCTCTTTTCTACATGATAGTAACTTAGTAGGTAAATCCACTTCTGGACTGAGTCAGACAAGTCATTTGGCTGTTGTGATGCACAGACTTGGCTACTACTGCTTCCAGCTTTAGGATGTTGGTTATTTGTGGGATCTCAGATGGCTTTGATGAATCTCCTGGTCCCATTGCTTACCTGGACACTTCTACTGCAGGCAACTCATTTCACTAAAATCAATAAAGAAGAAACAGAAACAGAAGCATCATGTGCTTTAGGAAACATGACAGGTGAGAGATAAGGTAACTTGTCCTTCCCTGACCCAGAAGAGCACTATAACCCTCCTTACTTAAAATTGCTAGAGGAGAAGAGGAGGGGATGGAAGGAGAGAGGAGGAGGTGAATATTCCTTTTGACTCTGAAGCCAATTAATTTTTTTTCATCATTCCATAGTACTAACTTTGTGTAATAGTGTTAGAATAGAAGCAGGCAGAGAATATCAAAGTGTTCTCTGTATAACCCATGATGATAGGCAAAAAATCTTCCAAGTACCAGGCTCTCATTGGCTAGTCTTCCCCCCATCTCTATTACATTATCATTCAGTTGAAATCAATAAATATTAGGTAATTACTATATGGTAGTTGCTGTGATACGGGTTGGAGATATAAAGATAAACATGGAACAGTCTCTTCTTTCACGGAGTTTACATTCTAGGCAGATTCAATATTCATACAGATTAATAAATATAATATACATGAATCATAATAATAGCATTTACATGATGTTTTAAGGTTTGTCAAGTACTTAAAATATTATCTCATTTGGGCTGCTAGGTGGCCCAGTGAATAGAGCACTGGCCCTGGAGTCAGGAGGACCTGAGTTCAAAACCTGTCTCAAGACACTTAACACTTACTAGCCGTGTGACTTTGGGGAAGTCACTTAACCCCTAGGGCCCTACCATTCCCCCTCCAAAAAGCAAAAAAATATATATTAATCTCAAGCAACAACCCTGGGAAATAAGTGCTCTGTTCATTCCCGTTTTACCAAGGAAGAAACTAAGGAAGACAAAGGTTAAATGACTTGCTTGAGGCCATACAACTAGTGAATGCCTAAGGTTAGCTTCCGACCCAAGTCCTCTGGATTCCGGATGCAGACCTCTATCTACTCAATTGCTCAGCTGTCTGAAGGAAGAGAAAATAATCCATAGTGAATTCAGTACGTGACCAGGAACAGCCTTATTATGTAGAAAGTGGTTCCCAAACTATGAACCAATGTAAGTTAGGGGTGCTAAGATGTGAAGTGATGAGGCAGTGTGTTTTAAATATAAGAAAAGCACCTGTGGAAAGATATACAGGGGAGATGGAACATTTTATAAGGTGCAGAGTGAGCAGGCTAGCCTGACTATTGTAGTAATAAGAACTAAGACAAGAGGGATATATAGGGACCATATTATGGATTATTTTAAATGTCAGGCTAATGATTTTGTATTTATCATAGTGACAATAGGAAACCACATAAAATTTTTGAGTAGGAGAGTGGTATGGTCAGACAATTGTTTTAGAAATATCAATTGTCTGAGGTAGTAACTCAGCTGAACTCTCCCAACATTCATAAAATAACCCCTCAATAAAATTCTGGAATGACAGAGACTACAAAAGGTCAGGGTGAGGCATTTTTTCCAGTCTTAGACAACTTGAGCGTTTGGCAGGAAAGGTCTGTGACATGGGGGTGGTGGGGTGGTGGGCTGTGGCAACCCCCCCCCCCACCTTAGTAGTAGGCCTTGTGAGTGGCTGCCACAATGTCAGCAACAGGTTCAGGAGTTCTTAGCCCACAGAAAGCGAGGGGTTGGACAGCAGGTCAGAAAGAGATTAGATGGGACACTTGGCTGGTGCTGGGTTCAGGACTTTATTGAAATTGCCTATATGGAATTCTGGGTGACAGTTTCAGGGTGAAGAGGAACACTAGCACTTGAGATCACAGGAAATGAGGTGTCCTCATAGTACCAAGGTGAGGAAGTGTCCATGTTGTCACTCACAAGGGAGTAAGAATCCTGGTCTCAGTTCCAAAGCAAAAAGGAGCACTAGCAATTGCAGGTACAGGAAAGTAGGGAACCTGGTCATATTTTCAAGGACATGAGAGAAACAAAATCTATTACTGGATAAACACCAGAGAACATCACAATATAAGCAAACCAGAAGAGCAAGGAATAAGAGTTTACCTGTCAGATTTATGGAGAATGGAAGAATTTATGACAAAACAAGAGATAGAGAACATTATGAAATGCAAAATGGATGATTTTGATTACATTAAATTGAAGAGTTTTTTGGACAAAAAAAGCCAATGCAACCAAGATCAGAAGGGAAACAGAAAGGTGGGAAACAATTTTTATTGCCAGCACCTCTTATAAAGGCCTAATTTCTCAAATATATAGAGAATTGAATTAAATTTAGAAGAATACAAGTCATTCCCCAATTGATAAATAGTCAAAGAATATAAACAGGCCATTTTCAGGTGAAGAAATTAAAGCTATCTATAGTCATGTGAAAAAATGCTCCAAATCACCATTGATAAGAGAAATGCAAATAAAAACAACTCTGAGGTACCACATCACACTTATTAGATTGGCTAATATGACAAAACAGGAAAATGATAAATGTTGGAGAAGATGTAGGAAAATTGGAACACTAATGCATTGTTGATGGAGTTGTGAACTTATCCATCCATTCTGGGGAGCAATTTGGAACTACATCCAAAGGGCTATAAAACTATGCATACCCTTTAAATCAGCAATATCACTACAGCTCTATATCCCAAAGAGATCATAAAAATATTGAAAGGACCCACATGTTTAAAAATATTTATAGCAACTCTTTTCATGGTGGCAAAGAATTAGAAATTGAGGGGATACCCATCAATGGGAGAATGGCCGAACAAGTTGTGGTATATGAATGTAATGGAATACTATTGTTCCATAAGAAATGATGAACCTATGGACTTCAGAAAAAAAACAAGAAAGACTTACATGAATAGATGCTGAGTGAAGTGAGTAGAACCAAGAGAACACAGTACACAGTAGCAGCCACATTGTGCGATGACTAACTTTGATAGACTTAGCTCTTCTCAGCAATGCAAGGATCTAAGACAACTCCAAAACTCTTGATGGAAAATGTTATCTATGTCCAGAGAAAGAACTATAAAGTCTGAATGGAGATTGAAGCACACTTTTTTGTTTGTTTCTTCTCTCTCATGGTTCTTCCCATTGGTTCTAATTCTTCTATACAACATGACTAATGTGAAAATGTTTAATATGAATATATAAGTAGAGCCTATATCAGATTTCATGCCATCTTGAGGAGGAGGAAGGGGGGGAGGAGATGAAAATTTTGGAACTCAGAATCTTATGGAAGTTAATGTTGAAAATTAAAAATAAATTGATTTATTTTAAAAACAAAGGACAGCACACAGGCCTGGAAAGCAGTGACCACATCTCTCCTTGTATCATACTATCTTAAAAGCACTGAAAAAATTTACAGACTCCCAAACTTGCTCTGAAAACAGCAACATAAAAAAACAACAACAACAACCTTGAAGCTTGGGACAGTTCCCTCTCTACCATAGGAGCAGAGTCCAACCTTACATAAAATTAAAAGTCAAGAAATAGGCTTGAATAAGGAGAAAACAACAAAAAAGCAACTTACTGCAGAAAGTTATTATGGTGACAGGGAAGATCAAGACACAAACTCGGAAGAAGAACAACAATGTCAAAACAGCTACAAGCAGAGCCTCAAAGCCTTTGGGATATAAACTTTGCCCCAAGCACCCACAAAAAATTCCTGGAAGAGCTCAGAAAAGATTTAAAATATTAAATAAAAGTGGTAGAGGAAAAATTGGAAAAAGAAATGAGAGCAAAGCAAGAACATTATGAAAATAGAATCAGCAGCTTGGTAAAAAAGGCACAAAAATTAATTGAAGTTATCAACAAATTGTCAAAGGATATGAACAGGCAATTTTCCAGTGAAGAAATTAGGACAATTTATAGTCATATGAAAAAATGCTCCGAATCCTTATTGATTATAAAAATTCCTATTAAAACAACCTTGAAATCTTATTGTATACCAACCAAATTGGCTAAAATGACTGAAAGGGAAAATGAAAAATATTGGAGGGGACGTGAAAAAATTGGGACACTAATTCATTGTGGAATTGTGAACTGATCCAACCATTTTGGAAAGCAATCAGGAATTATGCCCAAAGAGTTATTAAACTCCTTATTACCCTTTGTCCCATTATTAGATCTATTTTCAAAGATGACTAAGGAAAAAAGAAAAGAACCTATATGTTCTAAAATGTTTATAACAGTTCTCTTTGTAATGGCAAAGAACTGGAAATTGAAGCAATATTCATCAATTGAGGAATGACTGAAAAACTTGTGGTATATGATTGTGATGTATATGTTGGTATAAGAAATGATAACTTAGAACAACATGGAAAGACTTGTACAAAATAACAAAGAGCAAAATAAGCAGAGCCAAGAGAATGTTGCATAAAGTAACAGCAATATTGTTTTAAGAATGACTTTGAATAAAAGGCTATGGAAGAAGATTAAAAGTTAATTGGAAACTAAATAATCTAATCCTAATGGATGAGTGGTTCAAAGAACAAATTATAGAAGCAATAAATAATTTCATTAAAGAGAATAACAATAGTAAGACAACATATCAAATTTTATGGGATGAAGTCAAAGCAATACTTAGGGGAGAATTTCTTTCTTGAAATGTTTATATCAATAAAATAGAAAAAGAACAGATTAATGACCTGGATATGTATTAAAACAAGAAGAAAAAAGAATAAATTAAGCACCAAGCTGAAAATACTGAAAATCAAAGGAGACATTAGTAAGACTGAAAATAAGAAAACTATTTATCTAATAAATAAAAATAGGAGTTGATTTTATGAAAAAAATAGAAAGTAGATAAACCATTGATTATTTTGAAGAGAAAACCATCAGGGGCGGCTAGGTGGC
>CM053596.1:105713085-105735090 GCA_028646575.1 Pseudocheirus occidentalis
TGGCGCATGACTCCAAGGTGGGCATATTTATATCGTTTATCCCTACAAGTTCAGAGTACTGAGCAGCTGCTCTCTCTCTCCCCTCCGTGGGGTTTCTGTGAGGGAGGATCCTCCCTGTTTGCACTGACTGACCTTTCTTTGCCATAATCTACTTTCCTTAATTTTTTAAAAAATAACGTATTGCAGCGATATAGCATTTTGTGGTTTATGCAGCATTTTCACATATATTATCTTAATTCTCACAAATCTCTATAAGTAGGCAGAAACACTATTCACTAACCTGTTTTAAAGATGAAGAAACTTAGAAGGAACAGTTAAATGACTTGTCCAAGGTCTAACAGCTAGCAAGTTGTTGAGCCTGTGTTTTTTGACTCCTAATATGTGTGTGTGTGTATGCATGTATGAGTGTGTGTGTATTTCCTTTCTACTAAACCACACGGCTTCTTCTGGCATCACAGAACTAGAAGCAATCTAAGACACCATTTACAAAAAAAAACAACCCGGAACCCCAGAGGGATGAGGTAATTTGCTTGAGGTCACACACCAGACAATGCTCTAGCAGAAATTTCCAAAGAAACCTAGACCCTCCTGTTAAGAAGTTTTAGCATGCATTCCCTACACTTAAATTTTAAGAGGCATGCCGTACTCTAGAGCCCACATAGTAAAAGAGTTTTCTAGAATCCAAGGCTAGGGGAAAGGATTATCTTTAATCAATGATATGTACTGATTATATTTAGGTAATCTGACATCAAATTGCTTACTTATGGAAGAGGGAGAAAAGAGGAGGGAGGAAAATTGGAACTCAAAATTTTATTTAAAAAAGAATGTTAAGGGCAGCTAGGTGGCACAGTGAATAGAGCACTGGTCTTGGAGCCAGGAGGACCTGAGTTCAAATTTGACCTCAGACACTTGATATATTTACTGTGTGACCTTGAGCAAGTCATTTAACCCCAATTGCCTTGACTTTTCCCCACTAAAAAAAAAAAAAGAATGTCAAAAATTGTCTTTGCATGTAATTGGAAAAAAGTACTATTTAAGGGAGAAAAAAATGAACGAATGAATAATTTACACAAAGTTTGGGAGACACCTAGACTTTAAATTCAAATGACTGATCCAGTCCTTTTACCTTATAACCTTAGACACAAGATTATGCTTAGAGCTCCCAGCACTTAAAAATTACCCCAGTTTTAGGATCTAGTGCACTATATTATCATAGTTGAAATCAGAGAATAAGCTAACCAGCCCTACAGGAGTGCTGGAACAGACAGTTGAGATAAGGAGGTGGCAAGGCTGAACAGCAGGCAAACTGGTTGGTGTTGATGCAGGGAGACTGCTGAGTGCAAACTTCAGGCTTTTCACCTTCTTTCCCCCCTAATAGCTAGCAGGGAGAATCCCAGGCTGCAGTAAAAATAGCTCACACTTTTGCTCAAGCCTCTCTGACAGTCCTGAGTGTGTGAAAGCTTCAGAAAAGTGGGAGCATTTGAAAACAGGGTTTATTTTGAGCCAGTTCAAATTTCCTGGAGACATTCAACTTATAGAGAGATTCAGCTGACTTTGGACGGTTGCTTTGTGGTAGATTCCTCAGTCCATCCCAAACACAGGCAATTGCTTTTAATTTTTGTTTCTGATGTTAAATAATAACACCACAGGATCACAGCTCTAGAGTTAGACTGGATCTTACAGGATATATCCAATCCCAACATTTTATAGATGAGGCAACAGAGCCTTAGAGAGGTTATAATAATTATACACACACACACACACACACATATATAATGATAAGTGGGAGACAAGATTTAAACCTATGTCATAGGATTGTAGATCTAGAACTGGAGGAAAACTCAGGGGCCACAGTCCAATCCCTTCATTTTAGAGGTGAGGGATTAATTTAAGCAATTCGTCCAAGTTTACAGTAATCCCCATAATAAGAATTGAGCCTAGGTCCTCTGACTTCAAATTCCCACAATGACTTTCATCTTGGTTTAAATCTCTTCACTTTATAAAGAAACTAAAGGTCAAAGATTTAGAGGTCAATATGGCCTTAAAGACCAACCAGTCCCATTCCACATTTGCTTTATTTTATTTTATTTCATTTCATATTTTAGAATTTTAATTTCATACCACTTGCTTTTTAAAAAGTATGTAAGCATGTTCTACATGATATTTTCAAACTGTCCTGTGTTCTCTTCTCAAGTTCCTTCCATTTTGTTCTTGATGTCACTGTTACTAACTCTTCTTCCCTTTCAACCTCTCCTTACTCCAGTTGAAAATGGAGAGAAATAAAGAAGGAAAGAAAGTCTTTTCATAACAAGAATAATCAAGCAAAACAAATTTACAGAGTGTCCCTGTCAAAAATATTTGGGGTTTTTCCTGTAATTTGTCCCTGTCACACAGAGGGAGCTAGATGGTACCTTGGGTAGAATCCTGGAATTAGGAAAACCTGAGTTCAAATCTGATCTCAGTCACTTACTAACTGTGTGACTTAACTTTTACCTCCGTTTCCTCAACTGTGAAATGGAAGTAATAGCATCACCAACTTGCAGGGTTATTATGTGGTTTAAATGAGATATTTATAAAGCATTTACCACAGTTCCTGACACATAATATGTGCTTTAAAAATACTTGTTCATTTCCCTTCCTTTACTCATGACCTGTCTGTCAGGAGGAGGTGGGGGACATATTTCCACAGAAGTCTTTTAGAGACACGGCTGGCCATTGTCTTAACCAGAGTCCTTAAGGCTTTCAAAGAGATCCTTCTTTATGTTGTTATTCTGTACAAACTATTCTCCTGGTTCTGCTCACTTTACTGTGTCTGTTAACATTACCCAGGGTTCTCTGAAATTGTGTCCTTTTCCATTTCTTTAGTTTGATAATATTCCATCCATTTCATATACAACAATTTGTTCAGCCATTCTCAGAGAGTTTAGGAGGCAATCTAAGGCACTCTTCCCTTAGATCCTGGTTGCTGTTTTCTTTTTCTTCCTCTCTTTTTATGTCTCTTGAGAATCAGGAAGTTTGTTTTCCTGGCAACTATTCCCTCCTGGTACTTCCATCTCTCTTAACCCTTGCCCTCTCTCCTCACCACCTCTCTATTGCTCTGGTGGTTCCCTGTTGAGTTTGCTGTTGTTGCTCATCCTTCATTCTTGAAGAGGACCAGTCACGTCATGAGGGTGATGTCTTGACTTTCGAGTGAATTAGATATAGGTGAAGCAGAGCTTCCTAAAGTCGTTAGTCTCACTCTCTCCTCAAAAGTCACTGAAGTCCAGTTAAGACAAGGGTTAAGATGACTACGGATGGCCCAGGATCATAGACAAATAAGTTAGTCACACACACACACACACACACACACACACACACACACCAGTTTAATTGCATCAAAGAAACCCTACACTCAGGTAACTGTGTTAAGAGAGTGTAAGTGTTAAGAGAGTGTAAGTGTTAAGAGAGATGGCAGAAAGAGTGAAGGACATAGCGATTTCCCTATTAGCTATTTCAAAACCTTACTGAAAATTCAGTTCCTTTAAGAAGACTTAAAATTTAAATCTTAAATGACTATCCTCAGCATACATTTGTATATAGTACACATTTGTATATAGTACAGTATATCTAAAGTTGTCATATTCTCTAGCTGTTTTATGCAGAGCAGGACATTTAATAGGCATTTAATAAAATTATTGATTATTTAAATTATTGGTTTGTCTTTTCTTAATTTCTTCTTTCCCTAGTTAGACTGTAAGCTCTTTTGAGGGTAGGAACCACATTTTTTATTTTCTCTAAAGCTGATCTCTATTGCCTACAATAGTAAAGCAATACCGCTGTGCAACAAGTAGAATGAGGAGATATGGCTAATCACAAGTCCTTCAACTGAAATAGATTGGAATACTGTAGCAGCAAGCACCCTAGCCTGCCCAGGATGATTGCTAACACAGGTTTTTTGATCTGCTTTTCTAAAGGAAAGAAGAGAGACACTACAACCTTCCTGAACCACTGCCTAATTAAAAAGTAGCAAAAGGTGTGTACCTTGCTGAAAAATAAGCCTCCCCTAAGCAAGCTTCTCTTGTTGGGCTCCAAGTGAGAGGCCCATTATGGGACAGGGAAGATCTTTAAATTCCTTTACCATTACGAATACCCCCATGAAAATCAAGTCAAGTCAAGAAGCATTTATTAACTGCTTCCTATGGGCTAGACACTGTTAAAAGTACTGGGTTACAAAGAAAGAAAAACAAACAAACATTCCTGCTCTCAAGATACTCCTAGTCTATTGGTGAAGAAAACATGCAAGCCAACTATGTACAAGCAAGGTATAGATAAGATAAATTGGGGATAATTAACAGAGAAAAGCTCTAGAATTAAGAAGGATTGGGAAAGCCTTTCTGTAGAGGATGAGAATTTAGTTGGGACATGAAGGCAGCCAGGAAGGGCAGAGATGGTGATGAGGAGAAAGAGAGCATTCCAGGCATGGGGAACAGCCAGTGAAAATACCCAGAGCTGAGAGATGAAGTGTCTTGTTTGTGGAACAGCAATGAGGCCAGTGTCACTGGATGGAAGAGTATGTGTCAAGGATGAGATGTAAGAAGATTGTAAAGGGAGGGAGTAGGAAAGGTTATGAAGGGTTTTGAGTGTCAGAGGATTTAGTATTTGTTCTTGGAGATTATAGGGAGCTATTGGAGTTTATTGAATCTGCACTTTAGGAAAATCACTTTGGTGGCTGAATGGAGGGTGGGACTGGAATGGGAAGAGACTTGATACAGGAAAGCACATTGGTAGATTATTGAATTAGTCTAAGGGTGAGGTGGTAATGGTCCACAACAAGGTAGTGGCAGTATTAAAGAAGGAGGTGTATTCTAGAGACTAGAAAGGGGAAATCAACAAGTCTTGGCAACAGATTGAGTATGGCGGATGACAGCTACGTAGGGGTCAAGGATGATACCCAAGTTGTGAATCTGGGAGACTGATAAGATGGCAAATCCCTTAACAATAATAGTTTTCGGGGGGGGAGGGTTTAGGAGAAATGATAATGAGTTCAGTTTTGAACATACTGAATGTAAGATGTTTACTAGATATCTAGTTTGAGACATCTGAAAAGTAGTTAGAGATGCAAGTCTGGAGGTCAGCGGAGAGATTAGAAGAGGGAAGTTAGATTTAAGAATCATCAGCATAGAGACAATAATTAAATCCATGGGAGCTGAGATCACCAAGTGAACTTGTATAAAGGGAGAAGAGAAGAAAGTCCAGGACAGAACCCTGTGGGACACCTAGGGTTAGAAAGCATGACCTGGATCAGGATCTAGCAAAGGAGAGAGAAGGAGTGGTCAGATAGGCAGGAGGAGAACAAGGAGAGAGTGGTGTTCTGAAAACCAGAGACAGTGAGAAAACCAGAGGAGAAGAGGGTGATCTGTAGTGTCAAAAACTGCAAAGAGGTCAGGGAGAATGAGGATTAAGAAAAAGCCATTGAACTTGGCAATTAAATGATCATTAGTAGCTTTGGAGTGAGTAGTTTTGGTAGAATGATGAGGTTGGAAGGTCAATTATAAGAGAGGAGAGAAAGTGAATTGTAGATGGTCTTTTCAAAGAGTTTAGCCATGAAGATCAGAAGAGAAATAGGAAGATAGTTATCAGGGATGGAAGGATCAAGTATTTTTTGAGGATGGGGAAGGCATGGGCGTGTTTGTTGGCAGCAGAGAATGAGACAGTATACAGGGAAAGACTGAAAACAAGTGACTGATAAAAGGGTAGGGAGTAAGGTCACCTCATCATGGGAGACAGGGGTGAAGGAAGAGGAATTGGTAGAAGGCCCCTGAATGACAGGAGATGAGAAAGCAGGTAGGAAGGAGAGGTCATGACAAATGGCCTCAATACCTTTCTGTAGAATATGAGGCAAAGTTCTCAATCAAAAGGTCAGGGTAAAAGGGAGCGGTGGGAAGTTTAAGGAGGGTTGATAAGGTTTGGAAGAGCTGCTCTGAAGAGCAGGCTGTTGAGTTGATAAGGGAGGTATAGAAGAATTTCCTGGCAGCAGTGAGGGTCTAGTTGGGGTTGTATAAGATAAATTTGAGGGGAATACAATCAGGGAAGTTGTATGATTCTCTTCACTTTCATTCAGCAGTATGTATCAGAGGGAAGACACCAAGGTTAAGGGGATTAGAGATGACTTCTTCTAGAAGGTTGGATTTTAGCTGGGATCTGAAGGAAGTGAGAGAAGCCAAGAGGAAGAGATGTGGAGGGAGGGAGTTCCAGGCACAGGGGACAGCCAGGAAAAATGCCCAGAGTTGGGAGATGTGATGTGTGAGGGAGAGCAAGGAGACCAGTGTCAATGAATGTTAGCATCTGTAGTGAGGAGTAAAGTGTAAGGAGACTGGAAAGGTAGGAGGGTCTAGGTTACAAAAGGCTTTAAAAATCAAACGAGATATTTCATCCTGGAGGTAATAGGGAGCCACTGAATTGTAACATGCAGCAGTCCCTGCCTTTGATTGTACACTCTGCATAAAACCTCCCTGCTGATCTGTTACTACAGCCTGGGACTCTGCTTAGCCTAATTTTGGGGGACATTGTTTGCTGACTCATGATTGAACTCACTATGCTACCTGGCATGCAAAAGTGATAAGCCTCTGTCCTAACCCTCTGCACATTGGGTGATCTTTGAATGTTTGAAACATGAATTCTGGCCTTTGCCCTTCTGCTACTGTGATCATATTTCCTTCGGTCTCTCTCTTCCCTGCATCTTCCTCCAATCCTATGGTCTGTTTCCAGGGCAAAATAGGTAACATGTAGTAAAAGTGATATGCCTGCAGAAGTCATTGTCTCTATTTTTTTTCCTGATTTATACCCTTTCTCTAATACATGAGAGAAAAAGACAAACACATGCATGTATATGCATACACATATATACACATGCATGAACAATACATATATGTACACATATATGCGTATGTACAATACAACATGTGTGTGTGTACACACATAAATATATATTTTATGGGGGAGAAGGAATATCAGTGAAGTGGACAAAAAGAGGATCCAGTTAAGGAAAGGTAAGGAAACATTTACTAGGTCATTATTAGATAACCTTTTGATATCTCAATTATATTGGGGAATTTACTTCAAACTTTTGGATTTATTGTTGGCTACTCTAACCTCTAATGATGACTTCTTGGTCAGTCTAAACTTTGCTCATTTGGAATTTGGCAAAAAACAACAACAAGAAAACACAGCAACAACTGCACATACCACACACACACACACACACACACATGCATACAAACCCTACGCCACCCCAATAAACAGGCACCCTTTCCTTTAGAGACAAAGTGGAGGGTAGATGGTCACCTTCTTAATTCTTGTCTGGAAGGAAGGGGGCCTTTTTGGTCATTTACAATTCTAAATTTTTGCTCTAGGGTTAAATTAGGGAGTTCTTGTGATTTAGAGGTATCTGATGTAAGGGCTGCCCCACCTGGGTTTGGGTAGCTGGCTACCTAAAGCCCTCTTGCGGCTTTGGAAAAATTATCCTCTCTGCACATAAACTTTTTTTAGTTCGCATCAAGCTTTCAGGATGCAACTCCCACCGAAGGAGAGGTACCGGTAGACCCATGAGGAGTAGTGTAGGTGGAGAGAGCTCTCTTTGGGAACCTGTTTCTTTATTTAGTGAGAAATGATCTATTAGAGGGCTGACAGATCAATAAAGGCAATTTAAGCCCCTTTCCTGGAGTCCGTGTGACTTACAGGAAGGCGATGCTGTAACGCCCGGACGGTGCCACAGGCCCCTTGCTCCTTTCCCCTCTCCGCAATTACAGAGAATTTGCCTAATGCACTAAAAGCCGATGAATCATGTTGACTAGAGAAGGGCTGGGGAAGGAGAGAAGGAGGAAATCAGCTGCTAGCAGATGCTGGGCCAACCTTGGTTTTAATTAGGTTCAGTGAATAATAAACACAACAATCCTTCATTTGCTTTTGCCAGCTATCTTATAGAGTTGGCTCTTGAGCCAACTCCCTTTGCCTCCAAGAAGCATGACTGAATGATGAGAGGATAAGGCTTGGGGTCTTCCATGTATAGATCTGGGCCCCATTTAAACCACCCGGTAGACTGAATATTGAGGCCTTCCAAGTTCTCTGCCTCTTATTTGGAAGGGAAGGGTTCCTTCCATCAGGGGGTTAGAATGACTCACCTAGAATGACCCAACTCTTAGACAATGGATATAATGGTTTTCTTTCTTTTCTTTTTTCTGGCTACATTTAGCCTCTTAATGGTTGTAAAGTGAAAAAAGCAACAACAACAACTGGGGAATCATTGACTACTCAGCTTAATGAAATGTCTCTAGCTACTCTGTCTTCACCGTTTACCCCCAAACAACAACAAAAGCAAAAACCTGATCTGAGGTTCTGTGTAGTCTCTAGCTTACACAGGGCCTATGACTCCAATATTTTTTTTCAGCTTTTCTAAAAGGTGAGATTCCTTAATGAGATTTACATAAAAACTTCATGTTAAGTGAAGGTATTGAACTGCCTCAGGGGTTCTTAATCTTTTCTTGCTTCATGGACCCCTTTGTTGTCTGGTGAAGACCCCTATGTCTGTGGTGGCTAAGTGGTGCAGTGGACAGAACACTGGACCTGGAGTCTGAAAGATCCAAGTTCAAATCCAGCCTTAGATACTAACTAGCTGAGTGGTAAGTCACTGAATTTCTGTCTGCGCAGTTTCCTCATCCATAAAACAAACATTAATAGCACTTACCTCCTAGGGTTGCTGTGAGATGGCATGTTGGGAAATGAGATATTTGCAAAGTGCTTTGCAAACCTTAAAGCACTATATAAATGCTAGCTATCATTATTATTCTCAGAATAATGTTTGTAACCCCC
The DNA here is from genome assembly GCA_028646575.1 of Pseudocheirus occidentalis. Taxonomy (NCBI): domain Eukaryota; kingdom Metazoa; phylum Chordata; class Mammalia; order Diprotodontia; family Pseudocheiridae; genus Pseudocheirus; species Pseudocheirus occidentalis. The sequence goes on from CM053596.1 coordinate 105,721,933, forward strand.
ATTCATCATTTATCAATATGAATGATAAATTTCAAGTAGAAGTTAGTGAAAATAAAGATGTAACTTTTTTTTTCCTATCCAAGTTCATGGACCTCCTAAACTATGTCCACTGACCCCTTGGGGCTCCGAGGACCCTGGGTTTAGAACTTTTGAATTAGATGATTTCTAAGACTCTATTTTTTTCTCCCCTTTGACCTTAAATTTCTATAATGATGCTATGGAAATAACCATGGTTGAATAAATTCATTACTGAGTGGTCTATCAACCAAAAGGAAAATTCTCTCTCTTTATACACACACATACACACATATATACACACACACACACATATATACACACATATGTGTATATATATACATGATATCAATTATAGATATAGGTATAGATATGAATATGGATATGGATATGGATATGGATACGGGTATGGATACGGATACAGATATGGATATCTGGGCAACTAAGTGGCAGAGTGGATAGAGTGCTGGGCCCAAAGTCAGGAAGACTCATCTTCTTGAATTCGAATGTGACCTCAGACACATAGTAGCTGTGTGACCCTGGGCAAAACACTTAACCCTGTTTGCTTCAGTGTTCTCTTGTGTCAAATGAGCTGGAGAAGGAAATGGTAACCACTCCAGCATCTATGCCAAGAAAATCCCAAATGGAGTCATTAGGAGTTAAACGTGACTGAAACAATTATTCAAAATACAGATATCTAGGTAATTATTTATACACATAGATAGATATCATTATAGATATGTAGATAGTTCTATCTATCTGTCTATCTATCTATCTATCTATCTATCTATCTATCTATCTATCTATCTATCTGTCTGTCTGTCTGTCTGTCTGTCTGTCTGTCTGTCTGTCTGTCTGTCTATCTATCTATCTATCTATCTAAATATTGGTCTTTGGGGAGCAACACAACCTTTTGCCAGGATTGTACTTGAAGACTATCCAGTATTGTAGGACCTGCCTGAGTCTGTGCTCCCCAGGGAGGTCCCCTCCATATCACAGTGAGGCAGAGCAGTGATATTCTCCCAGGGAAGCTATATGATTGAGGATCATGAGACGCCACAATTGTTGAAGAATAAAAGCAGTGTGTGACTCAAGGGACAAGAAGAATGAGATGCAAAGTGACATGGTATTCAGCGTGTCTGAAGTGATACAAGGGGGATGATCTAAGACATAATAATGAATGGAAAAATTGATATAGCAGTCACATAGTCAGAGGGATAATCCAAGAACTTCTCCAGTATCTATGGAATATTAAAAAACTTAGAGCAAGGGTTCTTAATTTTTTTATATGTGTCATGAATTCCTTTGACAGTCCGGTGAAATCTATAGATTTCTTAGAATAATGTTTTAAAATGAATGCATAGGATTAGAATGGAAACCAAAAATTGTGAAAATGAGAATGTAACTTATTTTTTCATAAAAGTTTATAGATGCCCTTAAAATCTATCCATGGAAGAATTCCTTATCTACAGGAAGGCCCCAATGATATGGTGTAGATAACTCCATGGAGTCTTGTTGTAGGACTTGGATAGAAATTAATTACTATGAGACAATACAATGGGGCATAATCTTCACCCATGGAGGGAGGGCCCTAGTCTATGAGATTATGGATCCACTGAGGTATTGAGATGTGGAAGAGCAGTGAATTATGTGTCCATTAAAAAAAAAGGATGGTTCCCTTAACCTGAAACAGATGCCCTCATTTTTCCTGCTTTTCAGTCATGACATGGAGCAGAGAGAGATAGAACTAAAGGTTGAAGAGATAAGCTATCACCAGGGTAACATCTGGGGTAAAAAACAAGATGCCTTTTAAAATATTCCTGCAAATGAATATTTTTAATACCAGGTGATTCTATTCTCTATGGTATGAAGGTTTTGATTTTGTGATTATCCCATTTGCATACTTTGCAGGGAAGGCTTAAAACCTCCAGGGGACAGTAACATAGGAAGGGTCCAATTTTAAACATTGCCTCTGGTACACAAAAGCTTCTTATGACCAGCAATAAAAAGCGGCAGAATGGAAGTGGATATTCCTACCTGTATCCAGCACAGAGCAGCGCCTCATGGTGGAAAATTCTCTCTAAGAGCCCAGGAGAGAATGGAACTCAAGTAGCCCATTTCCCTCCTCTCCTCTCCTCTCCTCTCCTCTCCTCTCCTCTCCTCTCCTCTCCTCTCCTCTCCTCTCCTCTCCTCTCCTCTCCTCTCCTCTCCTCTCCTCTCCTGTCTTCCCTTCCCCTTCCCTTTCCTCCCCTTGCTTCTCTTCTCCCTCCTTCCCTCTCTCATCTCTCAACCAATCAACTCTCCATCATCTCTATCCTTCCATCTATCTCTAGTTAGTTATCAACTATATCATCTCTATCCACTGTTTTCTATCTTCTAATGTCTCTTTATGTTCTATTATCTCTATTTTCTGTTATCTGTCATCTCTATAACCTATCAGCTCTCTCTATCAACCCATCATTTATTACTCTACCATCTGTCATGCCTCATCTCTCTTCCTACTCTCTCCCTTCCTATTTCTCTTTCTCTCTACTCACCCTTTTCTTGTTCTCTTTCTTTCTCTCTCTCCCTCTTCCTCCCCTCCCCTCTCTCTGTTCTGGAGATACAAAGGCAAAGATCAATCAGTTCTTATGCTTAAAGAACTTGAGTCCTAGTAGGTAGTCAGTCAGTCAGTCAAAAATTTGTTAAGCCCCTACTATGTCAGGTGCTGAGTTTAGCACTGAAGATACAAAGATAAGCAAAAGAATGGAAAAAGATAATCTACAAAAGGGAAGTAGAAGAGGGAGCAGGGATATGTTGGCAGGGGAGATGGGAATCTATTGTGTGTGAGGAACGATGGAGAAACTCTGAAGAATGCAACCCAGTGGGAAATGAAGACATGGCTGACTTGGGTGCCCTCCTTAAATTGAGGTTCTGGAATGAGTTCCCTACCCTACAATTAGAGGAAGGGACCTCAAGTCAGAGGCTCAGAAGAGGTGTGAATTCCAGGACTGAAGGGATCTCCCAGGCATAAAGGGTTCCTGAAGGCATGACAGAGAAGTCCAGAGATTGATATAAAGTGCATAAACAAGTAAAAACAACTTCTATGAAAAGTAATCTCAAGAAGGAAAGAGCTCTAGCAACTGGCAGAATCAGGTCCATAAGCAGGAGTCAGACTGTGATTTTAAGGGAGTCTGGGATTCTAGGAGGTGGAGATGAGGTGGCAGTTTGACCTAGAGATGAGGAAACCAGCCCTATGGAGTCACTGAGGGAGAAGATGGAAAGTCATGTATGGGAACCAACTGATAGGACAGTTGGACTAGAATGAAGAGTATATACAAGGAAATGACATAAAATAAGATTGAAAGGCAGGTTTGTGGAATCCATATGGAAGGATATTTAAAATTCCAAGTTTGGAATTTGTATTTTATCCTAGAGATAGGAATCAGGGATAAGACTATTTGTACTACTCACCTCATGAGTTGTTGGGATGAAAGCATATAGCTTAAAACTGTCCTAAATCTTTTAGGACACTCAACGTGCAAAACTTGTCATGGTCACGTGTACACTTAACTTGGTAAATCAATCAACAAAATTACAGTACTGAGACAATTTCTAAACACTGTCTTATATAAAATAAAATGAGTTTTTCAATGTCAAAGAACAGAACAAAATTTCCTGAATAGTTCTTAGTCATGAGCCTTTTTGTGATCTCCATTTCACTCAACCTCTGGCAGTTTGAATGAATGAATGAAAGAAAAAAAATATTTATTAGAGCCTCACTATGTACAAAGCACTGGGAATAAAAGCGAAGACAGTCCCTGACTTCAATGAACCTACATTCCTTTTTTGTTTTGTTTTGTTTTGTTTTAAAATTAAATTTTACTTTATTTTTAGATCGACACTTTCTCTCTACCATCTCCCTTACTCTATTCAATTGAGAAAGCAAGAAAGATAAAACCCCCATTATAAACATTTATAACCAAGCAAATTCCTTCATTTGCTATGTAAAAAAATGCATATTGTCTCACTCTGAACTCTAATTCTATCACCTCTCTATCAGGAGGTGAGCAATATGATTTATTCTGAGTCCTGTGGAATGTGGTTGGTCATCGTAATTATCAGAATTCCTAATCTTTCAAAATTATTTGTCTTTACAATATTGTTTTTATTGTATACACCATTCAAGGAACTTATATTCTAATGGGGAGACAATAGACATAGGAGATTGATGGCCAGAGGGGCTACTCTGATTTAGAAAGTTATGGAGTTGGGGCTGTAGGAAAATAAGTTAATATGCCCTATCCAGGAACAATGGCAGAGCTGGTAAAAATGTTTGGAGGAAGTGGTCAGAGAAGAGAGAGTGAAATGAAGCATGAATGGGTGACTTCCTTCAAAGAGTGGTGCAGGAGATGCTGATAGAAAGATCCTTAATCTGAAGCTGTGTCTTTTCAGATGTGAACCTCAAGTTCTGTCTTCTCCAGTTCACAGAGATCTGTGTCTCCTCCTTCTGAGTATCTTTTGTCTTGTTTAAGAGAGTGGGTTAGGATGTCAGGCTGATGAGTACTATAAATGACTGTATTTGGAGTCCCAGGTTGAAATTCTGCCTCCACTGTTGATGGCCAGTGTGACCTTCAGTAAATCACTTACCTTTTGGGATTTCATCTAGGAAATGAGATGTTTCACCTAAACCTAAAAATACCTAAAAGCCTAAAAAATTTACCTTGAGATTCCTTCAAATTCTAAATCTATGATCCCATGTTATTCTGTGGGTAACAGTGTAGAGTTAACCAAGAAAAATACCCAGCCTGGCAGATCTAAGCCTTTCTCACAACTGAGAAAATGAGAGAAACTTTGGAACTAGAAGCTAGAGAAAGGTTCATCTCAGAATATCTAAGGGTATGCTCTTTAAGGAGTCAAGGGGTTAGTTAGCATCATTTATGATCTTTCAACCCAGCCCAGTCTTTCAGGGCTCAATAGGTTCCAAAAATCAATCTAGGTGGGTACTTAATTTTGGTTTGATTTTTTAAGAGCATATTTTGTGCTGTTACCTCCTGTGTATTTCCACTGTTACTGTGGCAATATGCTGAGAAGTCCCAAACTCCAAATAGGCCCATTTTTGAGAGTGGAATTGAATTTTCCTTGAATTTTCCATCACTACTCTACCATGTTTGTTCCTGTTTGGAAGGGAGAAAGGAAGGATGTTAGACTTTGCGATGGAAGAGCCTTTTGGCTGCTAGAACATCCACACGTTATGTGGTCCAGGAAGTAGTCTAGCCAGGTGTACTCTGTTCCCTCTTTGAGCCTTTCCAGAGGATCTTTGAAGATTTCTCTGTAAACCCTTGGTGATCTTAATTTGCATTTTATTCTAAGATTAGGAAACAATCTCTAATGGCAACACATTGACCTTCTTTCTCTCACATTTTGTTTGAAAATTTAATCTGGGTCTCCTGTCTGGAGGGTGGTTTCTAACCCCCAAACAAACTTCAACTGCCCTGCTATAAACATCGCCTTACTGAAAAAAAAAGTAGAACCTGGATTGCAGAAAAACAAGGGACAATTTTGTTTTGTGTTCAGAGTGTAATGGAAGCTAATGGAATGTCCTGTGGTGAGTTATCTGTTCATCTTTCAGGAAACCCAATCACCAGAGACAGCACTGGCTTTCATAAAATCGTCTCTGACACCATCTTAATTCCACAAATTACTGTCAGCTGGGGCTGTAACGAGTTATTTTTAAGCTGAATCTAACTTGGCAGGCCATGGAACATGCTTTCAGAGTTTATCTCTGAAGAGACATCAAAACTTTTGAAGGGAAAAACCTGGTGTTTTAGCAGCTTCTTTCTAGTCCAGAGTGAAGCAGAAGGGAGAGAGGATGGAGCAGAGTGGAAAACCAGGGAGACAGAAAATCAGGAAACTCTGAAGGACAATGCTGAAGTCCAGGTTCCTGAGGACACAAACTCTACCCATTTCCCATTTCCATGGGCTGATATTGTGTTTTCCAGAGGAAGATAAGGCAGAGTCAATTTTTACATATAAAGGTCAATACAGCCAGGAAAGGACCATGGGAATTAGCAAATGCAGTGGGGCAGAGTGAGTCCTAGATGAGAGATCAGAAGGCATGGGCTGGCATACTACCTCTAACTAACCCCATGCTTACTTTTTCACCATTCATACTCCCCCAAACGACCTCATGTTTGTTCTGTGGGTGACTGATTTGTGCTGAGATAGTGCATGCACTTTTACCTGATAGAATGAAAGTGCCTTGGGGGCAGGGTCTGTTTGAGTTCTGTCTCTCTGTCCTCAGCAATTAGCACTGCCTCTGGCACATAATGATTTGAGGATGATTGTGTGATTTTGGACAAGTCTTGTCCTTAATTTTCCTCATTCATAAATGGAGGAGATGAGTTGTTTATTAATCAGTACTTATCAAGAATGTATTAACATGCAGCAAGGGACAGGGCAGCTAGGTGGTAAGATAGATAGAATGTCAGGTTTAGAATTAGGAAGACTCATCTTTCCTAGTTCAAATCTGGTCTCAGCTGGGTGACCCTATAGAAGTCACTTAACCCCGTTTGCCTCAATTTCCTCTTCTGTAAAATGAATTGGAAAAGTAAATGGCAAACTACTCCAGTATCTCTGCCAAGAAAAACCCAAATGGGGTCATGAAGAGTTGTGGACACGGCTGAAACAATCAAACAACAACATATATTCTGGCCAAGCTGGAAGATTAAAAAGGGAAAATGAAAACAGTCATTGCCCAAAGGAAGGTTGCATTCTAATGGGGAGATAAAAAGTACATAAATAGACATATAGAAGATATGGCTCAGATTTAGGAATACCTGAGTTCAAATCCTGCCTCTGGCAATTACTAGCTGTGTGACCGTGGGCAAGTCACTTAATCCTATTTGCCTCAGTTTCCTCACCTGTAAAATGAGCTAGAAAAGGAAATGGAAAACCACTTTAGTATCTTATCAAGAAAACTGATCATGAATAGTCAGACATAATAGAAATGACTGAACAATCACAACAGATACATAGGGTCAGCTAAAAAAAAGTATTAAGGATGACATTGGGGTAGTGAATGTGAGCAACTTGGCAGCAATAGAGACATTCAGAAGACAGATGGGTTTCAGGGAGAAAGATAATGAGTTCTGCTGTGCACATATTGGTTTCTGAGATGCCAATGATACATCCAGTTTGAAACATCCAGAAGGCACCTGGTGATACCAGGCTAAAGCTCAGAAGATAGCCCAGGACTAAATATCTAGATATGAGCATCATCTGCATGGAGAAGATAAAGAAGCATGGTAACTGATGGTATCACTTAAAGTTTTTGTTTATTTATTTACTTTTAGTTTACAACATTCAGTTCCATAATCCCTTGAGTTTCAAATTTTTGCTATCACTTACAGTTAAGAGAGTATAGAGAAAAAAGAAGAGGTACCTAGGACCGAGCCTTGTGCTACAACTAGATTTAGACAGTATGACATCAAAGAAGATGCAATCAAAGAGAACAGAAAGGATGGGTAGGAAGAGAGCCAATAGAGACAGGTGTCACAAAAACCCAGAAAGAGCATGTCTAGGAGAAGAAAATGGTCATGTAGAAAGATGAGGATTAAGAAAAGACTATTAGATTTGGCAATTAAAAGATTACAGGTAACTTCAGAGAGAGCTCTTTCAGGTGAATGATGAGGTCAGAAGCCAGACTGCCAACGGTTTATAAGAGAGGGAGAAGGAGAACAGAATCATCAGGTGTAGATGTTTCTTTTTTAAGGCATTCAGCTGAGAGAACACTATGGTATACTAGATAGTAGAGATATTGGGATCTGGTGAGGGCTTTAGAAGGATAAAGAAGACTTTGGCCTGTTTGTAGGCAGTAAGGTGGGGAGAGTAGGGACAGTTAGGTGGAGTAATGGATAAATCGCCGGGCCTAGAGTCTGGAAGACTCATCTTCATGAACTGAAATCTGGGCTCTGGTAATTACTGACTGTGTGACACTGGGCATGTCATTTCACCCTGTTTGCCTCAGTTTCCTCATCTGTAAAATGAATTAGAGAAGGAAACATTTCAGTATCTTTGCCAAGAAAACTCCACAATGGGTCATGAAGAGTTGGACATGAATGAAAACTGACAGAGTGACAAGAGTGGGGAGATGATTTGGGGAGTATGTGAGATGAGAATAAGGTGAGAAGATGTAGCAGCAAGCACTCTAGCATACCCAGGATGACTGCTAGTGCAGATTCTTTAATCTGCTTTTCTAAAGGAAAGCAACTCAAAAAAGGATTGACAATCTTACTTTAATCAAACATATATATCATTTACTTAGTTCAGGGCAAAAAGTCAGCACCCTGAACTTCAGAGAAAAATACAAACAGAAGTTACAAGCAGACAAAAAATATAGAGAAAAATATCACAATTCAACAGACCAACAGACAGAGCTTCTAGCTGTCTGACCATTACATCCGTACCTAGTCAGTTACCAGAGAGGGAAGCACCAACATCTGGGTTTTCAAAACTGGGTGGCCTCAACAGCTTCCCAGAGTCTCATCTGGCCAAATCACATAACTCTTCCCATAAGTGAGTCCCAAAGCAAAACCTCACCTCAGAGTATATCTAGCCCTGTTCAGGGTAAGAGGACATTACAACCTTCTTGCTTTGATCTTTTTTGTCCCCAAAGAAGGAATCTAAAGTTCCGTTGCTGTTCTTACTTTGCTTCCTTTGCCTGCTCATGTTGCCAGTGAATTACTTGATTTTTTTTTAGCTCTGTGGAACTCCAGAGGGGAAAGCTCTGTCTTAAATCATTGGGGTTTCCACAGCTGGTGGAACTATTGGGAGGGCACCCTTTTTGCCACCCCCACCAGCTTTGGCTTGCTGAAAATGCACCCCAGGACCGCCACCCAAGACCATGATCAGGATTCAGGCCGCTCAACACAAGAGCACTTAGCCTCTGAATGATCACTTGGTCCTGCTGCAGTCTGCAGGCTGGGAGCTCTGAAGCAGCCATGTGAGGGAAGCTGCAGGGCCCCTGATTCTGCCATTTCCTTGCCCTGGAGGCAGTTTGGCCAGACTGCTTTTCGCCCCCAAATTTAGCTGAGTTCCACTGACCTTTCACTTAGTCCTTGTTTCTTATGGCTCAATAATTCAGGAAACTGCCACAGCTGCTACTGATCCACTCTCCTAAAGGCTCCAGTTGCAGCTTGTCCTGGCTGCCCTTTACCCCCCCTTCCCCCCATCCACCCCCCCCCTCAGGGGCCAATCCATGGTTTCAGTCTGGGCTGGTTTTGGCTCCCAGCATGCTGTGATAAGTCCTTCCTGCTGAGCTGCCTTTAGAAGAAGATGTGTTTTTCTGTATTTTTATGAGTTTTGGAGCCCTAAAATTAGTTTAGACTCATATTTTATGGATATTTGAGGTGGCTATGTGGGAGCTGCAGAACCTTGTTGCTTCTATACCAGCATCTTGGCTCCCATTACAATCTTCTTGACCCACTGCTTAATTACAAAGTAATAAAAGGTATGGGCCTTCCTGAAAAGACAAGCCTCCCCTAAGGAGGCTTCTCTTGTTGGGCTCCAAGTGAGACCCATTAAAGGGCAAGGAAGATCTTCAAATTCCCTGGGCCTATTAAGGGGCAGGGAAGATCTTCAAATTCCCTTACCATTACAGAAGAGGAAGCTCTTCTGAATCTAATGATGTGTGTGTGTGTGTGTGTGTGAGAGAGAGAGAGAGAGAGTATGTGTGTACGTAAAGTGTAAGGCAAGGTCATTGGATCAAACAGTGTGTATATGTGTGTGTGGAAGGAGGAATACTATGGGAGGCTTTAAGAGAAAAAGACTTAGAACAACCACTGTGACGGGTGACATAAAGAAGAAATTGTTACAAAGAAGGACCAGTGGAGGTGAGATAAAATAAATTTGTAGGGGACACAGTCAGTAGTCAGTACAGTTCTGTCACTTATTTCTGTTCTATTTAGCAACACATGAGTAGGGGAAGTAAAGGAACAGGATGATGAGAGCAATCCAGGGTTAGGTTTTGGCAAAGCCTCAGTTGCAATAAATTAAGAAAGCCAGGAATTCAGGAGCAGACAATAGTGTAGCATTGAACTGATTCACCAAAGGAGCAAGGTGGGAACTGAGGCAAGTATAGAGCAGGGGAAATCCTGACTGGTGGAGGAACTGGAGGCTATGGTGATGGTGAGGAACAGGTTTAGGGAGAGATGGAATGATAAAAGATTCTGGTCAGAAAAAAAGGAATTTCAGAGTTCTTGAACATGGAAATAGAACCAATATAGGTGATAACAAGATCAAAACTGACTATCCCTGTATATAACTGAAGTAGAATAAAGGTCCCTGGAGTTGAGTAGATTGAGTAACTGAGAAGTTAGGGATATCTGAAGGAAAATAAAAATGTACATTGAAGGATAGGAGTTGGGGTGGGCAGGCAAAGTGTGAGCCAGACATTATTCACTAAGAAATTAGGAATGACTAGAGGCCAGTAGGTAACTATTACGAGGATCTGACTTCTACATTAGATTGTGTTAAGATAAACCTCAGAGGAGGAGAGATTACTGAATGATAGTGGTAAAGCCTGGAAGTGGCAGCGGGACAATCTGATCTCTTTCCTTCTCCTCCAACCATGAAAATCATATGAAGAGATATGAGAGAAAGTACAAGAATTACAGTAAAGAATGACCAGAGAATCAGGATCTCAATGAGTGCCAGAAGATGGAAAGACCAAAAGAGAATGAGTTCCACAGTGAAAGGAAATTTTCTCACTGTAGAGTGGGAGTTCCACAGTAGAAGGGGCCAACATCTGGGAGTGGGATGGTAGGGCTGAAGTGGAAGAGGATGACAGAATAGACAGCTGGAGTTAGGGAGTAGAGGTTAGGGATTGCTAATTGGCATTCTAGGATTCAGTACCACTGTGATGGAGGCCCTTAGGAGGGATGGGAGAATGTTAAGCATTGGGGAATGAATTTTTAAAAAGCATATTAGTGAATAGCAGGAGATCTTCTGATAAAGGCAGGTGATAACAAGTTTAAAATGTCTCCTGAGCCCATTCAAGTTCTCAGAAGGCATCTTGCTCTGTCTTAGTTCTTCTGGAAACTGAGGCAGGAGTGGGGGGAGTTGATACATCCACGAGTTTGTCTCACACATCACTTTCAGCTCTATATTTTATTGACCTATGACCACTTGAAATCTCCAAATAACCATAAGGAGAGCAAAACTTGCCTTAGTAGTTAACTTGTTGTCTAAATTTATCACATCTGAAATTAAGACTCTTCCCAATTAAATGCTAATGCTGCATAAAGGAAAGTCCAATGTAAATTCTCCTCTCTCACATTTCTTCCTGGATAAAAATGATTTGCTCTATCTTCAATACAATATTATATCCATTATTCTAGGAGACACTCTTTCTCTCCTCTCCCTGCCATGATCATTTCCCACGTCAATGCCTTTGCACTATTATCCACTCCATTCCTAGAGCATACTCAGTTTCATCCATTAGAATCACTAGTTTTCTTTAAAATCCAGCTCTGGAGGCACCGCCTAGTACTTGAGGCCTTTTTTTGTTTTTTACATTCCTAGATTATAGGGACGTCCTACATACCTTTGGTGAGACAAGGTGAAAAGTGAGAAGATCAGCTCATTGCCACCTTTATCCACTATCCCCTTCCCATTATCCTGTGTGTATACATATATATATAATATATATATATGTATGTGCACATACATCTGCATATAAATCTGCATCTATATTGTTGCTCATCTTTTGTTTTCAAAGACGACCAATGACATTATATTGTGATATCTTGACTTGCATGGGGATTTAAGTGAGGCAGAGTTAAACAAAGTTGTCGGCCTCACTCTCTCTTATAAAATAACTGAAGTCCAGTAGCAAGACAACAGTCAGAATGACTGGAGATGGCCTGAGATACAGCAGGTGACTTTGGCATATTTGATGTCTGATGAAGCTCTAAATGTTCCACAGCACATGCTTCAGTCACCTTTCGTGATGGTTGGAACAAATTAATTCCTATCTGCCCATTCTGTTGGGGGAAGTCTTCACATATTTGAGAGAGACATCCCCCAACTCACTAACAGGTCTGAGGCCTGTCAGTTACTCTCAGCCCCATTTATGCCATCTGCCTAGATGGTTTACTGACATGTGGCTGCTGCCCAATGCCACAGTTTCTTGCAACCACAGGTGGTATAGTATGTATGTATATGCTTACCATCTATCCCATAGAATGTAAGCTTCCTGAGAGCAAAGAATGTTTCATTTTTATTTTTTACTTGGAACATAATAGGTGATTAATAAATGATTTGTGATCAATTGATATTTGAGTGATCACTGAATCAGAGTATACAGAAATGCTCTTCTTTGCCCCTTTGCTTTCACACAGATTTGCCTTCCCCTTCCAAGCTGCCCCCAGGTTCACTTTCATCAGATTTCAGTGGTCAATCGTGGGAGGATCGCACAAAGAATGATTTGTTTTGTTCCCTACCCTCCTTCAATGTCCTTGATGGATATAGGAAGACTTCAGGGGGTACTTCCTAGGAGTATGTGTGGGTGTCCATCTTGTCCTCCCTAAAGTTACAGTTTGTAAATTGTGAGAGGGAGCAATCACTGTTATTCACTCTTTTAGATGTGGTTGAGAGTCCGGGCCTTGGCTCCCTCCATCATATGTTATAGACTTAGAATTACAGGATTTAGAGCTTGAGAGATATTTCTGGGATCATCTAGGCCAACCTTTTCTTTTTGAAGAGAAGGAAACAGACTCAGGACTGCATGAAAGGAAGTGACTTGCCCCTAATTAGTGTCAGAGTTGGCACTAAAACCCAGGTCTCTCAGGAAAGTTATGCTTCCAGAGTCTCTGTGGCCCTAAAAATGGACTGGCTGTTTGCCTGGACCTGAGTCATGTTTCTGCATTGGGGAGGCATCACTTAGAGTGGTTTATTTGGTGTGAGGAATGAGCAAATCCATGTACAATGTGGTGTAGAGCTCCCTGAAAGAACTGAGAACTCTCTGGGCCTCTTCCACAAGCGTGGGCTGACAGCAAAGATTACTGAAGGTGTTGATGGGGATGAAGCTGCAAAGTGTTTCTTGGGAACAATTAAGAAGCAGCTTGGCTCCTCATGGTGAGAGATGTTTCACTTGAAAATGAC
>CM053596.1:105735590-105747024 GCA_028646575.1 Pseudocheirus occidentalis
CTGCTGAGCTGCCTGTAGCAACAAATGTGCTTTCTGTCTTTTGGAGAGTTTTGGAGCTTGAAAATCTGTTTAGAGTCCCATTTTATGAGTTTTTAGCATGTTTGTGTGGGAGCTGTGGTGCTTTGCTGCTTCTACGCCGCCCTATATTCTCTTTCTTTCTACCTTCCTCCTTCCCCTTCTTCTTTCCCCTCTTTTAAAAATTATTGGTAACATCTGTTTTTACTTTACTTTCAGACAACCAATCAACACACGTTTGTTAGTTGCTCATTGTGTGCCTGGCTCTGCCCTCAATGAGTTTATATTCTACAAGTGGAGTAAACATCTGTAAATAGGACATGCAAGGTACATAAAGAGTACAAGGAAGGGAACTTTAAAGGTCAGCTTTATATTGGTTTGTTTGTTTTTTTTGTTGTTGTTGTCATCATTCAGTTGTTTTCATTCATGACCAGCTCTTCATGATGCCATTTGGGGTTATTTTGGCAAAGATATTAAAGTGGTTTGCCATTTGCTTCTCTACCTCACTTTATAGATGAGGACACTGAGACAAACAGGATTGAATGACTTGTCCAGGATCACACAGCTAGTATGAGGCTGAATTTGAACTCAAGTCTTTCTGACTTCAGGCCTGGCGTGTCACTTAGCTGTCCTCAACTTTAATGTTCAACACAATTTTAGCACTCTCACTTGCCTCTTCCCTCTAACTGAAAGGCTGGAAGGCAGAGTGTTAAATTCTCAGACTCCTTCAGAATTTTCTGACTAATTCTTCATTGCCCATCAGCTATTCTGTTTTGGTTTTGACTTCACTTCATGGACATCATGCTTCCATGGAGAGGAAGGGGTTTCCCCCCCTTTTCAGCTTTCTTTTGTGCTTTAAATTCCACAATTAAATTGTTAGGTCTTTGAAGGGAGAGATTGCCTTTCTCTTTCTTAATTGTATCCCCATAGATTGGCACAGTGTCTGGCATGTAGTAAGCATTTAACACGTTTATTGACTATTCTGTGACAATGACTATGTCTAGATCTTTGACTATGACTGTAAGAGGGAGCAGTACAAGCAGCTGGGATGACTGAGAAAGGTTTCACTAGAGGAAATGACTCTTGAGTTGAGCATTAAAACAACTTAGAGATTCTAAGAATGGTAGATTGGGAGAGGGAGACAGACAGGCAGACAGACAGACAGAGACAGAAACAGAAGCAGAGACAGAGAGACAAAGACAGAGATACAAAGATGAGAGAGAGAGACACAGAGACAGAGAGAGAGATAGAGACAGAAACAGAGACAGAGAGACAAAAACAGAGAGACAAAGACGAAAGAGAGAGAGAGAGAGAGAGAGAAAGAGAGCACTGCAGGCATGGGAGGGGATGCAGAGGGCCATGCTTGAGAAACAGCAAGTAAACTGATCATGGCTTGATCAGAGTGTGTGGCAAGGAGAAGAATTTGTTGTTGTCATCCTTCTTTCTGGAAAATAACCACTGATGTCATAAGGATGAAGTCTTGGGTTGATCACCAATTGGATTTAAGTCAGGCAGAGCTGTGCAAAGTCATCAGCCTCTCTCTCTCTCTTCCTGAGTCATCAAGGTCCAGTGGCAGGACTTATGTCAAGATGACTGGCCATGGCCCAGGATGCAGGAGATGACCTTGGCCTTTCTAAATTAAGGCTTTTCCCAGGCCTTAGTTTGTTTGAAGCAACACCCTTTCAATGACTAAGGCCTAAGTAAGAAAAGATACAAAGGACAGGTGGTGAGGAGCTTTAAATATCCAAGATTTTGTACATGATCCAGGATGCAATAAGGAGCCATTAGAGTTTATTAAGCAGCCATGCAGATGACCTGGTCACATCTACCCTTAGGTAAAATCTGTTTGTCCCCTGAATAGAGGATAGATTGCGATAAAGGAGAGGCCTGAGGTAGTGAGACTAATCAGAAGGCTATGGGTGGAACTAGACTGAAGGTTCTAGTGTAAGTGGAGGGAAGGGAACACACTCAGGACATTTGAAAACTGACTGGATATGGGGGGTGAGCAAGAGAAAGAGGAGGGAAGGATAGTCCTGAGATTGTGAGCCTGGGTGTATGAGGCAATGGTAGTACCCTTGACAGTAAAGGGAAGTTCAGAAGAAGGAAGGGGTTTAGGAGGAAAGTAATGAATCCTGGTTTTCATACGTTGATGGAGTTAAGTGGGCTGGGAATCAAGAGGAAGGAGGAAGAAAGAGGAAGAAGAGAGAGTAGGGGAGAGGGGAAAAAAGAAGAGAAGGAAGAAGACGAAGGAAGGAAGGAAGGAAGAAAGGAAGGAAGAAAATTTAAAAAGAAAAGAAGAAGAAGAAGAAGAGAAGTGGAAGAAGAGGGAGGGGAAGAGGGGAATGAAGAAAACAAAGAGGAGGAAAGGGAAGAAGAAGAGAAAGGGGAAAGAAAGAAAGAAGAAGAGGAGAAAGAAGAGAAAGAAGAAGAAAAGGAAGAAGAGGAAGGGGAAAGGGGGAAGAAGAAGAGGAGGAAAGAGGAAGGGAAGAGTAAGAAAAGAAAGGGGAGAAGAGGAAAAGGAAAAAGAAGAGGAGGGGAGGAGGAAGTAGAAGGGAGGAAAGGGGGAGGAAAGGGAAGAGAAGGCTGGAACTGTAGGCAACATGGTTTAGGAATGTCCTGCAAACTATTGATTGAATCCAACTTTTCCATTTTATAGACGAGACCCAGAAACATTGAATTTCTTACACAGGTTACATGAATAAATAAGCAGTAGATTGGGGATTTGAACCTATGTCTTTTGACACCAACTCTTCTGTTCTTTCCAATCTATGATGCTGCCATAATTAGGTAAGTTCCTGAAGTGCTTTGCAAATCATTTCCTCATAACAGGCAAAAGAGAGAATGGTTAAATACCGTGGAAAAAGCATTGGTTTGTCAACTTAATAAGTAATTCAAATTGACAATGAGCAAATAATTAATTAAATTGATGTTAACTTAATAAACACTAATTGTCGATTAAATTAATAATCAATTAATTTAATTAATGATCACTTAACTGTTTGACCTTGAACATGTCACTTCATTTTCCTGAGCCTCTGCTGTGTTATCTATAAAATGAAAGGGCTGGACTAAATGGCGTCCAAGGTCCTTTCTAGTTCTATTACTCAATAATTTTTGGCACAGAATGAAAATATTAATCCTTTCACATTTCATTCTGCCTGGCAGGTGCCACCTTTGGCTCCCCATCTCAGGACTACTACCCTTTCATCTCTAAGGCTGGAAAAAAGCTCCATTTTGGGTGCATAGGTCTCTGGATTAAAGGGGCTCCATGTCTGTCCCAGATCCTGAGCTTCACATTGAAATTACTTTTCTTAGAGTCACCAGAGATCCCTGCCTTGGTTGGTATTTCTTGGATATTAGCCACAGAGATTCCTGGCCAGTTTTTCCCTTCTAGACATCCAGACACTTGTTTCGTAATCCTGGGCTCAATAACCCCCCAAACAAGTCTCCAGTCCTAAATGGCACTGGAGTTCTAATTGGCCCTTCCCTCCTCTCCTTTCCTATACCAAATGTCCTCTAAATGTTCCCATTTTCTTCATCACAACCTCCAGCTGACCTGAATAGCAAGATACTTCACAACTGCCAGGGACATTAGCATATTAAACCGTCAATTAATTTACACATCTTGCCCTGAGATGCCTCAGCTCCGTTCTCTCCTTTACAACAGAGGCACTTTATCTCCTCCATTCACATTGATCACATCTATCCCACCAGTCTGGCATCTTCTATCAATTAACAGAGATTTGGGGGAAGAGGCTGTCTTTCCAAAAGCTTTTCTGAGAATCCAGCATTCATTTTGGCCTTATCCTATCTATTACTTACCAGGATTTCTGAAAGCAGCAGAGAAATTTTTGCTTCCTTTTCCTTTCTTCAAGTCTGATAAGGCACTCGTCTCAGACTGGGATTCCTCTTGTCCCTTAGGAAGGAAATAAGGGCTTATCAAGTACCTACTATGTGCCAGATGGTGAAGTGGATCGAGTGCTGGGCCTGGAGTCAGGAAGACCTAAGTTAAAATCTAACCGCTGGTGCTTACTGGCTGTGTGACCCTGGGCAAGTCACTAAACCCTGTTTGCCTCTGTTTCTTCATCTGTAAAATGAGCTGGAGAAGGAAATGGTAAACCACTCCAGTATCTTTGCCAAGAAAACCCTGAATGGGATCACAAAGAGTCTAATGTGACTAAAATAACTCATCAACAGTGAACATGTGCTTGGCAGTGTGCTAAACACTATACAAATGTTATTACCTTTAATTCCTCACAACAATTCTGTGAGGTAGGTACTATTACTATCCCAATTTTACAGATGAAGAAACTGAGGCAGGCAAGAGATTAAGTTACTTGCCCAGGGTCATACAGCTAATAAGTGTTTGAGGCTGCATTTGAACTCAGGTCTTTTTGACTCCTGGCCTAGTGCTCTATGCACTGAGCTACCTAGCTGCCTTTGGAGCAGAGAGATGCCTTCTGATTTCAGCTTTATAGCCCTTAGTCAATGAGCTCCATTCCTTCTGTGCATACCAGTTTCCTCTTCTGTAGAAAGGAGGCCTTCTAAGAACTTTTTTTTTTCCAAAAGAGGTTGGAAATAGGGCAAAGTGTCACTCTGGATTATGATTTCATTGATACAGGGGATTTCTGGTATAGAAAATTCCTTTCTTATGCAGATTTAGCAGTCCATATAATTGGAGAGCATTGTCTTGGGCACTGAAGAATTTTTTGATAGTGTTTTATTTTTTTTCTAATTACATACAAAGACAAACCTTAACATTCATTGAGATATCTTGAGATCCAAATTCTCTTCCTCCCTTTGTTACCTCCCCCCTTCCTAAGACAACAAATAATTTGATATAGGTTATATATGGGGTACTAAAGAATTAAGTAACTTACCCAGTATATGTTAGAAGCAAAGACACAAGAATGAATAAGAGCCAACCCAGGACAAGTGTAGAGGCCAAGGAGGGGCTGCTATAGTTTTTGTACATGGGCCAGATTGTGACTAAAGCCGAGCCAAGCAGTCCATTAGGGGCTCAGACAAAGTGTGTCATGATGGACAAATTTTCTGTACTCCAGAGAAGTAGGGACAGGGATGCCCAGGAAACCATGCACGGGTCCATAATTCTGTTTTCTAGGGGGAAATAACATCCCATCACTCTCAGTGACTGGCACTCCATTTTATTGGGCTGGAGCACATAAAAATGAGAGTACTGACAGAAGCAGGCATATTTAAATCAACGAGACAGAACCGTTCTCTGCCTGACCCTACAGGAGCACATTCACCGGCTAATATATTATTGACGGGCTGACTTTTATCAAAGCATTCTAGCCTACAGGGTAATAAATGTGTATCATGTGCTCTTTATCACCCATTAACTCATTAAAATAATTGTCTTAATTTCATTGTTAAAGTGATTAATAGGGCAAGTGTTAAAGGGAATTAATACTCAAAAGGAAGCATAACTATGGCCGAAAAAATAACTCCTCTGAATTGGTCTGGTGGCAAGGTAAGGCCCCGTGGTTAATGAGCCTTAGAGAGCACAGAGTTAAATATAGAATAGGACAGGAGATAGAGCCTAATTAGGATAGAAGCAGTGTCAAGGTGGGGGGGTGGAGAGGAGAGACAGACAGACAGACAGATAGATACACCCAGGAGAGGCATCTGATAGAGCTGAGTCAAGTTCTACAGACTGAGAAATTAGGGAGCCATATGATGAGATCAGATCCTTGCCAGGCTTTGAAATCACCGATTCAGGTCATCTGTCCTTCTCCACGTGCAGATTGGTAAAGGGAAGGACAAGCTATTTTTGCTTCTCAGCTTTCTATAGTCATAGGGTCATAGCCATAGAGTTGGGAGGGACCTTGGTCAGTCAAATGAGCATTTATTAAGTGCCTACTGTGTGCTAGGAATTGTGTTAGATGCTGGGGATACAAAGAAAAGGAAAAAAGATAATCCCTGCTTTTAAGGATCTCAAGAATATGTATAAAGGAGTTGTACACAGGGTTAATAAGAAATAATTAATAGAGGGAAGATGCTGGAGTTACGAGAGAAAGAAAAAGGTTTCCTGCAGAAAGTAGAATTCTAGCTTGGACTTGAGGGAATCTTGGGAAGCAAGGAGATGAAGATGAGGAGGGAAAGCATTCCAGACATTTGGGATAGTCAGAGAAAATGCCCAGAGCTAAAGAGATAGGAGGTAGAGAGTGCCAGGTCTGGAAACAGGAGGACTCATCTCCCTGAGTTCAGATTTGGCTTCAGACACTTACTAGCTGTGTGACCTTGGGCAAGTCATTTGTTTGTCTCAGTTTTCTCATCTGTAAAATGAGTTAGAGAAGAAAATGGCAAACCACTCCAATATCTCTGCCAAGAAAACTCCAAGTGGAGTCATGGAAAGTCAGGCACAGATGAAAAATGACTGAACAAGTATTTACACTAAAAAATTAAAAATTGACTCTTAGCACTTGACTCCAGCACCCCAACATACCTACCCTGATTGTTTTGGAACATCAGGGTCACTACTGTGCACTCAAGTTGGCCATTGGATGCTTCTCATTCTTGACACTCGTCCAGCCTACTTCCTCTGATGGCCATGCATGTTCTTAGTGATGCCTATTTTGCCAACTCTATTATGAGCCTGAAAAGGTCCATCCCCTTTCAGCTTCCCCCAGCCCCCATGATGCTGCTCCCAAAGATGGGGGACAGCAGACAATAGAGATTCCACTTTTAAAATTACTTTAACTGAGCAAGCATTTATTAAGTAATTACTTAATACTTAAGCAACTTACCCAAACTCGCATAAGTAGTTTTTTAAAGTAATTTACTGGGACAAAATATGAATGCAGGTCCAATGAGTCCAAAGCCAGCGCTAATTCCGTTGTATCACACTGCCTCTTAAAGAAGTGAGGGAGAACATTACAGATTTGGGATATAGCCTGTATAAAGGTACATAGGCAAGAGAAAGAAGGTCAAGGAATAGGTAGCACCTAGACTCTATGAAGGAGAAGAATAAAAATTTAATCTATAGATCAACCCCGGGGGCAAATTAAGTGAATATGGCTTGTTGGAAGGCATGATGGAGTCCATGATGGAGACATGGAGTCATTTTTCAGGAATAGTCTTACCTACCTAAAGTTTAATTGTTTCCAGGCCCTGGGTCTGGTGAGTATGGGCTTAATTGCATAGTTGTTTATCCAGAATAATTTTCTATTTACATTTTCTGAACAGAGCATGAGGATATAGTGATGTCTATCGCCCAGAACAAGAGACTGGCTTTTTCTAGAGGAGACAAAATTTCAAGAGCTCATTGGACTAGAAGTCATGCCCAGCAGGTCATTATGAAAAGTCCAGGTCTCAAGGTCTGATTTGCTTTCTATGGTTTTCTTTCATTTCCTTTCTCCTCCTGTAGCTTTATTATTGTTATGATTATTTCTTTTGGTATCTTCCTGGGAACTTGGCTCCCTGACTTCATTACTGTGTTTAGAAATGAGCCTCCTGGGCTGGTGAATAAATTGCATTTTATTCCTCTCCTGTCACTTCTGGTTTGGGGAGCACCTGGAGATGAAAGGAGCAGCTTCAAAAACAGTTCTTTTGATGCCAGAGTGGCATTTCTCATTTCCAAGCCTGGCCCAGTCTCTTGGTAAACTTGGAGTCTTTCTGCCCAGTTGCAGAGACCCCACACCTTTATGCTCAGCATGGTCCTTCAGCTCCTTTCCCCATGCAAAGCTTTGGAATGTAGAATCCAGGCTTAAATCCTCTGATTACCTCTTACCAGGCACCATCTTCAGTCAAAATCAGTGAGGGGCAGGGCCATCCTTCCCTGCATAAATTAGATGGCAGGAAGCCACACAGCCTCTCACAATGGGAGAAGCAAGAGATGCAACTTCTGTCTGGAGTAACTGAGAGCTTCGATTTGTACTGCAATATCAAATCATATATAGCAACACCAGGGAACGTCAGGCACCATTCATTATTGGGATAATAGGATTCTGACTCCACATTTCCTTGCATGTCAGATCTCCACTTACTCCTCTCTCTCCCACTAGCATGATACTTACCTTCACACTCTCCCAGGCTCAACAATCACTCATATTAAGGCTCATTATCCACTCTCTTTGTTCTGAGATAGGCTCCTATTCCAGTTTGCGGATTAAAGAAATCAGTCATCCATTGATATTGTATGTATCAGGTCCTAAAAATGGGGAAAGAATATTTTCTTTCCCCATGTGGCCAATCTGAAATGGCAAAGTGTACTGACTCTGTGGTTTCCCAGTTATGACAAAGTCTCCTGGAAGAGGTGAAGTCTTCTGTTTTTCTGTTTGAGGATGGGATTTTCACCCTAGTGGCAGGTGCCTAACTAAACGGAAAATTCAGAGACTAGGACTGTGTTTGCTATATATATATATAGCATGGTAGCTTTGGAGTCATGGGACCTGAGAAGTGTAATCATAGGCAAGTCCCTTAACCTCTACATACCTCATTTTCCTCATTTGTAATAGCATTTGCCTCAAGGACAGAATTGTTCTGAGGATCAACTGAGAACATATTAGAACGTTTGCAAACCTTAACATTTTATAGAAATATTGATCATATCATCATCATCATACAAATCATATCATCACAATCATCACAATCATCATCATCATCATCATCATCATCATCATCATCATCATTGTCCTGCCTTTGGTACTACCTGTGTAGAAAGCCACTTAATTTTACTGGACCTCAGTTTCTCTTTCTGTAAGATAAGAGTTTAGACTAGCTGGCCTCTGAGGTCCCTTCTTACTCTAAGATCCCTGGCACCTCTCCCAGGACTGAACGCAGAGGAGACTTTCAATAAGTACTACAGTGGTTGATTTGGAACCATTGAATTGTAGACTTGGAAGGTACCTTACACTGTATCTCTCATCTTCTCTTCATTCAGATAAATAGCTGAGACCCACAGAGGGCAAGAGATTTGCCTAAGAGGGGCAGCTAGATGGAGCAGTGGATAGAATGTTAGGCTGGGAGTCAGAAAGTTCATATCCAACCTCAGACATTGACAGACTGTGTGACTCTAGTCAAGTCACTTAATCCTGTTTGCCTCAGTTTCCTCATCTATAAAGTGAGCTAGGAAGGAAATGACAAACCACTCCAGTATCTTTGCTGAGAAAGCTCCAAATGAGGTCACAAAGAGTCAGACATGACTGAAATGACTGAACAACAACAAAACCTGGCTTGGATATAGGTTGCCTGATTCGATACTTTTTCCATTATTCCATTGTGTCCTCCCTGGAATGACCACCCAGATTTTAGATGATATTTATAACCAACCCTACTGTTCAGAAGGAAGAATGGAGCTAGGAATTCCAAGAAGTAGATGTGAAGAGGGAAAACATTCCAAACTTACAGGATGGCCTGTCCATTTCTTTTGGATTCTACCTGAAATATATGCTTTGGATACAGATGTATCCACACCTGCATTTGCATTCAGATTGTATTTTTTTTTAAACCTTCCTCCCTTTCTCTTCATCTCAAAGTCCTTTGACTTCAGTTTCTATTCTCTTTTCCTTTCTCCTGGTTTCTGATAATGGGATGGTTCGTCTCTTTGCCAAGGCCTTGATCCCATATGGTCTTATCTTCTCTATCAGATTGCACCTTCAATCATCCCCTCTCTCACTAATATTTTTCAGCCTTTCCTTATCGGTGCATCCTCCTGGGCTGATTTTAAAATGCCTGTGTATCCTCTATCCTTAAAAAACCTTCACTGGATGTTGCAAACTGATAAATAACTGACTTGTCCTGAAAGGAGAAATATGAGCAGATCCCTTCCTCTACTCCTTTGCAGAGTTGGAGAAGTATAGAGCTTTGCATGTAATGTCAAACTTTATGCACTGATCAGTTTTAATGAATATTTTCTTTAATTTTTCTTTTAAAAAAATTCCTTGCCATAAAAGATGGCTCACTAAGAGAAGAGGGTGAGGGTGGGATAAAGAGGACAATCTAATTGATACAAAAACAAAAGACATTGATAAAAAAGAATATTTATGTATAGTTTGTTTAGATATATTTATATTTTAATATGATGTATTAATATATAATTATATTTAAATATATTAATTACGACTATGATGTATTTCTAATTACATATTATATATACATCTATATAATTTAAAGACCACTATTGACTAGACCGTCATCTCAAGCTATTGTTTATATCTGTCTGGAACCAAACTCCTAGAAAAAACTGCACACATTCACATTTGACCCCCTTCCAAACTTCCCTGTTTCTGCTGAAGGCATTACCATCATTCCAGTTTCTCAGGTTTGTAAACTCAGTATTATCTTTAATTCCTTGTTTTTATTCATGCCACATATCAAATTAGCTGCAAATATTGCCATTCCTACCTTTATATCTCTTATGTCTATTCACATAGCATTCACTTTAGTTTGGGACCTCATTTCCTCTTACCTAAATTAGTTTTTAAATTAAATTTTACTGTTTCAATGAATAAACATTTATTTTCCCCTTTTCCCACTCTACCCATGCAACTACAAGAAAATAAGAAAAACATAATCCTTGTAACAAATATGGATATTCAAGCAAAATAAATTTCTACACCGATCATAACCAAACATATATGTCTCATTCTGTATCCTGAGTCCATCACCTCTGTATCAGGCATATCACATTCTTCATCATTAGTACTCTGGAACCAAAATTGGTCATTGCATTGATTAGAGTTTTAAATCATCTAAAAGTCATTCATCTTTACATTGTTGTATGAATTGTTCTCTTAGTTTTGATTACCTCACTCTGCATTAGTTCATACAAATTTCCTAGGTTTCTATTTTATTATTTCTTACAGTAAAATAGTATTCTACTACATTCACATGCCATAATATGCCCAGGCATTGCCCAATTGATGGGTACCCCATTAGCTTCCAGTTCTTTGCCAATACAAAAATATAAATAATTTAATTTAAATTATATAGATGTATATATAATATATAATTAGAAATACATCATAGTTGTAATTAATATATTTAAATATAATTATGTATTAATACATTACATTAAAATATAAATATATTTAAACAAATTATACATAAATATTCTTTTTTATCGATGTCTTTTGTTTTTGTATCAATTAGATTGTAAATATTTTTGTGCATGAGTTCTTTCCCCCTTTCTTTTATATCTTTGGGGTAAGGTTATGGTTGTAGTATTTGGGGGAATAAAGGTAAAGTTCAGTAAATTTGGGGGCATAGCTCCAAACTGCTTTCTATATTGTCTATCAATCCACAATTGTAACCATAGTGGATGCATACATTAATATTTGTTATTTTCTATTTTTGTAAACTGACAATTTAATGGGTATGAGATAATATCTGAAAGGGTTTTTTTAATTTTCATTTCTCTAATTATTAATGATTTGGAGCATTTTTCATTATGACA
>CM053596.1:105747124-105774122 GCA_028646575.1 Pseudocheirus occidentalis
AATCCACAATTGTAACCATAGTGGATGCATACATTAATATTTGTTATTTTCTATTTTTGTAAACTGACAATTTAATGGGTATGAGATAATATCTGAAAGGGTTTTTTTTAATTTTCATTTCTCTAATTATTAATGATTTGGAGCATTTTTCATTATGACATTCACAGTTTGGATATCTTCTGTTGAAATTTGCCTGTTCGTATCCTTTGACTATCAATTGGGGGACGGTTATTTTTCTTATACATTTTAATCAGTCTCTTACATATCTTGGAAATGAGACCTTTCTCCAAGGAACCTGTTGCAAAGATTATTTTCCCAGTTAACTGTTTCACTCTTAATCTTATGTGGTTTTGTTTGCACAAATATTTTTCAATTGCTTGTTTTATCTTCTGCGATCCTCTCTTTCCTTTGTTTGGTCATGAATTCTTTCCTTATTCTACATCTAAAGTGTAATTGTACTATATACCTCAAGTCTCTTCCCACCCCTATCCATTCTCCATATTGCTGTCAGTGATTTGTCCTAAGTTTGGATCTAACCATGTTTCTCACCTATTCAATAAACTCTAGTATCTATTTCTTCTAGGAAAAAAACCATAGGCTTCATTCTTTAATTTTTAAAAGATTTATGAAATTGTCTCAAACTTACAGTTTGAGCCTCATTGTACATTACATTTTCCCACTTTTACTCTGCAATCGGCCAAATTAATTTTCTATTTCTCACACATAACACAACAGCTCCTGTCCTCATACCTTTGTTGCAACTGTCTTCATGCCTGTCGTATACTCTGTCCTCATTACTGTCTTCTAGACCCCCAAGACATAGCCCCTAATAACCATCTACATGAGATCTTGTCTGAGCTCATGAACGGCTTTTCTTCCTTACCTCTTTTATTTAACTATCTTGTATTTATTTTATTCCTTCTCTTTATATT
This sequence comes from Pseudocheirus occidentalis, assembly GCA_028646575.1. Classification (NCBI taxonomy): domain Eukaryota; kingdom Metazoa; phylum Chordata; class Mammalia; order Diprotodontia; family Pseudocheiridae; genus Pseudocheirus; species Pseudocheirus occidentalis. Next base: position 105,748,057 of record CM053596.1, read on the forward strand.
TATTCATATATCTTACACTTTTATATGCACTTTTTAGTTGTCCTCCCCCCCATCACTTTGTGAGTAGGGACTGTTTCTGTCTTTATATCAATATCTCTATTGTTTAGCACAGTGTCTGATGCATAATAGTCACTTAATAAGTGTTGATTGATTGATTTTGTAGAAACCTAGAAACTGTGAAATGCATAGGGATAATGTTGGATTTTTCACCCCATTTGATCTCCCTCAGAAGAGTCCTATGAATCTAAACTTGGATTAACTATAATGATAAATCCTGATCCTGGTACACAGATAATGAAACAGAATTACCTCTTCCTGGTACAGAGGTGGGGAGTCACAGGTAAGGAATGTTGCATGTCGTATTAGACAATACAGTCTTGTCAGTTTAATTGTTTGTCTTTGTTACAAGGGATGCTGCAAGGACGTCAGGTCATGTGACCACTCAAATCCAGCACTAGACATTTTCTCCAATCCTTGAGACATCTCAAACCTCTCCAAAATATGAATTATGTCTGAGAGATAAAGCAATTTCAGCTATGTCCACAGTCTAGGACACCAAGAACACAAATTAGGTAACAATTCCATGAAAAAATTGAAGAAAAAGCCACTCTCTATCCCTCAAATCACACACTTACCACCCCCTTCCCCAATGTTCACCACACTCAGGAAGTGAGGTTATACAAGCTAACCCATGGGCTTACAACAGAACTCAACTCTACCTTCCTCCAACAGTGCAACAAAAAAATCCTCAAAGCAGAAATTTTCTCAGCTTGCAAGAGCAGCCCACCAGTGCTCTGTGCTACAACAGAGCTCAGAAGACAACAGAGTTCAGACGGAATTGGGACAGGACACATGTGTATGACTGACTCTGTAGCACTTCACCAAGGTTGAGGGAAAGAGCTTAGCATCTAGCTAGGGCCAGCCCTGTCACCTTGGAAGTTACTTGGGGGTGGAGACTGAGGTCAATGAACCATGAATTTCCCAGCATTGGAGGAAGCTGAAGTGGTTTTGAGGTCTAGCCTCAAGGGAAACCATACTCTAAGCAGCGTGAGAAGGTGAGTGATGGATTGTAAGAGAGAACAAGACTGAAATCATCCAAGATGTAAAGAGGATGAAAACTTGAAAACCTTGAGCATAAGCAGAATAATCACAGGAAAGATATTAATGATGGAAATGTGAGGTGATATGGTCAATAAATAGCAAGACAAAAGAAAATGATTCAGTGCCAAAGGCAGAAGACTCTGTATATTCCCAAGAAAGCATAGAACCCCAGCAGGATTTTTAAATGAATGGTTTAAAAGAAAAATGAGAATTGCAAAAGTAGAATTTATAACCTGGCCACCAAACATCATCAACAGAATAGAAAAACTTGACTCCATGGTGGTCTCACCAAAGAAAGAGAATAACTGAGAATGCAAAAGATGGAAGCAAAGGACAATCTGTAAAAAGAGAAGCAAAAAGCAATGACATTAAAAGAAAACATGATCTCCATACAAACAAAACAAATCGCTCTCAAAGCAAGATGCATGAAGACAATTGAAAAATTATAGCTCTTGCAGGAGAGCATGACAAGTCAAAAAGCCTGAACACCATACTGCAAGAAATAATATATGAAAATTTCCCACAAGTTATCCCATAAGCACAGAAAAACCAAAGTATCAATTGAAAGAACCCAGAGATTGTCTGTAGAAAAATATAACAACAAACCAAACCAAACCAAACCAAACCAACAACAACAGAAACCTGTGCTGCAAACAAAGGACTGATGCAGTATCAGTTTGGGGAATTGCATAGGAGGGAATACTGGGGTAATATGATAAAATGTAAAGCACACTAACTTTGGTGTCAGAGGATCCCAGTACAAATTGCACTTCTGCTTTGTGATCTTGGACAAGTCACTTTATCACCCTGAGCCTCAGTTTCCTCATCTGTAAAGTGAAAAGGTTGAAATAAATAGCCTCTATATTATCTTCCAACTGTAGATCTATGAACCTTCAAGATGGTGCCGTAAAAAAAATCGATAAAACGAGTCTAATAAAAGAAAAGTGTCATGATACACCGTATTATCTGGGAAGCAAGGCCTCTTCTGGACACCAGCCCAGACCCCAGAGTGGCCTGAGAAGATGATATCTATTTTCTTGATGGATACCGAAAGGAGGAGTATTCACCCCCCAAAAGTACTGAAGATTTTAGTTAATAAAACAATAGCTCAAAGTGATTGAGAGAAAAGGACTCCAGAGGACTTCTCGGCTTTGCCCCTGATTTGCCTTTGATCTTCATCAGCTCAGCCCACCACCCTTGGAGGTGGAGTGGTTACCTGGCTGACCTGTGTCTGTACTCTCCAGAGTAAACCTAAGGTCCAGGTGAGGCCAAGCTGTCACACTCACTGTGAGCAATCAATAGATTCACTGGGACAGAGAAAAGAAAAGCCTGAATACTGATGTCTTTTGTAGATATAAGAAGTAAAGTTTCTAGAATAGCAATGAGAAACCTGGTGCCAGAGTTTTATCCCATTTGCTTTCAATTCCATTTATAGTTATTTCTTGTTTTTATATCATGTTTTATTGAAATCCATTTTTTTACTTTAATGCTTCAGACTTGGGTGAAGCTCTTTCTTCTTCTCCCTTCTGCCTTCTGAGTATGTGAAGTTTCAAATTATGCAAACCCCAAGAAAAAAGACTTTGAAGCTTCATGGGGTTCTGCACCCACTCCCTCCCCTAGTTGTCTTCTAGAATATGAGTATTAATTTTGCTGAATATAGCCTGGGGTTCCAGCCTTGTAATCTGAGATGTATTTCAAAACCTCAACATGTTTGCTGGACAAGGGCAGGGCCCGGGTCTTTTCTTTTTCTCTACTATCCATCTGGGAAATCAGTGCCAGGCTGGGCAATCTGCATGTGCTCAATTCACACTTGCAGACTGATTGACTGACTGACTGGAGATGCTTCTCATCCCTAAGTAGTAGGGTCCTCATTTAGAATGCTGAAGAAACTGGGACATGCTCTGTGAATTCCTGGTATAAACCAAAGAGTAAGGAACACCTGCAGGACCATAACAAAAAAAGAAATAAGGCTCCTTTAAATTCCCCCACACTGCACTATTGTGTTAGTCTCCACCCTAACTATCTCCTGGAATGATAACTAGCTTAACTGGTCTGCCGGACTCCAAAATCTCTCTCAGTTATAATCCATTATTCACACCCCTTCCTGATCAATTTGCTTAATGCACAAATTTGATCAGCTACTCCTCTACACAATAAAATTCTGTGGCTCCCTTTTATCTTACTAGAATAAGTATCTTGGTACCTTCTCTGCAATTTACAATATTAGAAAACTACTTGCAACATTAAGTGACTTGCCCATGGTCACATAGCCAGTCTACAGATAACAGTTAACAGTCTATAGATTGTTAGTGGACACTAAAATAATTATTGTGAGAAGGAATATGATTAGGTATTTGAAAAAGCATTGAATGTAGAGATCTGAGTGTATATATCATAATGAAAATTCTAGGATTGATCAGAGTATGTATAGTGCAATGGGGACGAAGATGATAGAGAAGTAATCTAGTTTAAAGCCTATACAGATGTTGAGAAAGCCACTAGAGAATCACTGCCAGTTGGTAACTGAAGATCCTTGGCCTGAGTTGATAAACAGGAGAAGAGCTGGAAAGCTGATGAAGAAGGCTGTTTTGACTGTGTTTTTGCAGGACTTGAAGCAGGACTTGAACATAGGTCTTCGTGGCTTAGAGGTCAGCTATCTTTCTACTAACATACTATTAGATTAGGGCTAAACTCATTATGATCTTAATGGTCATCTGTAATCTGTTCTCATCTTTTCTATCCAATTTTATATCCCACTACTTCCTAGCATACATCCTAATACTTCCTCTGTTCCAATCAAGAGACAAGTTATCTTCCTTACAGGACCAAGTCTCATTTTTGCAATGATGCTTTTACTTGTAATTGTCCCTCTGGAAACAATAGTTCATTCCTTTGTATTGCCAAATGCTAGCCACCTCTCCCAACCCAGATCAAGTTCCATACCTTCCATAAAGACTTTCTTTTCTACTCTGTTGTTTATAACACAACAAAGAAAACAAGAGATAAGACCCCCCAACCCCGCCCCATAGAATATTAGCTTCTTGAGGACAGGAACTATTTCATTTTTGTTTTTTTATCCCCAGAACCAAGCACACTGCCTGGTACCTACTGTAAAAGGGGTTCACTATATCCTTGATTGATTGATACTCCAGCCACCACTAATTTTCTCCTTTGAAAGCATATTGTCTGTGCCACTCATTTTGACACCTAATCAAATGTCTCATTATTGAATTCTTTGATATGTCTATCTTGTCTCTGATAAATTTATAAGCTTCTCAAAGATGTCTTAGGTCTCTTCACATAAATCAAAGAAGCTCAGAGTTAAAATAACCTCAGAAGTCATCTCATTCAACTCATACCTGATCGTGAATTCCTTTTCCAGGTCAGCCAGCATGTGCACAAAGACCGTTAGTGATGGCGAATCCTATCTCTTATTTGTTCTTCCTCTTGACTATATTATAGTCGTTTTTGTTGTCATTAAAATCCTCCTCAACGTCAGCTCATCCTGAGCTTCAGTACTCCTGACCCTGTATGTACAGGATCGTGCCTCTTCTGTATTCATCTTCTTTCACCCGGTCTTGATTCCATTGTCTATATAATGTTATTTTAAAATCTAAGTGGGGCCACATGGCGGGGGGGTGGGGGGAAGAAATCTTCACATCAAATTTATCTGAGAAGGCTCTAGTATCCAAGATATACAGGAAATTAACCCAAAGAAGGTTAAGAGTTTTATTTTCAACGCAGAAAACTGGAACAGATGAAAAAGTTGCTATGGGATGTGTGTGTCCATGTAAGATGTATATTTCCACAGGGCCACAATGGACATTGTCATTGTCAGAGGATCTGGAGGAAGATAAGGACACTAAAGAACTGCTGGTGGACTTGCAAAAGTGATGCAATCCTTCTAGAAAACAATTCGGGATTATGCTAAAAATTGGGCTAAAAGGTCCATGCCTTTTGACCCAAAGGTCCCTCTGCTAGGGAGGTCACACACACGCATGCACACACACACACACACACACACGTGTGTGTGTGTGTATGTGTGTGTGTGTTAATAGCACTTTTGAGATAGCAAAGAATTATTTTTAAAAGTATCTACTCATATGTTCTGGAAGGTTGGGCAATTGTGTTATATGAATGTGATTAAATATGACTGCATGAAAAGAATGATTAATATGAAGATTTCAAAGAAATATGCAAAACCTCACATAAACTGATACAGAGGAAAGTAAGCAGAACCAGGAAAGTAGTATACATAGTAACTATAGCAATGCAAATAGAAAAGAAACAATGAAAATGGAATTCCATGTAATGATACTAGTCAAAATTGGTCTTAGAAAAGAGATGCCAAAGTGTGCCTACCTGCCTTCTGTGCAGAGGGGTGGACTATGCATTTGAAATATTTCATAACTGTCAGGTGCGGTTTATATGTCATTTTATTTCATTGAACTGGTTTTTTCCCTTTCTTTCTAAATTGATGTTACAAAGGCTACCTCAGTGGATAAGAGAGAGAGAAGTGATCTGTTCAGAAGTGAATGCAATCCCTCCTGATGGAGAAATGATAGACTCCATCCACAGAGTGAGACAGATTGTTTCTGAACATGGTTGTTTTGATACTTAATTTTTCTTGACTATACATATCACAAAGATTTTGTTTCTTTAATGGGACATAGGAGAGAGAAAAAGCAAATTTTTGTTAATTGAAAAGAATAATTCAAAAAATAAATGGATGCAATTTAGAAAAATATATCAATAAATATTTTTAAAATAAAATAAATTTTAATTTGTTTAATTAATGTCCCCTCTATCCACTTCAGTCTCTTTAGGTGGCTCTCTTTGTTTTTTATTCATCAAGATCATTTGCATTTTGTCATAAGCATTTCACACTTGAGATCATACATATTCTTGAGATACACTCATCTGTAGAATTTTATGAGATCCACAGAATAATAGACTGAAACTCTCAGAATTAACAGAGGCCTCCACAACCATCTAGCTTAACCAGCACCCCTAAAAGAATGCCCCTTCTCAAAAGCATCCCTGTTAAGTGATCATTCAATTTTGTTTGAAGTTCTTCAATGAAAAATAACAGTTTATTTCCTAAGGCAGATTTTTTTTTCTCTCTTGGATAGCACTGTTAGGAGGGCAGTGAGGTGTTGCCAGATAGTGATAGGCCTGAAGTTAGGAGGACTCATCTTCATGAGTTCAAATCTGGTCTCAGACTCTTACTAGCTGTGTGACCCTTGGCAAGTCACATAACCTTTGCCCCAGTATCCTCATCTATAAATGAACTGGAGCAAAAAATGGCATACCACTCCAGTACCTTTACCAAGGAAACCTCAAATGGGGTTACAGAGAGTCAGACACAATTGAAATGCCTGAACAACAAGTGTTAGGAAGTTTTTCTTTATATCAAATCTAAATTTGTTTCTTTATAACTTCTCCATGTTACTCTTAATTCTACTCCCAGGAGCAAACAGAAACAGTCTAATCCTTTCATATGACAAATTTGAACTCATTGAAATCTATTCCCCAAAGCCCTAGGATGCATGTCTGGCCATATATGATTTCCCTCTCCTCTATCATAAACTCTATGATGGAATGGCCTCTTCTCCCCTAGATTCACATCATTTCCAGTCCAGTAACCCTTATTGTTGGTCAGAATCAGGCCCAGAATAATCCCTTTACATTTCCTCCACCTTTTCCAGAATGTAATTATCACTAGAGCAAGTTGAGAATTTATCAGCAGTATGGTTTTGGCAGGGAAAGAGCTTCAACAGATGTCCTCCCATCCTCTGCAGGGTCTAATAGAGGTGCACAGAAGGTATTCTGTGACTTGATTGGAGATTGGACCCAGAAGAGGAATCAAATGAAGGAAAGCTAGCTCCCTGTTTCCTGTCTTTGCCTTATAATGACTTGAATCTTATTAAGGTCAGAGATTTTGAAAGGACTTGGTCCTAGAAGCTGTACAGCTACTCTCTCTTTCTGATCTGACTGTCCATCCTTCACTGGCTAAACTTAGAGCAATTACTATCCAGCTGGAGAATCATAATATAAGCAAATTATAATCAGAACTTTGGATATTTGCAATTACAAGCACTTCCCTTCGTCCTGGCAGTGGGCAGAGGCTGATGTTTCTTCTCTCTGTGCCTTACAATTATTCTACTGTCTGGTCCATTAACACAGGGTGCTCTGTCTTTGACTATTGCTTGGGTAAGAGAAGATCAGACAAGAGGGTCTGAGCTGTACAGAAGCAGAGAAGGAAGCAGGGTTAATCTTCAAGACTTGGGGAACTAAAGCCATTTTGAGATCATCCCAAGAGAAAAGATCACATTCAGAACAGAGAGGATGGTCAACAATTCTTTTCCATTCAAAATGTAAACACACACACACACACACACACACACACACACACACACACACACCCCTTCATAGGATCTTATAGATGGAGAAGACCTCGGCATTTCCTTACTCCAAATATTCACTCAGTGAAGAAATACTCTGTTAACAATTTTGGCATGTGGCCAAAGTCATCTTCCTAATGTACAGGTTTGATTAAATCACTCCTCTGCTCATAAACTTTGAGTGATTCCTTGTTGCTTACCAAGCAATAAAAAATGAGTGAATGAATGAACGAATGAATGAACAAATAAATAAATTTAGCCTGGCCTTCAAAGCCCTACTCAACCTGGCTCCAACTTATTTTTCCAAACTCATTTCACAGCCGCTGACTTTCATAGCATGATGACTTTAGCCACTTATTCCTTTGGATCTCAGAGTTGGAAAAGACCACAGAGACCATTTCTTCCAAACTGCACCTAAATCCATAAGATAATAGGATCACAGAATTAGAGCTGAAAAATCAAAGACCAGTTAGTATAAATTCCTCATTTTATAGATGAGCAACTAGAGTCCAGAGGAGTTAAGTGATTTGATCCAGTAAGGTAGCAAGAGCAGAGAGCTGGGATTTGAACCCTGATATTTAGACACCAAATCCAGTGGATTGTTAATGTAATATCATACTGCCTAACCCTATAACATTTCCAGCAAGTGAACTTCCAACCTTTGCTTGAAGACCCCTTCCTCTTGATGTAGTTTATTCAATTTTTGGACAACTTATTTTTTAGAATTAAAAAAAGTATATTAAATCTTAATTTGTCTTTTTTTTAAGTTCAAGGCATTTGTGTTTGTTCTGCCCCTTAGAGACACACAGAATCAATTTAATACCTGGTATCCTTTCTTATAATTAAAGACAGCTCTCCTGTTACCCTCTCCCTCTTTCTCCCACTCCAAATCTTTTCTTTTCTAAAAACATTTCTAGTTTCTTCAATCATTTCTTGTATATTATAAATTGGAGATGATTCACCATCTTCATTGCCTTCCTCTGAATATTCTACAATTTGCCAAATATGGCACTCCAAATTGAAGTTAATCCTGAAAAGTACAGTGGGACTACTTCATTCTTTGTGTTAGAAACTCTTCCTATCGATCACTATGGCCGAAAGTTTTATTACCTTTATCAACTACTATATCATACTGTTGGCTCCCATTGAATTTATATTACACATATTTTCCCCCCAATGAATCTAGCTATATATTTGTAGTGGAAGTTTGCTGTTGTTGTTGTTGTTGTTGTTTTGAGCCCAAGGCTAAAAAGCCTTACATTCATCCCTAGAAATATTCACCTTACTAAACTCAATCTAACATTCTATCGTGAGACCTGCTTAGACCCAGATTCTGTCACCCAATATGTAAGTCATCCTTCCAACCTTTGTATAATTAGCAAATCGGACAAGCATTCTTTATATGGCTTTATCTAAATCATGCATAAAAATGTGTTGAATAGCACTGGGTCAAGAACAATTCCCTGGAACACTCCACTAAAGACCTCACTTCAAGTTAACATGAAGCCATTATTGATGATTTCACGGCGTTACAACATAATCCATGGCTTCACCTCCCCTTTCTCCCATCCAGTCCTTTTGGATGACATAAACTAGAGTCATTCCTGGGGCCTCACCCAAAAGGTCATTCTGGTTGGTCATTATTCCCATTTAGAATTATTCCAGGAAAACCTCTTACTATGTATACCCACAATTTAGAAATCTCCCAAAGTATAACAGCATTATCCCCACATTATCCCCCCACATTATCCTACATACTATGGTTATCTGGCATGGGATACCCTTTATTTTACACCACAGAAAACATATAAGATCTAAAAGAATAACAGGAACCCATAAGCAAATCCAGAACTTATACCATGTCTACACTATTCAATCCCCTCCCTCTGCCCTTGAAGTTTGAACTCCATCCCTGACTCCCCTGGTTCTCATAGGTGATTGTTCGCTTTATCTTGTTAGGAAGAAGAACTTCTTGCAAATTCCAGCTATTTCCATGCAATGATGCGATACTACCGTGCTCCCTTCCAGCTCCCCTTTATGTGTCTTATACCCAATAGAATGTAAGTTCCTTGAGGGCAGGGTCTATTTGTATCCCTTGCACTTAGCATAGTGCCTGGCATGTGGTAAATGCTTAGCAATTGGTCGCTCACTCATACTTTTTGCCTATCTGTCTTTCTGTCTATCTTTCTGGGACACAACCCATCATTTACCCCCAGAAAAGAAACTAAACTCTGGAAAATTATGGAGGCAAGCCTTTGACATTCCAGTGAATACCTATTTTGATAGAGTCCTCTACCTTCCAAAACATAGTACCATCTTGTATTTCAAATTACCATTTGTGGGCTGCTTAACACACAAGCCCCTTCTTATTGGAACATTACCATGAGCAACTCAAGGTCTAGAGCTCTCTCTTTCTCTCCTTCCACCATTTACCTTTGTTTTTTTCAGTTGTAGGGGAGCACATTTGGTGATCTTTCTTCCCTGAATAAGAAGTACAGAGTAAGTCTTTTCCCTGTCATCTCCTTCCCCATCACCTTTATCTGACCAAAAATTCCCCTCTACAACATTTCTCAATTTTTCCATTACATCACACTACCACTGCAATATAGTTAGCTATCAATTATCTGACTCTAAAGAAGTTATCTTATTTTGAAGGGAACACTCAGTTTTCATGTCTGCAAAATAAAGGGGTTAAATTAGGTGGTCCCTAGGGTTTTGTTAAGTGGAGAATGTAACAATATACCTTTATTTAGTTTAGATGGAAAGATGGTGGATCACATTTGATCACAAAGGAACAACATTCACTGATTCTAGTAATTTAGTCAGTTATAAATTCACTTAACTGCCCCACCATCCAGCCCATATCTTTTTTTTTTAACAAAGATGCTTTATTAAGTGTTTTCCTGAAGTTTTGGTAGATTACATCTACAATTTTTCCCTGACCCATCAGTCTGGTAACCCTGTCAAAAAAGAAAGGTTAAAAAAAGAAAGCTTAGTCTAGCATGATCAATTCTTGATTTATTAGTCCCTTTTAGATTGTATGCTCTTTGAGGGTAAGAATTACCTTTCTTTTTATTTGTATTTTTATCTCCAGCATTTAGAACAGTGTCTAGCACTTGGTAGTCACTTAATAAATGTTTATTGATTGATTAAGATAAGTTGACTGTCTATGATCATTGCTTCTTTTTCTTGGTATTCATTAACCATCCCTTTATAATACAAAAGTACTGTAATATTCTACATTGGATATGCCATATAACATATGACATATAGATATAATACAGTATGTAAATAATAATATAATTAAAGAATTTTGCCATGATTTTAGTCAAACTCATTGATCTGTAGTTTGTAGATTTCATTCTTATTTTTTTTAAAGTTAGATAATATAGAACATACCTACCATTCCCCATGATCTTCCAAAGATCACTGACAATGACTTAGCAATGTAATAAACACATCATTTCCACCCTCTGTGCTTTAGTTTGTATGGGATTAGTGACTTGAACTCATCAAGGGCAGTTAGATGTTCTTTTGTCATTCCCTCTACTTTTTCTGTGACTTGACTCCCCTGTTGGTCATTTTTGTTCTGTTTTTTACAATCCAAAGGAATTAAGCAGCACCATCCTCTTTCCATCATCCATTATCATCATTCCATGCACATGGGACTCCAGCCTTATCACTTCTCCAATCTTTTTCTTTTCCCAAATATAACTTTCTTTTAAAAATTTTTCTTCTTTAGTTCCTTAGTTTTCCTTACCAGCCTCTGTTTATTCTGAAGTTTAGTGATATTGACAGTCTTTTTACAATACCATTCTACCTTTTTATATTCATCCTTAGTTACCTGAACTTGCATTGATCTTTTTATCTGTCTTTTAAAAATCTATGTTGGGTTTTGTCTTCCTTGTGCATCCACATTGGTCCTTTTAGACACCTCCAGCTTTTCTCCTTCATCAGAATAATTTTTATTTGTGTCTTCAGACCTCACTCTTGAAAGCTTCCAAACTCCTTTTTTATAGTCTTGCCCTGTAAAATTTTAGTCCACAGTATAGTACCTATCCTTTCTCAGAACACCTTTGAAATTTGCTATCCCAAAATACAGGCCATATCAGACTAAGTCTGCCCTTCCTTTCCCTTAATGTAACAAAATTTTCAGATAGGGTAGTCACTCTTTTCCTCCCCAAATTCCTGGAATTTCTACCCCAGGAATCAGTTCCTGCTTATTGGTTCAAACCAAGTGCAGATTAGAGTCATTCCTTCTTTATCCTTCTTACCTTTCAAAAGATGACATTCTCATATGGGGAAACCAAGAATTTATCATCTGCTTATGACCGGACTGGTGTTATTGGGAGACCTTTGTATTCAGGAACTCTTTAGAGTCGTACTGTGAAATGGCAATGTGAACATGGAGGCTGGAGCCTCAGCGGCTATCCTGTGATTAAAACAGAAGACCAGTGTCCTTGATAAAGTCAAAGCCTGGGACATCTGTGTCACTTTGCCTTCTGATCCAAGCTTGTGTCTGATTGGGCACATTCATTTTCTTAGAGAATTTATATTGGGCTGCACTCAGAGGATGTAGAAGCGAGCGCGTGCGCGCGCATGTGTGTGTGTGTGTGTGTGTGTGTGTGTGTGTGTGTGTGTGTTTCTCCATTGCTGTATGCAGATCTAGAGGTTTCAAGTACAGCCATTGTTCACTCAACAGAATACTGATTTTGAGCCACTCTGGCTGAGGCAGTGTGGAGCCAGAGGTCCCAGCAGGCCAGGACAAAGATGCACTTTGTATGTCAAGCACATGGGGCAACCTCGCTGCTGATCTCCTAAACAGGCTTTAGTTTATGTGAGACCAAAGAAATTAGGGCTCAGATTTGGTGATCAGGCACTCTGGCCTTCAGAGAATGTCCAGCCACATGCTCTTGGTCTCTCCTCCCTCTCCCCCAATGATAGACACAAGCTGAAGTTGAAAGCTCAGAGTTGGTTGCCATGGGGTTTATATTTTGCTAAAATAAAGATCAGGTGAGGGTTGCAACCAGTAGTGTTGAGACTGGCATCTGGAGCCCTGGGTTATTACATAGAGACATGTACATAAATATGGAAATATGTACACATATACACACAGTAGTTTAGGCCGGAAGACATTAGCAGCTAGGGGAATAAGAAATATTTCACATGATGCTTGAGGTGAGTTTTGAAGGAAAGCAGAGACTCTAAGAGGCATAGATGAGGAGGAAGAATATGTACAGACATTCCCTGAAAAGACGTGAAAATGGGAGGTAATATGGTGAGTGTGAGGAATAGCAAATAAGCAAATATGGCTGAACTATAGTGTATGGGCAATAGGGTCATGTCTAAAAAGACTGAAAAGGTAGTATTCTATGATTCCATTTATTTGGGAAAGATCACCAAAGAAGTCATGGCCTCTCTTTCCTAGATCTTCCTACTTCTCCACCTTCATTATTGATTTGCTGTTGTTCAGTGATTTTTAGTCATGTCCTATTTTTTGTGACCCCATTTGAAATTTTATTGGCAAAGATACTGGACTGGTTTGCCATTTCCTTCTTCAACTTATTTTATAGGAGAGGAAACTGAGGCAAATAGGGTTAGGCGATGTGTCTAGGGTTGCAAAGCTAGATGAATCTTCCTGACTGCAGACCTGACATTCCGTTCACTGTGCCACCAAGCTTCTCAGTCATCATTAGTTAGGTCTGGGTAACTGTTTGTGTATAGATGTATATAGGGATGGAGTTAGAGGGAGGAAAGTTGAGATGAAATGCCTGTGAATCACTACTAATAACTTAAGGTTACCATGCCTCTGTTTTCCAATCTGTGGACATGTTGCTCCTTGGGATGAATAAGATTGAAATGTAAAGAGTACTGGATTTAAAATTCAAAGACCTAGGTTTTAGTCTTGATTTTGCCATTCCATGCCAGTTTGACTTTGGGCAAGTCACATAATCTGAGACTTCTCATTTGGAAAATTCAGGGAATGGACTTGTGTAATGGTAATGGAAATTTGAATATCTTCCTTGCTTTTGAAGATCTTCCCTGTTCCCAATAGGCTGAATGTAATCACATGGAGCCTATGGTGAGAGGAGTTTGCTGAAGCGTGGAGCAGAGCCCACGGAAAGCTGGGAGTCAGAGCAATTAGAGCTGGAGGGAAGAAAGGACACACCCAAGGAAATAGCTAGACTTCTGAGTGTTGGTTTGTGGGAAGGCTAATGGATGATGCATTGTTGTTTATTAACTTCTATGTTGCTATGATGGATTCAGTTTCCTGATGTTGGAATTTGGTTTTCTGGTATCTGAATAAATGTGCTACTTCTGTCTTCTATATGGAGAGTCTATTATATTTTGTGATTGAGAACTATGCCAGCATATTCACAGTCACCATTGGTGTTGTAAATATTGTGTTGACACTACAACTTGAGAAATGACACTTTTAATTGAGCATATGAAAAGCAAAGAGTGGGAAATTAACCCTATAAAGATTCAAGAGCCAACTCAAAATGTAAACTTTTGGGGGTATGCAATGGAATAAAGGACTGCAAGAGATTCTTCCACAAGCCCAACAAAAGATTCAGTATTGTCCTATCCCTATCAATAAGAAAAAGAACCAAAAGTTTATAGGATTATTTGGGTATTAGAGACATCACATTCTGCATCTGGGACAGATTTTGAAACCCTTATATAAAGTTGCTAGCAAGAAATATGCATTTGATTGGGGACTTGAGCAGAGTAAAGCTTTTTTTTTTTTTCAATGAAAAAGTAAAGTTTATTGAAAGTTCAAGTTCGCCACATGGGGTGCTAGGCCATTTAAAGGTGCTCTCATAGAGCAAGTCTCTGCTAAGGCATTCTAAGGCGCTCTCACAGAGCAAGTCTCTACTAAGCTATCTCATGGTGCTCTCACACACGTGGAGGAAAGATGGGATCCAGCGTAAAGCTTTTGAAGAAGCCAAGGCTGCTATATAATTGGTCCTAGATTTATGGCCTAAACAAAATGGCTCAGTGGAATTACAAGTAACTGTACAGATTGATTGTGCAAACTGGAATTTATGGTAGAAACAACAAAGCCGCAATATGCCTTTAAGATTTTGGTCCAGGAAACTTCCTTTATTTGGAGTTCAATACACTCCATTAAAAAAGCATTTGTTAGCTGTATACTCAACTTTGGTAGAGATTGAACAACTCTGGTCCATGAAATGATATTAAAGCCTGGAATCCTGATTATGACTTGGGTAGTGGGTACTCCAGCTTCTCACAGAATTAGACATGCATGAGAGGCTAGCATAATTAAATGGAAATGGTATATTCAAAATAGAGCTAAAACTGGCAAAAGTGGAGTTTCTGCTCTACATGAATCAATGGAAAACATAGATGCTGAAGGAAATATATACCCCCTGAACCAAAGCAACAGTTGGTACAGTCCTTGGTAAAAGGGAATGACGGCTATATGATGAAGAACAGAAGAAACATGCATGATTTACTGATGGGACAGCAAAATATTTGGACCATAAAAGACATTGGAAACCAGTAGCCTATAACCCATGTACTAGATGGTCTTTAGAAAGTACTGGGATAGGTGGAAGTAGTCAATATGCTGAACTTACAGCAGTACATCAAACCATCAAAATTGAACAAGTATAACCCTAGACTTGGCATCAACCAAGCTCCAGATGCCAGCTAAAAAAACTGACCTCTCAAATGAGAGTGACCTCTTGGACCTGGCATTGACTGAAACTCCCAAAGCCAGCAACTGACCTCTCAAATAGGACCTCTTGGGGCAGGGACAGCTCTATATATAGTTTCAGTAGGAAGTAGCTAGGGGAAAGAGATCTTCACCCCATACTCCAAGGATTTGAGCCCTATTCATTCAAGGAGGGAATGATAGGGTGCTTGTGCTCAAGCAAGCCCCTGTCCTAAGATATTGTTCTATGTGCTTATTTTCTGTTATCCCTTTTTATTGTTGTAAAGTTCAGTTACCCCACCAGTTATCCCTAAACCCCCATTAACCTATGTAATGAAATATATTGTTAATGTATTTTTTCTCTGTAAGGGACATGAAAGATCTTGGGGCTGAACGTAAAGGTAATGGGAATTTGAGGATCTTCCCTGCCCCTTAATAGACTGAATGTATCATATGGAGACTTTGGTGGGAGGAGTTTGCTGAAGGATGGAACAGGCAGGGTCAAGCAGAGCCCACAGGAAACTGGAAGTCAAAACATTTAGAGCTGGAGGGAGGAGAGGATGCACACAGGGAGACAGCTAGTCTTGTGAGTGTTGGTTTGTGGGAAAGCTGAAGGATGGTGTGGATCCTTGCTGCACTGTGGTGTATTAACTTCTATGTTGCTATGATGGATTTGGTTTCCTGATGTTGGAATTTGGTTTTCTGGTGTCTGAATAAATGTTTTGCTTCTGTCTTATGTATGGAGAGTCTGTTATATTTTGTGATTTGAGGACTATGCTGGCATATTCACTGTCACCATTGGCACTATGAATATTGCATCAGTGCTACAACTTGAGAGAGAGAAAGAGACATAAAGACATAGAAAGAGAGAGCAGAGGAAGAAAGAGGGGGAGAGAGAGAGAGAGAGAAAGAGATGAGGTTCTATAGACTCCAGAAATCTTTTATGCATTAATTGGTTCCCATAAAGCAAAACCATCAGCCCTTTGCATAGAAAATGGAAAAATGCAAGTGTGTATAATAAACCAGAAGCAATGGCCTGTGGCATTTATTTCCTTCATAAATCATTCCACAGGAGCCCCTTTTGACTTCTGGACTCTCTTTAGATTTTACCTTAAGAACTAGCACTCTTGATTTGGCTGAGTCTGTCCCCTGTCACATCCTGATACCCACCACTGAACACCATTTCTAAGGACTGGGAGATTGAGCTCAGTCCCAGAGGATCAGCTATTGGCCTCTAGGATGGATTTGCATTATTGCTCAGAGTCTCTTGACAACGTGTAGTGTGTGCCTGGACTGTGGGGCTGATCAAAACTTGACTTCAGGCATGCAGGCAGGCACTCCAGGAAACACAGAGACATCACAGGAACTCTTCATGATTTCTCCCAGAGGGTCAATAGCCAGAGTCACACAGTCTTATGAATGCAGGAAGTGAAAAGGAAAAATCCAATCTCAGATGAGCCACTGCAGCCTCTTAACAGCAGGAGGTCATAACCTGGGACAGATTTCAGGAAGGTCATGAATTTGGATGAGAAAAAATTGCATATTTATTTTCACGAACTTCTAACTGAAATCTAGCACTCCCTTCAGTCATGAATTTAACACACACGCACACACACAAACACACATACACATACTCACGTACACACACACTGTTCTGAGTAGAGGTCCTCCTCAGAATGCCAACAGGTTTAGAAGCACATAGGTGGTGAAGTAGAAAGAGTGCTGAACCCGGAGTCAGGAAGACCTGAGTTCAAATGTCACGCTAGACTCTAGGTATGTGACCCTAAGCAAGTCACTTAACTTCAGTTTCCTCAAGTGTAAAATAGAGATCATATGCCGCATTATTCAGAGCAAAATCATGAGGACCAAATGAAATAATATTTTTAATGCACTTACCACATAGCAGACATGTAACACATGTTTATTCCCATCCCCTTCTTATCCATGTTACGAAAAAAGGTTTCTGTTGTTATGCAGTCATGTCTGACTCTTTGTGACATCGTTTGGAGTTTTCTTGGCAAAAATACTGGAGTAGTTTGCCATTTCCTTCTCCAGCTCAGTTTACAGGTGAGGTGATGGAGGCAAACAGCATTAAATGACCTGCCCAGAGTCACACAGCTAGTGTCTGAGGTCAGATTTGAGCTCAGGGCTTCCCAACTCCAGGTCCTGACCCTCTATCTGCTGTGCCACCTAGCTGACCAAAAAGAAAGGTGAAGAAACCCTGTTTCTGTGTCTTACTTAGCCACGGACTCATAGGCTTCCCCACACACCACACCCTGAACCTCAGGAGAGTTGAGTGAGTTGACATTTGTGCACCCCAATGGATCACTGACCAGTCTTCAGTAAATACTTTCTCTTTTCAGAGTTAAGTCATGATGGATCTTTCTGAGCTTCTCTCTCCTGGGTAGCTACAAATGTTTTCTTCTTCTTTCTTTTTTTAAAAACTTTTTTTAGTATTTTATTTCCCCCCAGTTACATGTAAAACCATTTTTAACATGCGTTTGTAAAACTGTGCTCTAAATTCTCTCCCCTCCACCCTGAAAAGGCTAGTGATTGAATACAGGTTATAGATGTGCAGCCATGCAAAACATTTCCATATTAGTCACGTTGTAAAAGAAAACACTGACCAAAAAATCTCAAGAAAAAGAAAATTTACAAAGTATTCTTCAACCTGTATTCAGATACCATCAGTTCTTTCTCTGGGGGTGGATAGAATTTTTCATCCTAAGTCCTTCAGAGCTGTCTTGGAGCACATTATTGCCGGGAATAGTTGTCATTCACAGCTGATTATCTTACAACATTGCTGTCATTTTGTACACAATATATTTCACTTTGCATCAGGTCATGTCAGTCTTTCTAGGCTTTTCTGGGGGCATACTGCTCATCATTTCTTATATTACAGTAGTATTCCATCATAATCACATACCATAATTTGTTCAACACTTGCCCAATTGATGGGCATCTCCTCAGTTTCTAATTCTTTGCCACCAGAAAAAAACTGCCATAAATATATTTTTTTTTGCTTTTTTTTTTGGAGGGCAATTGGGGTTAAGTGACTTGCCCAAGGTCACACAGCTAGTTTTTAGTGTTAAGTGTCTGAGGCCGGATTTGAACTCAGGTACTCCTGACTCCAAGGCCGGTGCTCTATTCACTGCACCACCTAGCCGCCCCTTCCATAAATATTTTTATACATATAGGACCTTTTCCTTTTTAATCTCTTTTTGGATACAGACCTCATAGTGGTATTTCTAGGTCAAACGATATGCAAGGTTTTATAGCCCTTTGGGCATAGTTCCAAATTGCTCTACAGAAGGGTTGAATTAGTTCACAGCTCCACCAACAATGCATTAATATCTCATTTTTCCTACATCCCATTCAC
The DNA here is from genome assembly GCA_028646575.1 of Pseudocheirus occidentalis. Taxonomy (NCBI): domain Eukaryota; kingdom Metazoa; phylum Chordata; class Mammalia; order Diprotodontia; family Pseudocheiridae; genus Pseudocheirus; species Pseudocheirus occidentalis. The sequence continues at coordinate 105,766,622 of CM053596.1, forward strand.
CATTTGTCATTTTCCTTTTCTATCCTATTAGCCAATCTGATAGGTATGAGATAGCACCTCAGAATTGTTTTAATTTGCACTTCTCCAACCCATAGTGAGTTAGAACCTTTTTATATAGCTACCAATCGCCTTGATTACTTCATCTGAAAACTAAACATATCTTTTGATCATGTATCAATTGAGGAAAGTCTCTTGTTTTTTTAAATTTGATTCAGTTCTCTATGTGTTTGAGAAATGAGGCCTTTATTAGAGAAACTTGCTTCAAAATTTTTTTTCACAGTTACCGTTGCTATTTCCCCTGATTTTATTTATTCTATTCTGTTCTATTCTATTCTATTCTGCCCCTATTTATTCTATTCTCTCTCTCCTTTTTCACCCTGTCACTTCTCCTAAGTGTTTTGGTTCTGACTACCCCTCCCCCAATCTGCCCTCTCTTCTATCTCCCCTCCCCCTTCTGTTGTCCTGATTCTGTTTAATTATTTAAAGGCTTCCTATTTTCCTGTAGGGCAAGAGTGATTTCTATACCCAATTGAGTGTGTATGTCATTCCCTCTTTGAGCCAATTTTGATTCACTCATTCACCTTCACTTCCCCAGTCTTCCCCTCTACTGTAAAAACTGTTTTCTTGTCTCTTTTATGTGTGATAATTTACCCCATTCTATCTTTTCCTTTCCTTTTCTCCCAGTACATTTCTCTCATCTCTCAATTTTTTAAAAGATATCATCCCTTCATATTTAACTCCTTCTAACTGCCCTAATAATGAGAAACTTCTTAAGAGTTACAAGTTTCATTTTCTCTTGTAGGAATGTAAGCAGTTTAACCTTATTAAGTCCCTTATGACTTCCTTTTCCTGTTTACCTTTTTATGCTTCTCTTGAGTCTCATATTTGAAGGTCAAATTTTCTATTCAGTTCTGCTATTTTCAATGAGATTGCTTGAAAATCCTCTATTTCATTGAATGCCTTTTTTTTAACCCCTGAAGGATTATACTCAGTTTTGCTAGGTAGGTGATTCTTACCTGTAATCCTAGCTCCTTTGCCTTCTGGAAAATCATATTCCAAGCCATGTGATGTAGAAGCTGCTAAGTCTTGTATTATCCTGACTGTGGCTCTATGATACTTGATTTTTTTTCTTTCTGATCACTTACAATATTTTCTCCTTGACCCAGGGACTTTGGAATTTGGCTATAGTATTCCTGGGAGTTTTCACTTTGAGATCTCTCTCAGAAGGTGTCAGTGTCATTTTCTTCAGTATTTTTTGGCTCTTCCATTGCCTGAGACCAATTCATATTTTTTCTTGGAGGCTTTAGATAGAGGAGTTTTGATTTTGTCTTCTTCTGAGTTTGTGTTTTGATCTTCCTTGTCACCATAGTAACTTTTTATGGTCAGATTTTTTTTTGTTTGCTAATTTTCCCAGCTTATTTCTTGATTTATAATTAAAGTGGGGCTATGTTTCCAGGATGGTGGGTGGATTACCCCAAGCCTCAGGGATTTTGTGTAGCTGTTTTCACAGATACTTTCAGGGACCTAAAAGTTTTCAGTTTTCCAAGGTGCTATGATCTAAGGAGAGGTGTGTTTACTGGCTGTGAGCACTGTGGCACTGATCTTCCAGCAAACACAAGCACTCTCTTCTGATCTGGAACTGTGATGAGGGTCCCTGCTTCACTGTGGTACAATTGTACTGTGCTAGTGTTTCTCCTTGCTCTGAGACTGTCTCCCAGGACAGCAATCCAGATCCATGTATGGGCCAAGCAACAGAGTCCTGCCTCAGTGATAGCAAAAAGATTTCTGTAATCTCTTCCTGACCAGTTGTTTGACACCCTTACTATCTGTGGGCTGAGAGTTCCAGAAGCTGAACCTGCCACTGCCAGTTTGGTGTCTTCCAAAGTCTGCTCCTGGTTGCTGGTAAAGGGGCTGTGCTGGTATAGCCTGCATTGGATTATGCTCCTCTCTCACCCAGGTATGACACACCTTTCCCGCTGACCTTCTAAGTTGTCTTTGACTGGAAAGTTATATAACCCCATCTTTTTGTGGGTTCTAATGCTCCAGGAATTTTTAAGAAATTATTTAAAGGTTTTCAGAGGGATTTCAGGAGGGCTCAGGCCAGTTACTGCATTTTCTCCAATATCTTGGCTCCACCCAGCACAGATGTCTTCTGTTTTTCTTCTGTTAATACAGGTAAGTTGAAGAGGTCCTGGTCACTAGTCTTATATGTCTGTTAATATCTTGTTGCCACCCCTACCAACTTAAGGTCTGACTGTATAACGTTTAATAAGAAAAAGAACAAGATTTCTTTCCACCCCCATTTCTTTGAAGATGTGGGTAGTTATGGGTGAAAAGAACATATACTTTCAGATCCCATTGATATGTTACCATGTTTTTCCTCTTTTTTTATTCTTTGTGATAGGAAATGTCTCTTGGGCTATGGGGGAGAGAGACGGCTGCAATATGAAAAAGAAGGTTATGTAAGAACAAAAGCTATCAATTTTTTAAAAGAAGAAAAAGCATTCAAGTTTTTTTTTTACTCAAAACTGAAGGTACCTTCCATTTGGCATACATGAGTTTTCATCTGTCCCTAATTCAAGATCTGTATATTTCAATATACCATAGGAGAAATCCTCTATATTCACTAACAACTCCTCCATTCATATTTACAAAGTTCCATCCTCATCACAAAGAGTGGTTCATTGTTAGCTGGCTACCGTTCCTTTGACAATATATTTTAGAATCTTTCCAGGATTACAAAAACAAGGTCCCTAGTTTATAGACCCTTTTCTGAAAATTTGTGTCAGGAAGACAGTGCCTGTAATGAAGAAATCATAGATCCAGGAAGTCTCTAGTTAATTCTCCCAAAATACTTTGCACTGCATTCAAGGAGGTTTTGCATTCTTGGTAGCTGAATAAATGTGGGAAGTTTCAATGACTTACTATGGAAGAAGGGGATTGCATTAGAAATGAGGCAAATATATTTGGCCAAAATTGGAGTTTAAAGAGGAAAGCTCCTTTTGATTTCTTGGGAGAATGGTCATAGAAGTGATTGGGAGTGAATATAGGGAGTTCTTTTTGGGAGGGTTTTGTTACAGACCTTCCTATGATTATATTTGGATGCCCTTGCATCCAGCCAGATCTGTCTCTTACCCAAGGAGATCCCAAGGGGACTCTTAAGGACACAGCAACAATTACTAATCTCAATATAAGTTATTGGTCTAACAAATTTTAATGCCCCTTTTGCCCAAAGAACGTCTATGTCAAATGTATCATTACATTGAAAGGGCCTGATTGAATTGTGATCCACCTGACTTTCCCAGTCCTCCCTTTCTCTAAAGTGACTGCTGACCCTTTGCGTCAACAATATGCCATTTTCCACATGACTTGCCCCCTGGGCACTCTGCTGTCTCTAAGCTCTACTGAAGACAGGCAGATAAGGGAAAGGGATTATATCTTGGCATCCTGGCAAAAAGCTCTGAACTGAGACTAAAAAACTTGGCTTCTATTCTGGGCTCTGCCATTACATAACCATATGGCTTTAGGCAAATCACTTGAACCACTTAGCTTTTACTAGGCTTCTATTTTCTTAATGTTGTGGGCCACCATGTATATTCTTCCCAGGAAAGGTTCCATTCTCCAGCCCTTACCCCAATTCTTCTTTTTCATCAGAATTTGCTTTTCCTATATCCTATTCCCTTGTGCATCGTGACATTTTAAGATTTACAGAGTGTATTTACAAATACCCATTTCACTGATGAGTAAATTGAAACTCAAAGAAATTTGTTGATGGCCAAAAAGCTTGTAGGTGGCAGAGACAAGATTCAAGCCTCTTGACTACAGCTCCCTTGTCTCACAGTTTTTTCTAGACAATCTTGCTAGCGCTCTGGCTAATCTAACCAATTAATATGTCCTATTATTTGTCAAGGGCTAATTATGAGTTAATTTTCTTGTTGTTCAGTCATGTCTTATTCTCCAAGACTCTATTTTGGAGTTTTCTTGGGAAAGATACTAGAGTGCTTTTCCATTTCCTTCTCCATCTCATTTTACAGATAAGGCAACTGAGACAAACAGGGTGAAGTGACTTGTTCATGGTTACACAGCTAAGAAGTGTCTGAGGCCTGATTTGAACTCACGAAGATGAGTCTTCCTGATTACAAGTCTAACGCTGTATCCACTGTGTTACTTAGCTCTCTATGAGATAATTATTACCAGCTCAATAAGGATAGGCACAGAAACAGGACCTATCATAGGAGAGAATGCTTAAGAATGCAGATTGCTACTTTCTCTGCAATGCATATGCTTAGCGAGTTACCTAAAACCTTGAGAGACTTGCCTAGGGTCAACGAGCCATTTCATATTGAGGGGGGAGAGGGGGATATGAGCTCAAGTCTTCTTGGTTCTAAGAAGTCTTCTTTATTCACTTAAGATACATTGCTTTCCATACCATTCCCAATGGTATTTGAATTTCTTTTTTTTTTTTGAAGGGGAGAACACAAGGCAATTGGAGTTAAGTCACTTGCCCAAGGTCACATAGAGCTAGTAAGTATGTCAAGTGTCTAAGTCTGGATTTGAACTCAGGTCCTCCTGACTCCAGGACCAATGCTCCATTCACTGCACCACTTAGCTGTCCCTTGAATTTCTAAAAGTGATTCATGGAGATATAAACCTAGGGGACTGGAATCCAAATGATAGATTATTAAGCCCTAGAATTATTTTTGGAGTGGTGGGGGGTGCTTTTTGAATGGGGCTCCTAAAATCCCATGGAGAAGGTCCCAATTCATCCCAAAGGAGGAACCTGCAGTTGTATTGCTCTGAATTAGCAGTTTCCTAACTGGTTGATAAAGGCTGAATCCATCAGTGGCCTATAGGAACTTCCAACCAGGAAAAAGTCCACAGAAATGGTAATGAGATCCAAACCCAAATCATGGATCTGCTGAGTTCAGACTAAAAGGGCAGAGATCATGCTGCCATGGATCAGACCTCTTTGGGAGCACTGATTGCTTATAGGCCTCCAACACAATCTGTCCCTGAAATCCTGGCAGCACTCCCAAGAAAGCAGACAAAAGTTCAGAACAAACCTTCCCCTGCCCAGAACTGCAAAGAGCTTTTACATAAAGCACAAAAATCAAGAAGTAGGTTGGAAGAATGTGCAAACAAACCAAAAAAATCAATCATAATAGCAATTGGGGTGACAGGAAATAAACACAAAAGACAAGAATGACTCCAAAACATTTACAAGAAAAACCTCAAAATACAGGCACTTTGGTAGGGAGACCCATCCTGCCCTACTGGAAAGTTAGAAGGGCTATGGGGAAGGACTTAGGAGGGAGCAGATTAGGGGAGGGGCTTTACAGTGGGTTAGCTGTTTTGGGGTGTGGGTAGGGGAAAGAAGGGGAGAAAAATTGTAACTCAAAATCTCGTGGAAATGAGTGATGTAAAGAAGAAAATAAATAAATAAATTCAGAGTGGAAAATTTTTTTTTCAGATATGTTTGAAACCACAGCATGCTACCATTTTATGTCTGGACTGAGCACAGTTTAAGAATACTATCTATAGTAGGCTTGTCCTAACAATCTTAGGAACATAGATTAGAAAATATGAAAGTTTAACTTTTTTCTTATGTAATTAAATTTATGGTACAGTGTTTCTGAGGAAAATATTGATTTGTGTGCTTGCGTGTGTATTTTTTTAAAAGACCGCATGATCTAGTACCCACTGTCAGCATTCAATAAAAACTTGCAGATGTCTTGACTGAAAAAGAAATCATAAATGGGACACAAATTGAACCAAAATTTCTGAAAGAGATTTAAGAAAGAGTTTTTAGAAAGAGTTCATTAAACAACAACAAATGAGAACACTTAAATTAAAAAAAGGGAAAGAATTTAGATCTTTGGAGAAAGATTTGGAAAATATGATTAATAGCTTGAAACAAGAGATTAAAAGGGGGCAGACCTCCCTGAAAATGAGAAATAACCAAATAGAAGCTGATGACTCCAAGAGACAGCAAGAAATATTAAAACAAAGTCAAACGATTAAAAAAAATTAATAAAATGTAAAGTATCCCATAGCAAAAACAATTAACCTGGAAAATAGACTCGGGAGAAATAATTTAACAATAACTCAACAACCTGAAAGCCAAAATGCCAACAAAATTAACCTACACATCATATTTCAAGAAATCATAAAAGATAATTGCACGGATATCTTAAAACTAGAGGGCGAAGTGAAAATAGAAAGAATCCATAGGTCATTCCTTGAAAGAAACCCTAAAATGATTGTCAGGATCTCAGGGACAGCTTGTATTAAAGACCTATAAGCAATCAGTGCCCCCAAAGAGGTCTGATCCATGGCAGTCTGATCTTTGATATTTTAGTCAGAACTCAGCAGATCCCTGATTTAGGTTTGGGTCTGAGTACCATTCCTGTGGGCTTGTTCCTGGTTGGAAGTTCCTATAGGCTACTGATGGACTCAGCCTTTATCAACTAGCTGGGAAACTCTGCTGAATCAGAGCAATACAATTGCAGGCTCCCCCTTTGGGATGAATTGGGGCCTTCTCCATGGGATTTTAGGGGCCCTATAAAAAAAACCCCAGGCATATTACAGTCAATATTCAGAAATGCAAGATCAAAGAAGAAATACTAAAAGCAGACCGACAAAAAAGAAATAATTTAAATACTGAGTAGACACAGTGAAGCTCACACATGATTTAGTAGCCACTGTTATAAAGGAGAGGGAATCTTGTAATAACAATATTCCAGAAGGGAAAAGATCTGAGTTTACAATCAAGAATATATTGCTCAGCAAAATTAAATATAATCTTACATGGAAAAAGATTAATCTTTATGAGTTCAAATCTGACCTCAGATACTTATTAGCTGTGTGACTCTGAGCAAAGTTACTTCACCTTACTTGTCTTAGTTTTCTCTTCTGCAAACTGAGTTGGAGAAGGAAATGGCAAACCACTCCAGTAATTTTGCCAAGAAAATCCCTAATGGGGTCATTAAGAGTTACAACTGAAAACAACAGAAAATGAAGAAAAACAAAAGCATAAGAGAATAATATAGAGGAAAACATGCAATTAATCATGATAACTGTGAATATGAACAGGATGAACTCACCCATAAAATGGAAGAGGATTGCAGACTGAATTAGAAACCAGAATCAAACAATAAACTGTTTATAAGAAACATGCTTGAAAAAGAAAGATGCAAGCTGATAAAATAATAGATTAAAGCAAAATCTATCATATTTTAGTTGAAGTAAAAAAGGAAAGTCATCATGATCGTAGATAAAACAATAACAAAAACTGACCTAATTAGAAAAGACTAGTGTAACTACATTTGTCTGAAAAATACCATAGGCAAATAAATTAATAACAATACTAAACAAGTTAACATATAAACACTTAAAGTAAAAGTTAAATGAGCTAAAAGGAGAAATAGTAAAACGATTATAGGGACATGTATTAGCATAAAAAACTCACAAAGAAATGCAGAAAAGCAGAAATATTAAATGT